>CM053580.1:482193643-482218450 GCA_028627135.1 Pseudochirops cupreus
GACTTTAGTGGGAAGTATCTTTGTGTGCGTTTTGGAGTTCCAGGCTTGGTTTAGAGTCCTATTTCATGGGTATTTTGGGGTGGCTATGTGAGAGCTGCGATGTGTTGCTGCTGCTACGCCGCCATCTTGGCTCCACCCCCCCGGGAAGATGCATTTTAAAATTGTATTTCATTTTTTTACTTATTAATTTTGTTATTAATGATGATACAAATTATTTTCAGAGAAAAATATCTTTGAACATAATAAACAATGTCCAACGGGAGTTGTAGAACAATTCACTAATATCTAGTTTACAAACATAAGTATATGTTTATATTATATTTTGAAAGGCTTGAAGTGCTTTATTCATACTTGCCAGATTAAATCATTTATAAACTTTAGATAATTTATAGAGAGAGAATGATTTCTGATGCCATTTAGAAAAGCTAAAGAAAAGAAAGGCTGACAAGGGTCTTTTCTACTACTATATGTTTCCAACAGACTCCCTGAGGAAAGGAAGTTTTCATTTTGGTTTTGTATCCCAGAACGTAGCAGGCGCATGATAAATGCTTTTTGAATCAAGGGTTAGAAGCAAAATTTAGGTCTGTTTATATTTGTAAAGCATTTAGCAGGGTGCCTGGTATATATTAAGTGCTTAATAAATGCTTATTTCCTAACTCCCTGAGCCTAACAATAGCCAATGCATGGTCCTCAAGGCTTTTTGGATTCTCTGGAATCCCAGAGTCAGAGTTGGCAGGGAATTTGGTGGTCACTTTGTAGATCCTGTAATTTTTCAGGAATCCCCTTTATAACATCAATGAACGAATGAGTTCATAACATTTATTACATGATTGGTGTGTAACCATCTCCCCAAGAAGGGATTTATGGTATCAGGCGCTTAGAGCCACTAGGGATATTGAAGTCCTGTGATCCAACTCCTCCTTCTACAGATAAAGAAACAAAGGCAAAGGGGTTATATGGAGAGTGACAGAGAAAGAATTTGAACCCAGATCCTGCAGGTCTTTCTGCTGAAAAAGAATGCCTGCCTCTTTAGTTACCTCTTTGTTCCTTTTATTTTATCGATCTACTTTCTGTTTTTGTCACTCTTTTGCTTGCTTGTTTCTTTCTTTTTATTGATCTAGTTATTGATCTAGTTTTCTTTTTTGTTGTTGTTGTTGTTTTGTTTCCTACCGGACAGGGAGAGTACTGGCAGCAAGCAGTTTAAGAATTATTCGTTGAAATTCCAGGCCAATGTACTTACTTATGAGAATATTTCTTTGTGATGAAAATTAGGTTCTGTGGCTACAGCTCTCCAGGACAAACAAGTATCACTGGGAGATGTACCATCTTCTTTGCACCAGAAGAAACAATGCCAAGAGCCTATAGTGTCTTTGGTCAAAGTAAGAGGGTAAAAAGGAGGATGTAATTTCATTTATAATATGTGTCAGAAGTCGTTATCTTTTACCTACTGGGCTTTGAATTCCTCTTTTCCTCCTAACTGCTCCTAGTCTGAGGACTCAGTGTTCTGAATGAAAACTGCTCAAGAGACATTGTTTAGGCGGTTTTGGGGGAGCAAAGTTAGACAGTCCTAACATATAATCCTTTGGAATGTTTATTATACAATAATGTTGATCTTTCTGACGGTTTTATGTCTGCAAATGTTACAAACTTATTGTACATTCCACTGAGTAAGGTCATATTGCTGAAACAAACAAAAAAAATCCTTAACAATTTCAATGAATATTACTGAAAGCAGATGCAGCTGAATTAGTAGAAAGACCATCTAGATAATAAATAAAGAAGTGATGTAGAAAAGGAGAGCAGAGACTAGAGGGGCCTCATTCCTAGATCTAGAGGAAGAAACATAAATAAAAATCACTGCTTGCATAAAAGAGAATATATGGCCAAAATTCAGAACCCTGAAGAGAGAGGCTTTGCTGGAATGATGCTTAATTTTAAAGGTTATATTACCTGGCAATTCAGTGTATAATATCAGAGAAAAACAATGTCAAGTTGCTCTATTATGAAGTTACTCCTGAAAAATGTTAAGCCTGCTAACTGTTAAGGCTTTACTTTTTAATTGTCATTGTCATTTTCTGTCTGGAAGCACCTGCTTGGAATAAAAAGATGCTGGCATTCATCCATGTAGTTAAAACTTGTTGTTGTTGTTGTAAGGGTCAAGATCACTCATCCTAGGTAATTTGGGTTTTTTTCCCCCAAATTTTAAATTATACCTTTTTATTGATGCTTTCTGCTTTATATCACATTTATTTATAAATTCCTCCCTTCTCCTCTTCTTCCCAGGGAGCTATCCCTTTTATACGATGATTTAAAGGGAGAAAAAAATAAAACTAAGATATTGGTGATGTGTGATAGTATGCGCAATATTCCATACTCATAGACCCCTTCCTTCTCAGAGGTCAGGCGTGGTTATTCTGAGGAGACAGTGTTTTAATTGTAATTATATATATATATATATATATATATATACATATAATACAATTATTACAATTAATTATAATTCTTAATATTTTTCCCATTTACATTGGTGTAGATATTGCATATGCTATCTTCTTATTTCTCCTTACTTTCTCCTTCATCGGTTTGCCTCAGGTAGTTTGGTGTTATATTGGTGGATATATTAGGACTCAAGAAGACTTAAGTTCAAAGCCTACTGTACTTTCTTAGATACTATTTGACCCTGGACAAATCACCTAAACTCTCTCTTCCTCATTTCCATCACTTGTAAAATAAGGAGCGGAAGGATGGACGGCCTAACTTCTAAAGTCCCTTCCACCTCCAAATCTATGATAACTCTGACCTAAGTCTATCCATGCTTCTCTGAATTCTTCCTAATTTGTTAGATAGTAATATTCTATTACATTCATGTATTACAATGTAGGTAGCCATTCTTCCACTGATAAACATCTACTTGATTTCCATTTCTTTTAAATATTTTTAAAAAACTGTTATAACTCTTTTGATATATGTATATATATGACTTTTTACATACATGTAATTTTAAAACATGTGTTTATGTATGTATATATGACTTTTAAGTATATACATATACCCATCCATCCATCTACACACACACACTATATAGATGTGTGTGTATATGTTTGTGTGTATGTGTGTATATATATATATGCACACATGCACACACACATACATATACACATGTGTTTGTATGACTTTTTTCTCCGTCTTTAACCTCAATATGGTCTATGTGAAACAGTAAGCTCTCTGGGCTACCTTAAGTACATTTTGTTTAGCTGTGATACTCTGATGGTCTGGATATAGAAGTGGGCAATCTGTGGCCTTGAGACTACTGGTTCATCCACATGGGAATTCAGTCTGTCATCAAAGAACCCAAGCACTCCATCCTTCCATTCACAATTCCAATTTAGCAAACATTTGTTAAGTGCCTACTGTAAGGTAATATATAATTTCTGTGAATGTCCTTCTATGAGTTGCCCATAGAGGTACTGTATGCCTTCTACATTTAAGACTGAGAATAACCTCCTTTAAAACATCACTTTAAGCTTTTATGTATATTTCTGGTTTTGTCGTAGAAGATAAATTTCTATTTTGTATAAGACATTTCCTGGGTAGAGTCTTCCCCAACCAATTTACCACTCCACTCTTGTCTGCTGGGACAATCCATAGTTCAAATGTCAGAAGTGTTTTTTTCTTTTCTTTTTTTAATCTGAACCAGAATGTATTTTGTGTTAAATACAGTTGGTTACTGTATTTTCCAGATTAGCAAGAAACTAGAAGTACATGGAAGTAAAGGAAAATGTACTTCCAACTGTTTAGATGCTTTCTCCTTTAATACATTTTGAGATAAGACAACATACATGAATTTGTAGTATGGTTCTTCCATTTTTTTTTCCTGTCACTAAATAGAAATTAAGATTTGGAGTTAAGGTTTTACTTCTCTGTCATCCCAGAGTTATCTATAATTTTTAAGTATCACGTCTTAAGTTAACTTATGCATCAGCTTGTTTTTATTCTCTTCTTTGTAAAAAGGAAAAGAAAGTACTGGTTAGTTAAAACTTTTTTTTTTATTTTTAAAAAGTCAAAATACATGAGTATATGGTAAAAGCATTTATGAGAAAATCAATGGGGGGGGGCAATGGGCATAGTGGAAAGAGATGTTCTTAGTGTCTGAAGACATAGATTCATAATGCAGAGTGAGGTGAGCATAAAAAATTACTAATAATTATTAATAAATGAAATATTAACAATAAATAGCATTTGCATAGCACCTTAAAGTTTGCAAACAGCAAATTTTAGCATAGTGAAATGGTACAATGGATAGAGTTCTGGGTTGGAGTCAGTAAAACCTGAGTTAAAATCCAGGCTCAGAATCTTACCAGCTCTGTGACCTTGGGCAAGTCACTTAACCTCTGCCTCAGCTTTCTCAGTTGAAAAAATGGGGAAAATTATAACACCCCACAGGGTTAATGTGAGAATTAAGTGAGGCAATATTTGTAAAGTGCTTAGCACAATGTCTAGCATATAATAGGTACTATATAAATGCTAGGTAGTATTATTATTGCACAAAACACTTACGTATTTTCTTATATTGTCCTTACAACAACTTTTGGAAGTAAGGGAGATTATTATCTTCATTTTACTGATGAGAAAACTGAAGCATATAAAGATTAAGTGGCTTACCCAGGGTCACACGGTTAATAAATGCTTGAGGCTGGATTGAACTTAGCTTTTCCTGACTCTAGGTCCAAGTGCTCTACCCATTATATCATAGTTTATCCGCTAACAACAATACGGTAAAAAGAACAAATTTAAAAGAATTAACTTCTCTGAACAATGACCAACCATGATTCCAGAGGACTGTTAATTTATGCTATGCTACCCATACTCTAACTAAAAAGTGATGGATTGAAGATGCAGAATGAGACCTTCAGTTTTGGAGATAAACAAGATAGAGATTTGTTTTCCTTTCCTATACATATTTGTTACCGTGGTTTTGGCAGCCGTAAATGCTTGTCAATTACTTACTTTGGTGGCAGCTTTTGACTTGTTTTCAGATCATGTGACATTACCCTGGTGAGTGGGAGTAAAAGGGAGACTTTGAACCTAGGCCTTCATGACGCCAATGGCTCTCTAGTAGATATGACTCTAGCAGACACGACTCTAGTAGACACGACTGACTTATCTCTTCCAAACTTAACTGGGTATAAGCACTCAAGCAATCTGTCAGTATTCCTGAATTTGAGTTTTTGGGAGAAATTGTTTCATCACTGTTACTTAGGGATATGATCATTTAGAGAACATTTCTGTAGTAAAGTAGGTGAAAGGGAAGTCTCTCAAAGTTGCTTACATTGGAAAGAAGTTTTGAAATCATACCTGAAGGGGATTTTGGAGATCATCTGATATGACTCTATTTATAGTTGAAGAAATTAAGACCCAGAGAGATTAAGTGATTTGTCTAAAGTGACAAGAGTTAAGACTAGAACTTCTGTTGCCTAATTTCCAGGGATACACTTTTCCACTTACTCCTCCATAGATTTCTAAAATGAAAAACGTATTGGATGTGTGTGTGTATGTGTGTGTGTATACCTGCATGTATATGGATTTTGTTGTTGTTGAGTCATTTTCAGTTGTGTCTCTCTGTGATCCTATTTGGAAATTCTGTGGCAAAAGTACTGATTTGCCATTTCCTTTTCTAGTTCATTTACATGAGGAAACCGAGGCATAGAGGGTTAAGTGACTTGCCCAGGGTCACACAGCTAATAAGTGTCTGAGACCAGATTTGAATTCAGGTCCTCCTCATCACTCTAGGGCTGGTTCTTTATCCACTGACCCACCTGGCTGCTCATATATATACTATACATGTTTATACGTATTTTAAAATAATTGAATCCAACTCTTCTCACACACTTTAAATTTGAGAGGCAGTACCAACTGATATCACATGAAGATACTCAGGATGGTGAATGGGCCCATGTGGAGGTAGAAACCTTACCCACATATCCTGTATTGGCAGTAGAGTAATGGCTCTTAATGTGTTTTTACACATAGATGCCTTTGAGAGTCTAGAGAAGGTTATGGACCCCTTTTTAGGATGACAGGGTTTTAAAACATTATAATTCAAAGAAAGGCTAATTTCCAGTTAGAGATTAGTGAAAATGCAGATTGGCTTTCCTCATCCTAGTTCAAGAATCTCCTAAAATCTATCCATGAAACATTTGGTCTAGGGCTTGTGAAGAGTAACAGGAATGCAAGCTTAAAATGAGACAAGACTTTTGGTAAAATACAGTCTTCATGCTCTACCCTCCCCAGGTGTCTCCCATCTGCCCTCTGGCCTTATTTCGCATGGTTCCTATGTGCTGAGCACTCCGACCAAACTGTGTTGTTACTGCTCAGTTATGTCCAACTCGTTGCCACTCTGTTTGGAGTTTTCTTGGCGAAGACTTTGTTTTGTTTTTGCTATTTCCTTCTCCAGCTCATTTTACAGACGAGAAAAGTGAGGCAAACAGTGTTAGGTGATTTGCCTAAGGTCACATAGCTAGTAAGAATCGGGAGTCAGATTTGAACTCAGGAAGATGAATGTTCCTGACTCCAGACTTGGGACTTTATCTACTGTGCTCCCTAGTTGCCCAGTCAGACTAAAATAATAGCCATTCTCTGGTCTTATCCTGACCTTCCCTCCTGTCTCTGTCTGTGTTCATGCATTTTTCCATTTCTCTAAGGGAAGTGCTTCTTAACCTGGCATCCGTGAACTTGTTTTTATTATTTAGTTGTCCTAATTGTATTTCAGTAGAATCAGTTTCCTTTGTAATCCTGTATTTTTTATGTCATACATCCAAAAACATTATTCAGAGAAGCAAGTCCTTGGGCTTCACCAGATTGCCAAAGGATCCATGACAAAAAAGTGTTAAGACACTGTCAGGTCTCTTCCAGTTTTGTAATTCTGATGGGACTCCTCCTCTCTAAACATAACAAGCAGCCTCCTAGACCCAGAATGAACAAGGCTCAATGTCACGTACACCAGGTTGGGAACCATTTCAGTTCTTGTTAAATAGATGCATTGCATAAAATTTATACACACAGTTCTTTCACACTTGGTAAAAGTGCCCATGTAATAAGAAATTGGCATGAGAAATACTCTCAAATTAGATATTTGGCTTCATCCAGGTTTTTTTCAAGCCCTTAAATCTAGATAAACTTATCTTTCCAATATGGCTGCTGATTTATGGAACAATTATGTTAGACAAAACCATAATCTTCTTTTTAGATATTTTGTATGATTCTGACCCTTTTTTTTTATTGTATTCCCGTAGTTGTCCCTCTACTTTTATTTCATGGTTGTTTTGGCATAACTGAGTAATACCATATGTACCATGCAGTGTGGGTCCCCTTAATCCACACCATATTCGAAAAAGAACAATACCCTTGTGAACTTTTATAGGGTTTAAACTTTATTTTCTTAAATAATATTTAGAAAATGATGTCCTTGGGTCTATAAGATGGAATATAAGATAACTCTGAAAGCTGTAGTACAATGCTATTATATATATATATGCATAAAAGTATATATTGTAAACATGTCTATACATATAAATATGCATGTATACACACATACATATGTGTATGCATAGATATGTTTGTTCATTCATGCACGTGTATGTGTACAGATATATGTGTGATGTATGTATCTATTTTTGTTTATATCTATCTGTCTATCTATCTATCCAACTATTCTCTTGTGCAGGATATTCAATGACCTTTGCAAGGGTCCTCCGTAATCTGCTCCAACCTACACTTTCAATTTTATCTCACGTTACTTTCCTTTGGATGCTCTATGACTCTTGACCACTGGGCTTCTCTCTATTTAATTCAATCCAAACATTATTTCTTGAGCTCTGAGAGGTTCAGTCTTGTTATTAGAGCATCCTAGTTTAGAATCATGCATCTGACACATAGTAACTTGTGTACTTGGGCAAGTTAACTTAACCTCTATGTGCTCTAGGCAACTCTCTAACAGTCTAGATTACAGTTAGGTGCTCTTCTATACTGCTAGTATAGAACTGGGGACAGATGGAAGGTTCAAACCAGGATTCCCTATACAAGATGTAAAGTGAAAATGTGCTACCACTGGTATTTTTATGAACTGTATGTAATAAGCAACATAAGGTACCGTACTAGGTGCTGGTGATACAAAAGCAAAACCAAATTGCCCCTGCCCTTTCCTATCACAGCAATAGCAAATTATAGCAGATAAAGCCTTGTACTTGAAGTTAGGCCTAGGTTTATTTTCTGTCTCCAGGTTATAGGAATACAGCTCTTGAGCACTTAGTCATCAAAGCCATGAGCCCAATATCTGCCTGTATAAAACAAGGTGAGAGGTCATACAGATTTTAAGTGTCTGAGTCGGGATTTAAAAACTCTGTCCACCATACCACATTTTTTCCTCTTCATTTGAAAGATTTTAAAGAGCTATATCCATGTCATCAATTATTATCACTCTCTCAATTTATTTGTTCACATTCACTACACATGTGATCCCTTTCCCTTCTTCTTCTTTACTCCCAAATCTGTTTGATTTGAAATTACATGTGCTTAAAATTTAACCCATCCTTCAAGGCCCAGCTTCAACAATATCTGCTTTATAGTTTTCCTTTATTTCCCTCTAACTTGAAATAATTTCTCCTCTGGTTCATTCAAAGCATTTCATTAGGACCTGGCACATGCACTTATATTTTCTTTTGAATACTTTTTATCAGTGTACATGTTTTTTCTTTTTTAGTAGATTTTAAATCTCCTGATGCTTCTTTGTGTCTCCTCTAGTGCCGAGTAATACTAGTATTACTAGAATTAATATTGCTGATTGCTGTAATTTATATAGTTCATTGTTTAAAAAGCTCTTAACACATTTCATTTAGACTTATTATATGGTTTAAAAATGAAAGTTATATATGGTATAATGTAATAAAAGGTCTATCTAATGTAAAGTGTGTGCTATTATTATAGCTTAGTGCTAATTACTATAAATAACAATCCCCTGAAATAGTTGCAAGTATTCAAATTCACACAATTTAAATTTATAATTATGTAAAATATGATCATTGTTTCCAACCCAGTGGAAATATGCACTGTAAGTTTAAATAATGCAACTACTTCAGGAGATTCATTATTTGCACTAATTAGCACCTAGCTGTATTTCCATTTTACAGATGAAGAAATGAAGTCTGAGAGAGGTTAAGTGATTTGCCCATGGTCACATAGATGAAAGTGTCTGAGACAAGAATGGAATCCAAGTGTTTTTGAATCTAAGACCATCACTCAATCTATGCCACCCTGTCTCTTTCACACTTTCTCTCATTTGATCTTCCCAATACCCCTCTGAGGTAGGTGCTATGTCTTTTACATAGTAGATCTTTAACAAGCATTTAGCGAATTTAAATGTTGGACTCACAGAAAGCTTTTGTGTGTGGATATGTGGACATAGCAAAAGACTTCAGGACCAGAAGGAAACCCATCTTCAACTTACCATAAACTAAAAAGTGAGTGTGTGAATTTTAAAAATTAAAAAAATAGAACTAATATTAGTTATGAACACATGAAGGTCAACTCTTTGACTATTATACTATGCCATCTATCAACTGCTAATAAACATCATTGAAACACATATACAAAATTTCCGAATAGGCTACATTTGCTAATTTCCAGATCCAAGGACTTATAAGGCAGACTTTTAAATATCATCTTTGTTATGTTAAGAAAAACATTTTTAATGAATTCATTTAAACAATTTGTCAATTACTTAGTCCTTAATTTCTCAACCTTTATTTGATTTGAATTTGGCTAGTAATTAATTTAATTGAACTCTTCAACTATTTCAACTGCTCTGAGGAACATAGGAGTAAAGGGACAAATCCAACATGCTAAAAGTTATCTGAATCCTATTATGGAGCAGGATATCAATTATATAAATTCTGAGATTTTAGAAGTAATAATAATTATCCCTTGATATCTGCTGCTTTCTCTTTCTATGAACTCTGAATGTGTCAGAGATGATGCTTCATAAATACTTGAGTTATTAACCTCCATCACAGTCAAATGAGATAACAGAGGTAAAGCTGTTTTGGAGTTCTACAACTCCATGAGGTTATCAGTGTGTGTGTGTGTGTGTGTGTGTATATGTGTGTGTGTGTGTGTGTGTGAGTGTGTGTGTGTGTGTGTATGTGTGTGTGTGATATGCGTGAGAGAGACAGACAGAGAAACCTTGGTATCAACTTTTATCATCTTTGTATTCACTGAATTCCAATAGCATAGGAGTTGACCAAGTGAACTCATATACTCATAACCTCAATCCCATTTCATCCCACCTCTTTTGTGACCTCATTCCATCAAAAATAATTTTTTCTTCCACATCTCTCATTCTTTATTGTTATCTTCTATAAATATAAAAATGCTTAGGTTTTCTTTATCCAGAAAAATCTTTACATTGGCCCTGTTATGACATGCAGTTTTGATCTGAAAGTCTCTCCTACTCTTTACTGACATCTCCCTATCAACTTTGAAATTTGGTTATTCTCATCTTATCCATTATTCCAAAGGATTTTTTTTCTGCATTTATCCTGCTCCATTTCTTTGAAATATTTGGCACTGCTATCCATCCCTTCCTTTTTGATGGTCCCTTGCCCTTAGCTTCCTCAACATTTCACTCGTGTTTCTCTTTCTTCTTCTCCATTCTTCTCCTTTTTTGCTGACTTTTTATCCTCCCATTCCTTAACTTTGGGAGTTCTTAATGTTGTCCTTATCCCTCTTTTCTCTATATATTCTCTCCTTTGGGAAACTCATTCACTCCACTGTCTTTCGTTATTGTCACTATGAAGATCAGGCAGTTAGCTATTTGGAACCTGAAATTCAAAAGTAGTGACAAATGCCAACCTAGAGGGAGGTCTCTAGTAGAACACCCTAAGGATCTCTGGCTTTTACTTTTCAACACATTTACTTGTTACTTGTATGGCATCCTTACCAATCTGCGGGTGACAGAAAGATGAGAAAAAGAGAGATTAAATTAGAGGCTGTACTCCCAAAAGTTTTTGATATTTTAAAATGACATAGCATAGAAGAAAAGGAAGAAGCCCAGTACACCAAATGAATATAAGTTGATAATAGACAAGACCATCTAGAATACTAGAAATATCTAAAATTGCCTGATAGATTCTCTCCATGTGGAGGTCTCACTGGAACCTCAAAGCTGACAGCTGTAACACATTTCTTTTTCTTTCTAATTTCTCTATGTGGATGGCACCACCATCTCCTTAAAATAGGAACTGAATCTTCTTTGATTCCTCTCTCCTCATCCTTACCCTCTACAACTAATACACTGAGAAGACCTACTTTTTCAACAATGTTGTTTGTGTCTGCCCCATTCTTTCTACTCCTCTTCTCAGTGCTTTAGTATAATATCTCACCTTCCCCCACCCCACCTCCAAACAATCAATAACTATTAGCCCCTAGTTGTTGAATGGACTGACAAACTGAGGCCTGAGAAAGATCTTAATTTCAAAAGGCCAAGATCATCCACTGCATCCCAGGCCATGGCCAGCTTTCTTGACTTTTGTTTGCCACTGAATTTTGAAGACTCTTGAGGAGTGAGTGAGGCTGGTGATTTTGTGAAGCTCTGCCTTAAATCTAATTCAAGGGCAAGTCAAGACACACAATGTCTTTGTTCGTCTTCTAGTGCAAAGGATGAACAACAGTGACTACTATTTTGTCAGGTGATGTGCTAGGTTCTAGGAGTACGATTACAAAGTATTTTCTAGTTCAAGAAGCTTATATTCTATATGATGCCTTGCCTAAACTATTATATTAACCTCCTAATCAGATCCTCTATCTCCAGCTCTTCCCAATCCAATCCATACTTGGCACCCAAATAATCTTCCTCATGTACAACTGTTCTTGCTGATTTTCAGTATCCCTTTATTGCTTAACAAATAAATTCAGAACCCTTGATTCTAGCATGATTCAAGGTGTTCTAAATTCAGCTGCATCCAGATTTCTCCTATTGACCTTTATGTTCTCTTGTCTATCCCTCATTCTTATTGAATCTTCTCCTTCCTCAATGACTTCACTCACAGTATCCTCCTTGTCTGGAATATTCCACCCCCCTCTGTCCCCCCCTCCCCAGTCTCTGGCTATTTAAATCTTTCCCTTTCCTCTTCTGAGAAAGAGCTTAAGAGTTCTCAAAGCTTAAAGGGGCCCAACTCTAATATTACCTGTCCTATGAAGCCTTTCCTAATATAATACTCCCCTTCCCCACCTGAAAATGATCTTTCTCTTTTCAAATTCCTTCCAGACCCCTGTCTGGCTTTTTTTTTTTTTGTATTTATCTCACTCTCCTGTTTATGCCTTCATCCCCCTAAACCTGTTCATCATCATTGATTTCCATCTGAAAAAGGCCCTGAGAAGGCATCTAATCCAACCTACTCAAATTACAGATGAGTAATCTGAGGCCCAGAGAGAGGTCAAGTGTCTTACCCAAGGTCACACAGATAGTAAATGGACAGAATTTGAGTGTCATATTGCTGTGTGTGCCTAGTATACAAAGGCCTTGAAAATATTGGTTATGTGTTGAGTTCAGTAGGAGTTGTAGTATTTTTATATTTAAAATTAGATCAGATCATGGATTTTAAGAACTTTCACTTTAAATGAAAAAATTGCATTTGCCAAGGAATCAGCCAATGTCTTGTCCTGTAGGAAAAGAAATTTCTCTTGTTAAAAACCTTATTTCCTTGTTTTTAGTATGCCTTTCATATTTCATACTTCTCCATTTAATTTAATTCAACAGCTATTTATTTAATGTTTTCTCTATGCCAGATATGATTAGGTGCTGAGTTCTAGATTCTATCTGCGGGGGCTCATAGCAGTGTATTATGGTCAGTGGTCTCTGTCTCTCAGAACAAAGCTGGGCAGTCTGCTTGGGAATCTATTCTCTTTTACTATACGTGGTATGTCACAATCATTCGTGATAAATAGAATGGGAACGGGAGAAAACTTGGCTGAGAGTCTACATTCTAAGAGCATAGTGTGGTTAATAACTAGTGGTTCTCAAGGGTCCCAAGAGAGGAGGCAGTGGCCAAAGTGCAGTGAGCAGACTGTGTCCAAACCACTCCCTAACCTTCTTTCACCTCTTGTTGGCATGACTCCATGTCCTTAGCCCCTTTTAGCTGTGATTTGGTTACACGGAGTGAAAGCTGTTCTCCTGTCTACCTATCTTAAAGTTCTAATACAGTGAAAATTGAATGAACTAAAAAAATGAACAGATAAAAGGAGGTCTTGACACTTACTTTGTCCATGACCAAATTACATGTTACTAAGCCATGACCTTCTCAAGTTATGGATAGTCCTTGGGACAGTTTGACTACGTAAGATTGTGGCTATGGTTTGAGAGTCCTCTGCTTGATAACCCTGGCAGGCCTTATGATCTCTGGTCTCAAAGCTTAAGGCTCAAATCTGAGAGGTGCTTAAGATATTTAACTACTAGGTAGCTGGCATTTTCCGTAAACATGGTTTCAAAATCAGTAGGGAATATGAATGCACAGCCAAATTTGTTGTAAATTTTTTCTGGGCTCAGCTGATGTGGCCTATCAGGATGGATTTCACAGCTATACATCTGCAGAGGAATGTTTATAGATAAGATGAAAGAGGTCCTCATTATTAATCACACATTGTATATTTGACTTTTGCTTCCCAGCTCAGCCTTTAAATCAACTACATCTGGTTCTTGCTACTTCACTATGCAGGTTACTTTTTTTAAAAAAAAAACAATAAAAGGCAGTTAGTTCATTACTGTTGTAGGAGGCAGGCCCATTTGATTAAAAATGGATTAACTAGAGAGGCATTGGTAGTTTTCATGGTGGCCACCTTAATATAGAATTTGATAGCAGATTTGAGACCTCCAAAAATTATGATCAGATAGCTCTCTGAGTCTCTTTACAGTAAATCTGTTTAATGCTGACATTAAACAGTCCTGCTGCTTGGTTAGTGTTGACCAAAAGCAAAGATAAAATTGGGTGACGTCTAGAGTGCTGAGCTTGAGAGTAAGTGAGATCTGAGTTCAAATTCTTCATTCGACATTTACTAGCTTTGTGACCCTAGTTTAGTTAACAGTTTTCTATGAGCTTCAGCTGCCTTATTAATCAAGTACGTATTAAAATACTTGTAGACTCTAATTCAGAGTGCTTTTGTGAGGCCTAAATGAGATAATATATGTAAGAAGCTTGGCAAACCTTACAATTTGTTATTGTTCAGTTGTTTTTCAGTCCTTTCTGACTCTCTGTGACCTAATTTGGAGGTTTTCTCGGCAGATAATACAGTGGTTTGACATTTTTTTTTCTAGCTCATTTTACAGATGAGGAAACTGAGGCAAACTGAAATGACTTGTCAAGGGTCACACATTTAGTAAATGTCTGAAGCTATTTTTGAACTCAAGTTTTCCTGATTCTTGGTCTGGCACTCTGCCCCCTCAGACACCCAGCAGTCCCTGAATTTACAATGCCGTAAGTTTATTGTCATTTGCTCCTCCCTTCTACCCTCCATCAACTATAGAGTGTGTCATATACAAGACTGGGAATCAGCAAATGGCTATGTTTTACATTAAAGTTCCCAAGACCTCAAAAAGAAAATAAATTCAGTTTAGTCAAGTGTTTATTACATACTGATATGTAATTAGGAATAGTTTGGACCTGTAATTTCATTAGCATAGGAAATTGCCAGCTGAGGAAACATCTACAGAATCAGGTTGGCAGCTTCTCTGCAATATATAATCTTAAAATTGTTATTTGACCAAAATCAAAGTCAATAAACTATAAACATTGTAAAAGTTATAGAAAAATAGAAGATAAAAATGGTTCACCAAACCTGTAATAAAAGAAAAACAGTATACACAAAGTTGCTAATAATATTGAATGAGGTTTGTGAACAGTCATTTGGCACAGTTATTTAGTACTGAGAGCTTTGTGGTAGGAGTTAAAGACTTGAGAGTTCAGACCCAGCAATGACTATTGCTGTGGTGTGTGGCCTTGGAGCTGATTTTACTGGGCTCCAATTTCCACATATGTGTAATTGGCATCATAAAATGTAGCCACTGCAGAATGGACATGTGGGAATTGAGTAAGCAGACTATATATGTGCCAGAAAATTTGGCCTTTCATCTCCTGGGTTTGCCTTGCTCCCTGATATTAAGTCACCTAATTTCTCCAGGTTCCTACTTCTACGTGATCATGATGGTGGAATTAGTGAGGAATTAAATAGTGATGTCTCTGGGAAGAGGGAATGCTATTCTTTGGATTGATCACCATTTTAGTCTACTATGTAACTGTGTGCTCCATTCCAACTTAGTGGTCCAAGGAAGCCCTCTGCTCCTCCTCTGTGGCTCCCATAGCATAAACTTGGAAGAACCCTAGGCAGTTGTCCTTCTTTGATTCCAGAATGATTCTGTATTTTACATGAAGACAATATCAGCAGGAATAAAAATTGGAATCTGATCTTTTAATATTGAATAAGCATCATCATGGGATGAGAAAAAGCAATAGACCTTGTTACTTAGTAGCTCTATATCCTTGAGCAAGTCACTTAAACCTCTGAAAGGTACTTTTGTCATATGTAAAGTGTCCTTCCTACTGTAACAGCTCATTTTGAGAATTCAGTGGAATTCTGTAGCTCAAAGTACTTTGAAAATTGTGAACTTCAGTAATATTCCTAAAGCACACATTTAAACATGAAATTCCCTTACTCAATAAACTGTAGTGACTTCTCGTTACTCATGGGGTCAGATATAAACTCCTCTGCTTCACATTTAAAGCTGTTAACAGCCTAGCTCCAATTCCTTTCCAATCTTATCATATGTTGTTTCCCTCCATACTTTCTGTAATTATGTCAAACTGATCTTCTTGCTGGTCCTCACACATGATATTCTGTTACTTTGCACAGGCTGTCTTCCATGCTTGTAAAACACTCCCTTCTCACCTCTACCTTTTTGAATCCTCAGCTTCCTTCAAAACTCAGCTCAAGCCACAGAAGACTTTTCTTGGTCTCCTTAGGGGTCAGCACCCTCAAAAAATTACCTGGAGAGGATTCTGGGAAGATGGTGGAGTAGGTCAGAAAATTCTAAGCTCTCAAGATTTTCCCCCACAGAAGAGTTAAAATAGCACCTTAGAGTGAACAAAGTATGGGTGGAAATAAATAAGAATAGGGGCATAACTGGGGTCTTCCCAGGACAAATTGAGAAGATCAGAAGAAAAATCCCAGGAAGAGGTTTGGTCCCTGTGAAGAGTAAATACCTCCAGGCTAGGGTTCATTTTAATAGCCAGCTGCAAGGCTTAAACCACAAGCACCACAAGCAGCAAGTCCCTGGGTTAGTTGATTCGAAAGGCTGACTTGGTGGGAACTTTTACCCCTGGGATAGTGAGGGGAATTGGACTTCCGAGCCTGGGAAAATGGAGGGAACTTCTGCTGACAAGGAATGCCAGACCCAGCTGTGCTGTGAAGAGCCACAGGGTAAGAAAGAACCAGCACATGCCCAGTGAGTGCAGAGGCAGTGAAGCAGAAAGCCTCTGGCTGTGGGCGCTTACAGGAGGCTGGAGGTTTAGCTTTGGTTTCAGCCTAGAGGGGAGAACTGAAGATCTGGGGCAAGAGGCACCATTTGCCATTCCCAGGGTGATTATAAAAATTAAGCTATTATCATAAAAAATTACACAGACAAAGAAGAAAGAATCCAGCCATAGAAATCTATGGGAATAGAGATGACCAGGGTTCATCTTCAGAGGAGGACATTAAAGTAAAGAAACCCCCAAAGAGTAATATCAAATGGTCACCAAGAATTCATAGATCTTAAAAAAGACTTTTAAAATCAAATGACAGAGGGAAAACTAAAAATGAAAATAAGAATAATCCAAGAAAAACAAGAAGGTTATGAAAGGGAAGTCAACTAATTAGAAAAGGAGATCCAGAATCTTAAGGTGGAAAATGATACCTTGAAAATTAGAACTGGGCAAAGTGAAGGCAAAAAATTATGAGATCAAAAAATAATTAAACAAGATATGAATAATGAAAACATAGAAGAGAAAGTGAAACATCTTATAAGAAAAACAAGATTTAGGGGGCAACTAGGTGGCGCAGTGAATAAAGCACTGACCCTGGAGTCAGGAGGATCTGAGTTCAAATCTGGTTTCAGATACTTAACACTTACTAGCCATGTGGGCAAGTCATTTAACCCCATTTGCCCTGCCTTCCCCCCCCCAAAAAAAGAGCAAAAAAAAAAAGAAAGAAAAAAAGATTTAGAGAACAGATCAAGAAAAGATAAAAATAATTGGACTAACTGAAAGTTATGATCAAAAAAAAAATCTTGATAAAATAATTATTGATACGGTAAAGAAATAAAGAAAGTTGTTCTGAAGCATCAGAACAAGTGGGGAAAGTAGAAATAGAAAAAATTCATCAATCACCACTTAGAAGAAATCCTATGAGGAAAGCTCATAGGAATATTGTAGTCAAATTCCAAAACTCATAGCTCAAGGATAAAATATTAAAGCATCAAGATTAAAACAATTTAAATATGATGGTGTCACAATTAGAATTGCACAAGACCTTGCAGGAGATATTAAAGGACCACAGGTCCTGGAACACAACATATCAAAGAGCAAAAGAACTGGGGCTCCAGCTGAAAATATCATACCTGCAAAGTTAAGTGTTATCCTGAATGAAAAAAAAAATGGACATTTGTAAAACTCAAACTTTGCTAAAGAAAATCTTAAACTTAACAGAAGATTTGACCTACAAGAATCAAGACAAATATAAGGCACATAAAAAGACTGATTATAAGGGATCCATAAGGACAAACTATTTACTTTTTATATATGTAAAATGCAAAATGTATGTCTAAGATTCTTATTAATAATTGGGTAGCTTGTAAGAAAGATTGGAGTAAGCCTGAGTATTATATGAATTTAAAAAGTAAAACTATTTAGGAATAGTTAAAAAGAGTAATTATTTTATACAAATGAGGTGCAAGAGGAAGAACTGACACAAAGGAATTAGGTGGGATAGGAGGGCTGGAAGTTCTGGTAACCTATTTTCAGCTGGAATGGGTTCAAGAGGGAACAATATATAATATATTTAGAAGAGTATAAATATCTTCTAACTTCAAAAGAAATAAAACAGTAGGGGCATAGGGAGGGGAGAGAGGACAAGGGAGGGATCTTTAGAAGGATGGGTGAGGGAATAGAAAAAATAAGGGGTATGGAAGGGTCTTTAGATTTATGGGAATGGGAGAACAGGGGAGGGATCCTTGTAGGTGAGGGGAGGCAAGTAATAGGAGGGCAATATAGTGGGTAGAAGTAAAGTAGAGGAGGCAGGAGGGACAGGAAATAAGAGATATGCGCAAACATAGAAACAAAGATCAGGAATAGACTATGTTTGGGAAAGTATATGTCTATATATGTATGTATATATGTACATATCTATAGCTATAAAGAAACATATCTAAACTTTATTGTAGCCTTCTGGGGTGTGGGGAGGGGGGGAGAAAAAGAACAAAGTAAAAAAGTGTACACCAGAGAACAAAAGAAAAAGTTACAAGTTTTCTGGCTTCTTCCCCCTTTGCTACCCAAAGAAAAGATGGACAAATCTCAGCACAACATGTATTATTTATCACACTGGCTTTCTTGAAATGAAAATTTATTGTTAGGTGTTTTGAATCCTCTCATGTTCTGTTATGCACATGACATGCTTTTTCCCCCCTTTCTTTGCATTTAAGTTTCAATATTTATGATTATGATATTTTTTTTTCTTTTCTCTGTGCTGTATTTGTGTTCTGGCCCTTGAGTCTAAAATAAAGTTTAAAACTTTTTTTTTTAATTACCTTGTATTTCTTTGGATATATCTTATATATATTTATACATGTAAGTGCTGTTTTTCCCAACAGACTGTAAGCTTCTTGAGGGCAGGGGTTGTTTCATTGTTACCTTTGTATGCCTAGTGTCTAACACATAATAAGCTATCAATAAGAACTTGCTGATTGATTGATAGGCATTTAACTTAGTATTTTGACAATGTCTGCAATGATGAGCTGGTAGAATTGAGAATCTAATGGTTTTCTCCAATGTTCTACCAGTACTTGGGAACTAGAGACAGAGCCATCAAGCTTTGTACTAGGTCAACAAAATTTAGAAGGCTCTAATGGCACTTATACTCCTTTGCTTGCATAGAAACAAGTAGTTAACAGTAATGATTCATTAAAATTCGAGAGTATCAGATAGCATAATCTCTTCTTCCCATGGCCACACTTCGACTGCATTCCTGGCCCTGTCCTGCCTGGCTCCTTCTCCCCAGATATCATTCTCTCTAACTTTGAACTTCTTTTCCCACTAGGTTTCTGTCTTCCTCCCCCTTTGCTACCCAAATGAATTTTATTTGAAATGTTGATTTAGTGCATGAATTTCTTGTTGCCTGCCCTGGATGCCATAATTGCTAGTTATGTCCCTTAGCAGACCATCATCAGATGACGACTGATTTGCCAGCTGTGCCTTGTTGAGTTATTGTAACTAATATATGCCTCATTGGAAAAGGTTTGACTTAGAATGTATTATGTTCTTTCTTTGTCCTTCACAGCTTGAGAATTACATTGTGGAAAATATGAAGTCGGAGATGGCTCAGCTACAGCAGAACGCTGTTCAGAACCATACGGCCACCATGCTTGAGATAGGAACCAGCCTTCTCAGTCAGACAGCAGAGCAGACAAGAAAACTTACAGATGTTGAGACCCAGGTATGTCCTGGGGCCAGACTTGACAAGCTGTTAACTATGAAGATGTGTGTGTGTGTGTGTGTGTGTGTGTGTGTGTGTGTGTGTGTTTTTCCAAGCTCCCTACCAAAACAAAGAATGCATTTCAGCACAGAGATTCAAGGAGCTATTGTATACGTATTGCTAACTTCTATTGTATACGTATTGTATACGTATTGCTAACAACAACAAGGACTGAGTGGCTTATTTTGTATGGCTTCTTTGATTTAATGAGGGTTGGTAAATTTATCTTTCTATGTGTTTGTAAAAAAAAAAACCTGGCCACAAGACTAATCAGCATTTAACTTCAAATAAACAATTGGGCTACCAACTGGGAAGTGATATAAGTGTCAAGCAAAATAAATCATTTTTAAGGTCAAGATAGCACCTTTGATGCACATTTCAACTTGTCACATTATTATGTGAACATCCATGTATTTTCTATAATAACTTTCCAGCAATTTGAACACTGTGGTCCCCATGGAGTTATGAAAGCCTGATGGAAAAGAGCCCACAAAGGGAATTTATTAACTTACAGGAATGCATAGAATTTACTGTTTGAGATGAGACAGAGTGATGTGGTAGAAAGAGCACTGGGTGGTGAATCAGGAGACATGGCTCCTAGGTTTAAGTCTTTCCACTAACCACCTGTGTGACCTTAGGCATAGCATTGTATCTCTAGAAATCTTAGTTTCTTTGTGTAAAAAGAAGAAATTTAGATCAGATGTTATATGTGGTTCATTCCATGTGCTACAATTTTATAGTATGTGGGCATTTTTTTTACATAATTAGCATATACTTAAGAACTTGAGGCATAATTTTGAATGGAGAGCTAGTAGAAAACCCAAGAACTTCCTTTATCTGTCAATTCAGTTCATGATTAGCTGATCCTTATGTCCATAAATATTCAGTTCAAACAACACCTTGGCTGGAGAAAGACATAATATGTTCTACCACTAACACGAAAATTCACAGTGGTGATAGATCATATTCATATGGCACTTTGAGAGGGAGCATGTTGTTCAGGTTAGAGAGATGGCCTCGAATCAAGTAGATCTTTGATGTCCCACCCTTTGCTAGGCAGAGCAGTGGATAGAATGCTAGACCCGAGTTCAAATTCAGCTTTAGATGCTTATAAGGTGTGTGACCTTGGGAAAGTCGCTTCTGTCTACCTCAGTTTCCTCAACTGTAAAATGAGAGTAATTATAGCACCTACTTCTCAAGGTTGTTGTGGCAATCAAGTGAGAGAATATTTAGCACAGTACCTAACATATAGTAGGCATCTAACAAATGCTTGTTTCCTTCCTTTCCCTAACACAGATTGACTATGTGAGCCTCAGCAAGTCTGTTCTTCCCGACTCTTTCATAGTATCTGGTATAAAGCAAATGCTGATCTGTATTGGTAAAAGTAGTTTCTTCATTGGGAATCCTTTATACAAATGAAAGGTAACTAGCTAGCTAGATCAATCACTGGATGGATCAATAGATAGAAAGGTGATAGATTTACATGCATATGTACTCTTAGTACAATAAGCACTTAATGAATTTTTTTTTCATTTAAGTGACATAACCCAGTTTGGTGCTTTGTAAACTGTAAAGTGCTATTTAAAAGCTAGTTATCCATCTACAGAGAGAATACATATTTGGCACTCAGAAACCTTTGACAGACATCATTTTTCTCACAATTCTGAAAGGTTGGTAAGGCCTATATTATTTCCATTTAAACACTGAGTCCTTTAATAGTTTCAAATAAACCAATTAGAAAACAGTGATTCAAAGGGGCCAGTTTACTTGAATAGCACCACACACTTAGTTCAGAACTTGCATCCAAGTCTGTCCACTCTAGGCCTTCATTTCCTTCTGCTGCTCCACAGATGCCTCCCACAAGATCTTGTTTAGGTGAGAAAGCTAAGTCCCTTCTTAAGGAGGGCAACTTTGCCCTGTGACTATTGTTTAACTTTCTTGACAGCGAGGTGGCACAGTGTATAGAGTGCCAAATTTGGAGTCAGGAAAACCTGAGTTCAAATTTTGTCTCAGGCAATTACTAGCTGTGTGACCCTGGGCAAATCACTTAACCCTGTTTTTCTCAGTTTACTCATTGTAAACTGAACTGGAGAAGGAAATGACAGACCACTCCATTATCTTTGCCAAGGCAACCCCAAATGGGGTCATGAAGAGTTTGAAACAATGGAACAACAGATTGCTTAACATTAGATAGGAGTTTCTGTACATACTTTGCTATAATTACAGACTTTCTCTTAGTTTGGAGGAGAAGGGGAGAGTCCTGATCACTGTCATGGACTCAGCCTGTTTAGTGGAAGTAAATAGATGCATGGATTTTATTTACTTAGAGTGTTGCAGAAGGATGTGTCCTGTTTTGTGATAAATTGTGTTCTTTCCACTCAAGTTCTGATCCAGGCCCAAGTTTATAAAACCCATCCCAAATTTTTACTTAGGCACATTATGTAGCAGACATTTAAAAAAAAAAGTTGTTTCTTTTGTTGTCTAGATCTGCCCTATTCCCCAGTAATGACCAAATATTCTTTTTTTCACTTCCTTTCATTATTTTCTACATTCTTGAGAGCATTCTTATTTCTAAAATGGACTTCACACCTATAGTAATGGAACATAGCTACCTGAAATGGTCATGAAAGTTTTGAAATATATTGTAAATCTGTCTCTCAAACTGTGATGTAGACAAGTAGACCAGAACCTTGATATTCTGGTTCCTTCTTACTAATATGGAAGC
This sequence comes from Pseudochirops cupreus, assembly GCA_028627135.1. NCBI lineage: Eukaryota > Metazoa > Chordata > Mammalia > Diprotodontia > Pseudocheiridae > Pseudochirops > Pseudochirops cupreus. Next base: position 482,216,196 of record CM053580.1, read on the forward strand.
ATTTTACCAAAATCCATTCTTGTTCTTCCAGCATGCTTTGATTAAATACCTGATGTATGTAAGGCATTTCATTAAGCTCTTAAAATGCAGTATTGAAATCAACATGACACTTTGTTTGAAGAGGAGCTTAAATTTTTTAACGAACTTCAAAATTAATATAAATCTACTCCCTTCCAAAAAAACCCAAAAAAGCTAATGCAGTCCACCTTTTATACAGAGGCATAGCTTCTAGGAGTAGGGAAATGATAGTCTCACCTTAGTCTTTCCTGCTCAGAGCATATCTGCAGTATTTTTCTCAATTCCAGGCACCAGTATTTAGAAAGGGCTTGGAATAGTTGAGGGACATCCAGAGGAGGGCAACCAGAAGAATAAAAGAGCCTTGACTCCCTACCTTTGGAGCTCTGGTTGAAGGAACTGGGAGACATTTAGCTTGGAAAAGAGAAGATTCAGGGGGGTGGAGATGGGAATGGGGAGACATGATAGCTAGGCTCATGTAGTTAAAGGATTGTCATGTGAAACAAAGATTAAATTTGCTCTCTTTGGCACCAAAAAAGCAGAATCAGGAGCAAGGGTAAAGAATTAATTTAATCTGATGTCTGGACAAATCCTAATAATTAGAGTTGTCCAGAAGTGATTAATCTGTCTCAGGAGGTGACCAGTTTCCTCTTATCAAAAAGTCTTCGGCCAGAGAATAAAAATGACTGGGTTTGTTTTTTTTTTTTGTAGGTAGGATTCTTTGGGGGGCTTAGGTTAAACTAGATGGCCTCTGAGGTCTATTCCAATTTCAGAGTTCTGTGATTCTGTGCCATAGTTCCTGCCCTTGAGGATCTTACACTGATATAATCGGATGAGTAACCCATAGTAACTACTCATTTGAGTTAGAAAGCACTGGATTTAAAGAGGGTGGAGCTGGGTGAATTTCAGTGCTAATTTTTACACTTTCTACATGTGTGACCTGTACTTAACTAACTTCTCTGGGTCTCAGGTCTCATTATGGTAAAACGAGTTAAACTGGATGATTCCCAGAGTCTCTACTAGTTGTAAAATTCTGTGATCAGATGTGCTGCAACAACCCTGTGGGTAACAACAAAAATGTAATGATAATTAATAATAGCAATGATAGTTAGCATTTATGTGGAGTTTTAAGTTTTTCAAAGCACTTTGCAATTCTCATATTAATTTATCCTTGCAACAACACTGGGAGGGAACTATTATACCCATTTTTCAGATGAGGAAACTGAGGCAAACAGAGGTTAAATAACTTGCCCAGGGTCACATAGATAGTAGCAACTATGCCAGCTTAAAAGTGCTAGCCTTCTAGTAAGTATATATAGCTACATCTTTGTTGGATGCTACCTCTCTATCCTAGTCTAGGGTTTGTTTTTTATTTTGTTTTTTTCTCATAGCAGAGACTACCCATTCAAATCTAAGTCATCTTTCTCAACTATTACAAACCACATTAATCTATAAACCATAGTAGAATAATATTTTTAAAATTTTAATAGCTATATATGTTAAGCCTGTCTACCCAAATAAGATACAAATTTTTTTAAAGGCAAGACCCATATGATATATTTAATTTTATATTATCTTGTGGTAACTAGTATAATGTAAGGCACATAATAGGTATTTGGGAAACACTTTTCAATAAACATTGACTGACAAATTCTACTTAATTTTCATTGGTTGGTAGTTTGGATAAAGAACATCTATTAGAGATATTTGTAGGAGAGTTTGGAGAGTTTATGGAGAGTTTATAGGACCTAAAGTCAGAGGAATCTCATTCAAATCCCAGCATTGGCATTAGGCAAATCACTTAATCTCTCTAGGCCTGAATTTCCACTTTTTTAAAATAAGGGAAAGGTTAATAGATTCCTCTGTATCCCTCTGTGATCTTTAGCAGAGTGTAATACAGGAAGAGGAAATTTCAATGGATTATAGCTTTAGTGTTTGGGGATTCAATTTATCCTTAAAATTAGAGTTGCAGAATGAATTTGAAAACAGCACTGCAAAATTTGATGCGTATAAGAACCATACTTAAAAACTAAAGATATATACATACACACATACAGTAAAACTGAAGGACTAGAAAAAATTATTTTACCTTCTCTTTATTTCTCTCTGTTATGGGAATCTGAAGATCTTCCCTGCCCCTAGGCCCTTTGCTAAAGTGTCTACGTGACTGAGGACCCTTGGATATTTGAAAGTATACTCTGTTCCCTAATAGGCTGAATGTGGTCACCTGGAGCCTGTGG
>CM053580.1:482218950-482235311 GCA_028627135.1 Pseudochirops cupreus
AATGTTGTGAATATTATAATGTTTTGAATGTTTGTCTTGATTTGTAATGGAATAAACAGAGTGTTCACTATATTTTGTAATCTGAACTCTGAAAGCTGTTCACAGTAGCATTCTTTTGGGAATCTGCTGGTGCATGGCTTTACACCAGTCTAGCATCTGCTAAGAAAATCCCAAATAGGATTACAGAGAGTTAGATATGACTGAAAAATGGCTGACTAACAACAACAAAATATTTTTAAATAGAAAGAAAAATGTGCGTACTCCAAACAAAAAAAAACAAACAAACATCTATTTGAGATCCTTGGAAATTTAGAAAGCAAAAATCTTGAAATTTGTTAGCCACGCACTAAAGGTTTGTGCAGGATGTTTGTCTTCCCATGTATTTTTTCTTGGAGAGTGATGGAAATAAGCATTTATTAAGCACTTACTATCTACTAGAAACTGTGCTAAACACTTTACAAATATTATTCCTTTCATCCTCACAAAAACCCTGCAAAATAGACGCTATTATTATCTCCATTTTACAGAAGAGGAAACCTCCAAATGAAGCAGTCAGAGATTGAGTCACTTACTCAGGATTACATAGCTAACAAGTTTCTAAGGGTTTTCCTGACTCCAGGTTCAATGCTCTACCTCTGTACTCCTTAGCTGACTCTTGGTATCCATATTCTCTTATTGATTGTTAAAATTGAATAAACCCTTCAGGGCATTAAAGGGAAATATACTCACTCCACAAGTCTATTATTTTGCCAGATCTTGTTCTTTCTACCTTCACAGCCTCCTTTTATGCTGTATGTCCACTTCTCTGCACTCCCACAACCACTCTTATCCTATAAGTAGACATTAATTCCTTCCTAGACTATTGCAAAGTTTACTAATTGGTCTCCCTGTCTGAAATTTGTCCACATTTCAACCTATCTTTTATTTAGCTGTTGAAGTGATCTTCCTAAAGCACATGTATGACCATGACAGTCCCACCCCATACCCTACCACTCACACACACACACACACACACACACACACACACATGTGCACTCTCTCTCTCGCTCTCGCTCTCTCTCCCTCTCTCTTCTTCTCTCCCTCCCTCTGTCTCTGTCTTTGTCTCTCTGTCCTCTCTCTCTATGCCTCTGTCTCTCTATGTCTCTGTGTCTCTATGTCTCTCTCTGACTCTCTCTCTCTCTCTGTGCCTCTGTGTCTCTTTGTTTCTCTTGGCCTCTCTGTCTCTGTCTCTTTCTCTCTCCTTCTGTTTCTGTCTCTCTGTCTCTGTCTGTCTCTCTGTATTTGTCTCTCCCTCTGTTTCTCTGTGCCTCTGTCTCTCCATGTCTCCGTGTCTCTCTCTCCCTCTCTCTTTCTCTCATTATCTCTCTCTCTCTCTCTCTCTCTCTCTCTCTCTCTCTCCTCTCTCTCTCCCTCCCTCTCTCTCTCCCTCCCCCTTTCTCTCCCTCTGTCTCTCTCTCCATGCCTCTGTGTCTATATGTCTCTCTCTGCCTCTCTCTGGCTCTTGCTCTCTCTCCCTCTATCTCTCTGTCTCTCTTTCTCTCTAAACTCCAGTAGCTCCTATTACCTCTAGCATCAAATGTAAACCACTCTGTTTGACCTTTCAGGCCCTTCATAACTTGTCCCTTCATCTCTTTCAAGTCTTCTTATTCCTTATTTCTCTCTAAGTACTCTACAATTAGGCTACACTTATCTTCTTGCCATTCCACTCTCAGGTCATTCAGTTTCTCTCCTGGGCCTTTGCTTTGGCTCTTTCCCCAACCCTGGAATGATGTCTCCCTCCTCACTTCTGTCTCTTGGCTCAGCTTCCTTCAAGAAAGCTCAAATTCCACCTTCTGCAGAATGTCTTTTCAGTACCCTCCAACGCTAGTGCCTTCCCTAGGAGATTATCTTTCATTCTCACTGTGTACATTTTCCATGTACATTTGTTTGCTTTTCATCTCCTCCATTGAATGTAAGCTCCTTAAGGGCAAGGACTATTTCTTTTAAATTTTCCTCATATCCTCAGTGTTGGGCACATAGTAAATATGCTTTATTTTTAATGAATGCTTGTTAGCCTACTGACATTCTATTGCTGCCGCCTTTGGAACTGGAAACTGTTTTTAAAAGGGAACTGAAATTTAAAAGTCTGTGAATCTTAAATTTCATGCCCATCTCTCCTCTTTTTGCTCTGTCTTATGTGTTTTGGAAAATTTAATCTTGTAAAAGAAAAAGTGTTCCTTGGGGGCTTGTTCCACATTCTCTCTCCTTTTTTTTTAAACAATGATATGTCTTGGGGTGTGTTCCTCATGAGGAAGGAAATGGGTTCTGTCAGTTTAATAGGAACAGTTAGATCATTGCTAAGCAGCAGGACCAAGGAACAAATGGCAAGAAAGTAGCCAACCTGAGATCACTAGTCCTATGCAGTTCTGCCAAATGCCGGGCTTAAAGCTTTAACTGGCAGGCTCTTTCTACAATTTCCAGGGAAGGAATCACAACAAAACAACAAAACTGAAGCACTTGCTTTGCCTATGAGATATTCAGGGGGAAACCTATAGGTTAACTCTAAGTGAAAGTACAAATGGATCAACCAAAACACGTTAATCTCCCATCGTGAGCCTTTCGCTCTGTTAGGTGCTGGAACAAGATGAACAAAATGATAGTACCTCCAGTCAAAGAGACTACAACCAAATGCCTCATGGGAACCCATAAACAAATAGAAGAAACACATAATCAATAAAAACAAACAAAAATCCTTATACACTTCTAAGTCTGGGGATCTGAACTTTTTTGGGCGCTGGCCACCTTTGCAAATCCTTTACAGCCAATCCTACTGTGGCTTGTTGCCTACAATTCAAATTTGGAAGAAATGCTGAATTTTTGTTGGAAGTTAGTGGAAACAAAACGTAGGTTTTGTTCCCATCCAAGTTCCTAGCCCTTGAAATCTGTCTATGGACACCTTTGGGGTCTGTGGAGTTCAGGTTCTGAAACCCTGTTCTAAATTATTAGCCCAGTTCTCCTCTCTCCCTGGTGAGTCTCACTTATTTATTGGGTTCCTAGAGTCCTGACTCCATAATACCCTATAGTTTATTTAAATCTCCTGGAGAGTTCTGATCTTGGAGTTAGGATTTCGGCAGTATTCAACATTCTAGTGAAATCCCTGTCCTAGAGGGTCCTCAGTCCCCAGGACTGAGAATGCTGTCTTGTTGTGTGGACTCCCCTTGGAAGTCAAACATGTAATGAAGTTCCTGGACCAGAAGATCCTCTTTCTTATCAGACTTATACCATTCAAACAACTCACAGTAATGAGAAGGGGCAAAATTAAGGTCTTCTGTTACCCTCTTATAACCAGTTACCCAGGATCCAAAGATTGCATTATCCATCAACTCTTTGGATCACTTTGACAATATGGAGGAGCACATGACTACCTCTGATATAAGGGACTCTGTTTCTGCAGAACTTCAATGGGGTCTTCTTTCCATTTTATAACTTGGATGTCCAGGTCTCCTTGAACTTGATTTACCCCTTGATTTTTAAAACCAGCTTTCAGATCCTCTGTTCATGCTAAGGTAAAAATGGCTAACATGAGGGGCAGTTAGGTGGTGCAGTGTGAATAGAGTGCTGATCCTGGAGTTAGGAGGACCTGAGTTCAAATTAGGCCTCAGATACTTGACACTTACTAGCTGTGTGGCCTTGGGCAAGTCACTTAATCCCAATTGCCTTGTATTCCCTCCTTTAAAAAATAGCTAACATGACATATTATGCTGGGAGGGACCTTAGATATCATCTAAATTTAAGCCCATTAATTTTACATAAAAGAGAACTGAGAGAGGTAAAACAACTTGTCTAAGGTTAGGTAGTAAGTAATAGAGCCTAGATTGGAACCCAAGTCCCTTGACTCCAAATCCAATACACTTTGCAACAGACCATGCTTCGTTTTTGCATTTCAGCTGGGATCAAAGTCTCAAGCTAAAGGGATAAAGCTCCAACTGTGGAATATTTGAAGGGGGAATATCTAAAGTTGATGCCCATATATTAGTGTACTAGAAAGAATCTTTTATTTTGTTTTCTTTCTTTTTGCAAATTCAGTTTTCAAATTAAAAATCAGGAAAAATCTGGCCATGGTTTTTAAGTTGCATATTATGCAGGATTTTTCCCCCAAAGGTAATGTCAGAATACTTTCCTTGGGAATAACATTTTTTTTTCTTTCCATTTGGCCAGATTTGACATATAGAGACTTTGAATTTGTAGTAAAAAGGACCTGGGATCAAAACTCTGCCGACTAATTTTCTAGCAGTATCACAATGATCAAATCACTTTACTCTGAATAGCCTCAGTTTTGCCTTCTGTAAGTTGTTAATGCCAAACTACTCTACCTGGGGTATTTGGGAAGAAACCATGTTCCAATTCCAAAGGCATTTAAATATAAAAGTATTCTATGTGTCGTAGCTACTGTTATGCATAAAGATTTATCCTGACCATTCCTGTGAAATATTATTATTCTAAAACAGACTTCAGCTCAGGGCCCTGAGATGCAGATACTTCCTTAAGTTATGTCTGACTTAGTTTCCTCACATATAAAATGGGGATGATAACAGCACTTAGCTTACAAGATTACTGTGATGATCATACGCAATATTTGTAAAGTACTTGACATTGGACCTGGTACATTTGTTGTTTCTGTTCAATCGCTTCAGTTGTGTTCAACACTTCATGACTCCATTTGGTGTTTTCTTGGCAATAATACTGGAATGGTTTGCCATTTCCTTCCCCAGCTCATTTTACAGGTGAAGAAACTGAGGCAAACAGGGTTATTAAATGGCTTACCCAGGGTCACATAGTAAGTGTCTGAAGTCAGATTTGAACTCAGAAAACTGAGTCTCCCTGACTCCAGGCCCAGCACTCTATCCACTGGGTCACCAGGTACATAGCAGTGCTTAATAAATACTTGTGTTTTTTTTTCTCATTTTTAGTTTATTTGTTTATTTTTAATTTTCAACATTCACTTCCATAAGTTTTAAATTTTCTCTGCCTCCTTCCCCTCACCCTCCTAAAATGACATGCAATCTGATATAAGCTCTACATATACATTCCTATTAAACATATTTTCACATAAGTCATGTTGTTTTCTTTCATGTACCCAAATGGAATGTATGTTCAAAAAGTTGCCAGCAGAATGAGGAAAAATTAACCTTTACATGATGGTTTTGTCAGTTTTTCTTATTTTTCATGTAGTTTAATTAATGTTTACCTTATTCTTTTCATCTATACATTCTCTAATATTTTAATGAAAAAGACCAGTTCATGATAATTGTTAACAACAGTAACAAAAATTCATTGAAACTCTACTAAGCAGAGAGAGCTTAAGGCAGACACAAGATAGGGTCTCCACCCACCAAGGCATAGCAGGATACTTGAGGACCAGAGAAATACACACAAAGATAAATAACAGGTAGGGATGGCATAAATAATCCATATAATCCCTCTCCCTCCTCTCCAAAATACACACCCAACTAGACTAAGTTCCTTAAGGTGGAATCTGCGTCTTATTGCATCTTTTTATGCCTAGTACCTAGCATAATGACTTGATAAATAAGTGATTGTTGAACTGTATTGAATTGAAATGAATTCAAATATCCTCCCCACAATAGATTTTTTTCAGTTAGTCAAAAAGCATTTGATAAGAGCATATTTACTATGTGACAAGCACCCTGGTAAGAATGAGGGATACAAATACAAGTGAAACCATTTCATGCCCTCCAAGAGCTCACCTGCCTAATGGGAGTAAAACAGGAAAATAACTAGGTACATTCTAGAGAGATCATTTAGGGTAGATGGATAATAATCTCAGAAGGGAAGGTGTTGGTAGCTGGAGTTTGGCAGGAAAGGCCTCCTTGGCCTTACTTTACTGAAGGTAAAATTCGAATTGAGTCTTGAAGGAAGCCAGAGGAAGTAAGGGGCAGAGGTAAAGGAGGGGAGCATTCCAGGCACAAAGGACAGCTTGAGAAAGGTCACAGAATGGAATGTTGAAGAAAAGCATACATAAAGCCAGTAAAACAGAATTATTGAATGAATCAAATGGAATAAAATGTAAGAAGACTAGAAAATCAGAAAGGGCCCAGTTGTGGAGGGTCTTAACTGCCAGTTTATTTTTGATCCTGGAGGTAATAAGGAACCTTTGTAGTCTATTGAATAAGGGAGTGACATGGTCAGACCCAGGGTCTAGGAAAATCATTACAGTAGCTGAATGATATTATGGCTGAATTGGAGTGGAGTGGGATGAGACAAAGAGGTAAAGAGGAAAACTATTGTAAGCAAGAGGTAATGAATTTTATCCAATACTGTTAAGCCCCTCCTTGCATCAAACCTTTAAAAAATAACCATTATTCCTATTCAAAATCAAAATTCTGATTGAATTTCATCCATTGTCATTTTCCTTAAAGAGAGCTTTAGATTCTTTTCAAAATAAAATTAATATATTTGCTCATTCATACCTAAATGTTCTTACCTAAGTAGATTTATTGTTACTGCCATATATCTTGAATAGCTTTACTAGAATTCTGTACTGAAGGAAAAGAATTTGGGTATAAGTGTATGAAGGCAAAAGTTTGGATGGAAGTTAGGCTTCATCAGCACTGTGTTGTAACCTACTGCCATCTTATCTGGACTAGAAAAAAGGCACATCTTCTATAAATATGGTATGTCTTGAATTTGAATCTGAATCTTGACATTTAAGACCTCTCCAGTTTTAGGGAAATAATTTAACCTCTCTTCATCTCAGTTTCCCCTTTTGGGAAATGAGGAGTTTAGACAGGTAACTTTAAACTCTGGAGCTCTCATGCCAATTCTAGAAACCATTCAGGTTCCTTAGGGCAGAATATGAAGACTAAACTTACTGATTATCGGCCTTCTTCAGTATAGGTTAAGTGATTCTGTTATCCAGGTTGTCGGAGACCTCAAGTCTCTCAGTAATTTATTTAAATGAATTCATGTTTAATTCAACAAATAAATTTGTCATGTAGATAAACTGTCTCAATAATAGATTTGCAAATCATATGAACCCCTTTATCCTGTTATAGTACAACCAAAGGCTTGTGCACTTTAATGTATACCACCACAAATACATAGGAAATTTCTGACATTTCAGTAGGGACTGGATTGTGATTATGAGAATTATTGCCCAGAACTAAATTTGAAGTTTTTTAGTCTCTACTCTTATTTGAGGGAAATTACCAACAAAAAGCTCAAAATCTTAAACAAGGAACATCCTTAGGAGAATTCAGTATTAAAAATTCTGTTTACATAACTGTTCATGGATCTACTTGGCATACATCCAAAATATGTCAAGTATTTGACAATCTTCCAAGTGTGTTTTGTACAACAATGTTGCTGGCCATGTTTCTTTGCCATCATTGCTTAAATGGACTTGATAGTTCTATTTCCTCTCTTTATCATTCAATTACAATCCCATTCCAAAATAAATCCTATGCTAGAAAGTTATTTAAAAACATTCAACAATAGGAACTCATCTATTTTGTGAATTCTGCTTCAAACATTACTACCAACAACTGAAAAGAAACAAATCCCCCCCCCCCGCCAATTTTTTTGACTTTTGTATTGTTGTTTTGTAAATATTCAATTCCTGAAATGTTTTCATTTATCTCTTAAGGTCCTAAATCAAACATCACGACTTGAAATTCAGCTGTTGGAGAATTCATTATCAACTTACAAGCTAGAAAAACAACTGCTTCAACAGACACATGAAATCCTAAAAATCCACGAGAAAAACAGGTGAGGGTACATTATTAGACACCTAAAATAGTTTCCTTTTGGTTTCTTTTCTTCAGAACTCATCACTATACTACTAAATGACTGCTATTACATTATTTCTATGACAATCAAGTTGTGGTTTTCAATTGAGTCTTAACATAATCCAGAAAGGACCATGGATCTATGAGGTAGGCAGGCACCAACTGTTACTAATAATACTTAACTATATACCTACTTCTTTGCTATTCTGAGCTGCCTTTAGGCAACAGATTAAAGCAAGGAGAACCCAGGTTTCTGATTTGCTCTTTATGCTGGCTTAATATAATATGTTAGGAGAACTATGTATTTGGAAGGGAGGAAGAGCTAGAGAGTCAGAGAAGAATGCTTGGTGACAGAGTTGTGTAGTTCTGATATGTCTCATTTGAACTTCCCAGGAATACTATGAGATAAGTATTAAAAACAATAATAAATATTATATGCTTATTCTGTGCCAAACTGGATGCTAAGATATGAGAATAAAAAGAAAAGCATAAATAAGGTCCATGCCCTCAAGGATCAACACATTCTAATGGGGGATGCTACCTTCAAACAACTAAGTATATACAAGATGATGATAGATAGATAGAGAAAAAGAGAGAGAGAGAGACAGAGACAGAGACAGAGACAGAGACAGAGATGGATGAGTGGATCGATGTATGGATGGATGGACAGACCTACAAATGGATGGATAGATGGGTGGATGCATAGATAGATGGTAGTTAGCTAGCTAGCTAGTGAAATAGATAGACAGTAAATGCTCAGTAATCTCAGTAACCTCAGAAGAAAAGGACTAGCAGGAGGTCAGGGACAGGGTTGGGGATGACTCAAAAAGACCTCTTGTAGGAGGTGATATTTGAATCTGTGATTTTGAAGGAAGCCAGGATCACCCTGAGTGGAGGTGAAGGAGGAGAGCATGCCATGCATGGGGAATATAATCAATGAACAAACACAGAGTCAGGAGATTGTCCAGTACAAGGAAAATCTAAACAGGCCAGAATTGCTGAATTGTATTTTGAAAGAAAATATAGACCAAAAACAGTTGAAAAAGAAGAAGGAAACCAGTTGTGGAGAGCTTTAAAAAGCAAAGAGAGGATTGTATATTTTATTTTGGAGATGAGAGTGAAAGAGATGGCATGTATTATTACACACATTTTAGATAAAGAAGCGGAGGCTCAGAAAGATGAAGGGACTCACCTGGGATCATATATAGGATCAATCATTCAATCATCATTTATTAAGTATTTACCCTTTGCTATACACTGTGCTATGCAATGAAGATAGAAAGAAAAGGGAAAAACAATGTCCACCTTGAGATCTTGCATTTTAATGGAGAAGGCAATGGAATACCGTAAAATTGTATGAACTTTTCAATCAGAAGACCTGGGTTCAAATTACACCTCTTATGCTTGTTACATGACCTCTGACAAAGCCACTTAACCACCCTGGGATTCAGTTTCCTCATTTATAAAATTTGGGACTTGGACTGGGTGGCTTTTGAAGTCCTTTCCAGCTCTAAATCAATGATCCTATTTGTAAATCAGAATGGAAATGAGTAAATAAAAGATAATCTTAAAAGGGATGGCTCTGGCATCAAGGAGGGGACCAGGAAAGGCCTCCTGGAGGAAGCATCTTGACACAGCTAAAGATAATTTTGACATATGATGCATTTCCCTTATGTCATGTTGACCATTGGGATCCAGAACTCAAGATCTCATTGAAAGTTACACTTCCACACAAATAAAGTCAGATCTAAATAATTGGAAAAACATCAGTTGCTCATGGGTAAGCCAAGATAATATAATAAAAATGACAATTCTACCTAAATTAATTTACTTATTCAGTGCCATACCAACCAAACTACCAAAAGTAATTTTATACCACTAGAAAAAAATAATATCAAAATTCATCTGGAAGAACAAAAGGTCCAGCATATCAAGATAATTAATGAAAAGAAATGTGAGGGAAGAAGGCCTAACCATACTAGATCTTAAATTGTACTGTAAAGCAGCAGTCATCAAAACCACTTGGTACTGGCTAAGAAATAGAAGGGTAGATCAGTGAAATAGGTTAGGTACATAAGACACAGCAGTCAATGATTATAGCAATCTACTGTCTGATAAACCCAAAGACCCCGGCTTCTTGGATAAGAACTCACTGTCTGACAAAAATTGCTGGGAAAACTGGAAAATAGTATGGCAGAAAGTGGGCATAGACCAACCAATGACTGTATACCAGAATAAAGTCCAAATGGATACACAATCTAGGTATAAAGGCTGATATTATAAACAAATTAGGGGAGCAAGGAATAGTTTATGTCTCAGATTTATGGAGAATAGAGGAATTTGTGACCAAACAAGAGATAGCAAACATTATGAAATGAAAAAAAAAAGATAATTTTGATTACATTAAATTGAAAAGTTTTTGCACAAACAAAGCCAATGCAACCAAGATTAGCAGGGAAGCATAAAACTGGAAAAGAATTTTTACAACCAGTGTCTCTGATAAAGTCCCCATTTCTAAAATATATACAGAACTGAGTCAGATTTACAAGAATACAAGTCATTCTCTAATTGAAAAATGGTTGAAGGATATGAACAGTCAGTTTTCAGAGGAAGAAATTAAAGCTAGCTATAGGCATATGAAAAAATGTTCTAGATCACTATTGATTAGAGAGATGGAAATCAAAACAGCTCTGAGGTACAACATCACACCTATCAATTGGCTAACATGGGAAAACAGGAAAAGGATAAATGTTGGAGAGGATGTGGGAATGTTGGAACACTAATTCATTGTTGGTGGAGCTATGAGCTGATCAAATCATTCTGGAGAGCAATTTGCATCTGTGCCCAAAGGGCTATAAAAATGTGCATACCCTTGACCTAGTAATACCACTTCTAGGGCTGTAATCCAAAGAGATCATAAAAATGGGTAAAAGACCCACATGTACAAAGATATTTATAGCAGCCCTCTTTGTGGAGACCAAGAACTAGAAATCTAGAGATGCTCATCCTTTAGGGAATGGCTAAACAAGTTGTGGTATATGGATGTAATGGAATACTATTGTGCTATAAGAAATGATAAACATGCAGATTTCAGAGAAACTTTGAAAACCTTATATGAACTGATGTTGAGTGAAGGGAGCAGATCCAGGAGAACATTGTATACATTAACAGCCACAGTGTTCAAGGACTGTTTTTGATAGACTTAGCCCTTCTCAGCAATGCAAAAACCTAAAACAATTCCATAGGACACATGGTGGAAAATGCCAGCCATATTCAAAGAAAGAAGTATGGATTCAGAATGCAGAGCTAAGCAGACTGTTTTCTTTTTTTGTTTTGTTTTATTTATTTATTTTTCTTTCTCATGGTTTTTTTCCATTTGTTATAATTCTTCTATGCAACATGACTGGTGTGAAAATGTGTTTAATAGTAATGTATGTGTAGAACCCATATCAGATCACGAGTCATCTTGGAGAGGGAGGGGAGACAGAGAGGGAGAACATTTAAAACTTACGGAAGTGAATGTTGAAAACTAAAAATGAATAATTTAACAAATTGGGGGAATTTTTTTAATTTAAAAAAAGAAAGTTACACTTCCAAAGCTGCTCAAAATGTATGTGTATGTGTATGTTGTCTGAATAAAGAAGGAAGGTTTTCCTTTACCTTTTTATCTTGTCTTAGGGATGGAATAAACCAGTGGTGCCAAATTTAGATAGAAACGGGGACCATTAAACCATAAATGTGGATCCCTGTGGACTGCATATTAACTCAGAAAACCACGTTAGTATTATCTATGTTTTATAATAATTTTATTTATTTTGTTAAATATTTCCCAGTGACATTTCCATCTGCTTCAAGCTGCATACACTTGGTAGTATTGGGGTCCAGATGTGGTTTGTGGGCCACATATTTGACCTCTGTGGTGTAAACCATCTCTCAACAAGTATGTTACCACATATTATCTTTGACAAATATCTAGCATAGCACTGAATTATTAATGTCTTGATTGAAATGCTCCCAACATATGCCTCATTAAGAGGCAATACAGCATAGTAGAGAGACTTAGTACTGGAATTGGAGATGATAATAACAATAATAATAGCTAAAACTAGTGCCTACTATGTGCCAGGCACTGTATTAGGTTTTACATGTATCTCATTTGATCCTCTGAACAATCCAGGGAAGTAGGTTCTTTTGCTGTCCCCATTTTATAGATGAGAAAACTGAGGCAAACAGGTTAGGTGACTTGTTGAGGGTCACGTAGCTAACAAATGTATGTCACTAGATTTGTAATGAGGTCTTTCTGACTCTAAGCCCAGTGTTCTATTCACTTTACCTCCTTGCTGCCCTTGAGACATTAAGACTTGAATCCACTTACTAGCTGGATGGTCCTTGGTGATTCACTTAACAAGTTTGAGCCTCATTTTCTTCATCGCAAAATGGGCAAAATAATAGTATCAACCTCTTGGAGTTGTTGTTGAGATTTTAATGAGAAGTAATGCATACAAAAATGTTGTAATCTTCAATATGTCATATAAACAACAGCTATAATTATCCTTATCCTTGACATTATTATTATGTCTCTACTGGACATTTGAGATTTTAAAATGCTGTCCCTGTTGCAAATGGGAGTGCTTCCCCTTAAAGATTAAAGAAAAAAACAACTGATTTTAAAAATATTTATTTATCTTATTTTTAGTATCAACCCCAATTCAAATATGTCAGTGTGTATTCTAGCTCTAATTTTTCATAGCCTGCTTTGTTTAAACTTTTCAATGCTGGATGCCATCATCATGCTGGGCTACTTAGATACTCTCTGTGTGACTTAGGCTCAAATTCCACTTCTGTCACTTACTGGCTGACCAATCAAGGTCAAGTAACTTACCCTCTGTCATTTACTTCCTCATCTAACTATTGTATCTACTTCACAGGATAAGGTAAAGTAGACCATCTTTTACCTCAGTTCTTACCTAGCCTTTAATTATTGAACGGGTGTTGCCTCAAACAAATTGAGATCTGGGAAAGACCTTAGTTTAAAAAGGCCAACGTGTCACACTGCATCTAGGGTCATCTCCAGTTGACTTGACATATGTCTTGCCACTGGACTCTGATGACTCTGGAGGAGAGAGTGCGGCTGATGAATTTATACAGCTCTGCCTCACTCAAAACCATTTCACTCGCAAGTCAGGACCTCAGCTTCCTGATATCATTGGTCCTCTTCACAATAAAAGAAACAAACAATTTCACAGGGCAGTTGTGAACCCCTAATGTGTGCAACTTTAGGTGGATTATCTGCCTATCAGTAATATTGTTAATCAGTGAAAAATATATAAGAATTCTAGCTTTTTTAAAAAAATAGTTTTGCCATTGGTGGTTAAAGAGCAAGTGAATCCCTGGAACATAATCACTTCTGCAATATATGCAATGCCTTATGACCTAGCATCATAATGAATTCAATACTAGCCATACCTGAATGGCTAATAAAGGTTTTATCAATAACAAACTTGTCCCTCAGTAAATTCTCTCTTTGAGGCCAAACTTAGAAGGTTATATATCAAATATAATATATTTTATCAGCTGCTAATAACTTTTTCCCCATGAATTGAAATGCATTTTATTATAACCCTTTCTAGTTGACCATCTATTTCCAATTTAAACCTGACTCTTTGAAGTGAATTTGAAGTGCAACTATGAAGTGATGTAGGGTGTCCCAAAAGTCTTAGTATAACTTAAACCTTTAAACTTATGTTTACATAGATCACATATCCTCTCAGACACGTGCCTATATGCTGCCCTTTTTCTTCCTCTATTATCCTTGACCCTCAAACTCCCCATCATTTCTGGGTGATTTTTTGGCATCATTTCACAGCAATTTGATGCACCTAATTGCTTTGTTATGTCTATCTGTCGTATCTATTGACCCATCTGTCTGCCCATGTCCATATGTGTGTAATAGTGCTTTGGCAGAATAGTGCTGCTCATTCTGAGGTATATTTCTTTCATGCTCCACACTTGGAAAAACATTGTCCTAGTCCAGATAGTCAAAACTTGCCTGTTTGTAATATACAACATGCTTTTCTAATATCATTATCATCATTTTTCAAAACTACAATGGAATTAAAGGGATACCTGCCAAGTACAACCTAGAGGAATAGTCATGAGCTTTTCCCAGTTTCATGGATTGGAAACCAAAGTCAATCACCAGAATGTTTAAACTTTTTTAATAGTTTCTTGATGATTTCCTCCCCCAACCTCTTCAACTAATCTTAATCCCACAAATGTGATAAGACATCATTTTTTTTTAAAGCCTCAGAAATTAAGCACAGCTTTTCTTTAATCTGCCAGGTCTGGTCTGGATCAGTTAATAAAGTTGGCAAAAGGGATTATCTAAATTAAGCATTACTTCCTGCCACAGGAATGTCAGGGGGTGGTATCTATGGGTTTGCTAC
This sequence comes from Pseudochirops cupreus, assembly GCA_028627135.1. Taxonomy (NCBI): domain Eukaryota; kingdom Metazoa; phylum Chordata; class Mammalia; order Diprotodontia; family Pseudocheiridae; genus Pseudochirops; species Pseudochirops cupreus. The sequence goes on from CM053580.1 coordinate 482,233,184, forward strand.
TTCATCACCTTTTAGAAGAGTTTGGGCTCAACTGGGAGCTAGTACAACAGCCCCCATGTGGAGTGTGTCACCTCTTTGGAAGAAAGAGGAGGAGTATTTTATGTACGAGGTTGTACAGTCCTTTCATGCTGAGCTGTCCTGCTGATTTACATCCTGACAAAATGCATCACTTGTCAGGTTTAAAATGGGTTTCTTGAGTCATTAGATGTAGTCTTTCTTTCCTGAAAGGTCTGAGCTAATACTTTTAGTTAAAATTTTGAAGCATTTACTCACTCCTTTCTTTATTAGCAACATTGAGAAATTCTAAACTTGCCCTTTGGAAATGTTTTTCTGGTTGCTGCAGTTTCAATCTCACTTTCTTTTGCTCCCCACAAAAATCAACGAGCCTTTTATGTTTGGGGGAAGTATTTGGCCCCCAAAATTGAAATTACACAGCCAAGCCCTTGACTGAATCAGAAACATGTACATTTCTTTAGCTTTTCCACATACAAGGACAAGGAAAGTACATACAATCTCACATATCAATATTTCACGAGCATCTACTGACCAGCTAGCTCCAAGGGTGTACGTTTCCAGGTACAATGTTATTCTTGTTTGGGAAAGAAAGGTACTTATACAAAGTCATTCCATTGATTATATGGTACTTTATTCATTCAGCGAAGGAATTAAGTTAGACAGTTAGGATTGAATTTTTAAACCTGAGGTCTGTCTTTGATTCCAATTGCTATTTCAACCACAGGAGTCACAAAATCTCAGAGATGGAAGAAATCCAGAGTCCGTGCGGTCCAAGTGGTACCCAAACCAAGACTCCTTTCGATAACATCTTTAGAAAATGGCCATGCATAGGGTCGCTAGGTGGCGCAGTGAATAGAGCACCGGCCCTGGAGTCAGGAGGACTTGAGTTCAAATGTGACCTCAGACACTAAAACACAAAACTAGCCATGTGACCTTGGGCAACTCACTTAACCCCCAATTGCCCCTCCACAAAAAAAGGCAAAAAATAAAAAATAAAAAAACAAATGAAAGTGACCATGAAGCTTTCTCAAATGAAGACCTACAGTGAGGTGAAATTCATCAACTTCTGGGGCAACCCAGTCTACTTTTAGGTGCCTTTAATTGTTGGGAAATTCTTTAGATGGGATTTAAATCTGTCTTTTTGCAAATTCCATCCATTAGATTAGAAGGAAAATAATCCAGGCTCATAAATTTTAGATCTCTCCATAGGAACATTGAAAGAACATTGTTTCCACTATGTATGCTGTTCATTTTTTCCCTATCTCACTTTTAAAAAGTCAGCATTAGGAAAATGCCGCTGGTTTAAGAATATTAAGAAATTGGTAAAGTTAAAGAATGTCATTCTGATTCATCCATATTCCTCTATGATCCTCCAAAGTGCCTTGTCCAAGTACTACTGCACATACGTATAGAAAAGAAATTTTCTTTCTAGCTACTGTGGAATCATAAATGGACCTTGAATAATGATCAAATGATTCTCCAGGTGTAACCTGACATTAGCTGAGAGGAAGAGGGATGTGGGCTTTCTTCTGATTCACTGCAGAAGAGGTCAAAGAATGTTGCCCTCCTTTGATGGAATAGGGAAAATAAGAACATCAGTATATTAAATAGAGCTGACGTCACGAATATTTCTCTACAGTTACTGATTGTCATACATTTGACAATTCTCGTCTCCAGCAGACCAAAAGCTTATCAAGCTGACCCCCTTCCTTTGGGAAGTAGAAAAATAAATAACAGCTTACACCTCACGAAAATAATGACTGTAATGTCTTTTTGATGAGATAAGACACCAAAAAAAAATTCTAGATTTAAATTCAATATAAAGTACTATGCATGTATGTGCCTCATTTTTCTTAGATAAAATGAAGTTTGTTACTCATTAATTTTAAATGATTAATAATGAGATTTTCATAGAACTTTATGGTTATCATCTCATGATCAGAATAACCTTTAAGTTAGGTAATACAAATAATATCATCATATCTACTTCATGACTGAGAAAACTGAGGTTTAGACAACTTAACTGATTTGCCTAAGATCACACAGCAAGGGTGTTATGGGAATCTGAAGATCTTCCCTGCCCCTAGGCCCTTTGCTAAAGTGGCTACGTGAC
>CM053580.1:482235811-482246510 GCA_028627135.1 Pseudochirops cupreus
TCTGGTTTTGGGACGCAGTTTTCTGGTATTTAAATGAATGCACTATCTATATTTCTTATGTAGAGAGCCTGTTCCATTTTGTGATTAATAACTATATCAGCATATTTATAGTTACTGTAGGCATTGTGAATACTGCGTTGCTGATACAACACACATACACCTTAATACATCTAAGAGTTTGCTTCTGTTCCAGTTGTTCACTGGGTTTAATGAGTGCTGAAAATAAAATTACATCTGTACTTTTCATGGTGCTTTGGAGGAGTCCAGAGCTGACCTGTCCTTTTAGGTTACTACAACATCTCCATAATTTGAAAAGCATTTAACCAAAACACCCACTTTCTGGTAAACTTTCACTGGGCCAGCTTCCTTTGTCAAGTACATAGCAGCATCTGTAGTAGCATATGGGGGAAGGAAGGCATCCAAAGAGCACAAAAGGAGAGAAGATGGGAAGAGGCATTTGTAAGCTCCCCTCTCCAAATGCAAAAATGAAAAGGTCACATTGGCTGACATACTGTAAACTTAAACCATATTGTTTCCTGAGAGTCTAAGTCTTATAAATTTTTAAATCGTGCCTTCTCACAGGAATGGCTCAGAGAGCCAGGGCAAAAGGGAAGTTCACAGTATACATATCTACAAATCAAAACTAAGTTTATAGGCTTAATTTCAGCTTTGCTGGCACAGGCGGTATCCTTATGAAACTTTGAGGAAAATGAAGCAACTTCAATATTGGATGATGTCCTAAATGTCATTTCTGGTTTCTTTGCTAAATGGGTGATTTGGAGTTGGTTTATTTGCACATGTGTGTGTTTGTTTGTTTTCACTTGGAAGTTACCAGGTATGGAATATATGCACATGAAGCAAACTATTTGCATTCATTTTTTTTAAGCTTCTAAAAGGATGTCTACTAAGGAAATGTGCTTTGGTGGAAAGTACTCTGCATTAGGAATAAGAAGAGGTCAGGTATCATTCCACTTCTGTCAGTGATTTAGGCAAATCACTGAACTCTTTGCCTCATTGATCAAATGAAGATTAAACAGCAGCAGCAGCATTTTAAGGTTTACAAAATGCTTTATAAATACTACCTGCATTTAATCCTCACAACAATCCTGGGAGGTAGGTCTTATTATTATGCCCATTTTACAGATGAGGAAATGGAGGCAGACAGAAGTTAAGTGGCTTGCCCAGGGTCACAGGGCTAGAAAGTGTCAGAATTCACTCCTTTCCTGACTCCTGGTCTGTTGCTCTATTACTTTGACACTTAGCCGCCTGTATTGGTAATGGAATTTGGAGATGCCCCTGTATTGGCTTGGTTTTTGGGTTGAGTGTTAAAACCCAGAGCTTGTGAATCCCACTTGTGGGATGGACTTGTTGACGTGAAGAGAGAGAGCTGAGCTGGGAGGAGCTGTGAATTGGGAGAGAGGCCCAAGCCTAGAGAAGGCCAGAAGGACTTTGGGAGAGCAGTATCCAGTGTTGTGGAGCCTGAATTGCTGAGAGAAAGACTGCTAAGAGCCTGTTGGAACTGCCACCTGGAACTGTCAAGGACTGAGGAGACATGGCTGTGATGCCAGTATTTTGTCTGTCTGTTTTGATGTTGTTTTGCCAGATTCACCTGATGGTGAAAGACAGTGCTGCTGTTGTAGAGGTCCTGGAACCTGGCTGTTGGTTCAGAAGCCCTGAAGGAGGATTTTCTTGTGGTATGTTTACAGAAATCCTGGAAGAGGGCCTTGCTGATGTTTTCAGGGGTTCTGGGACTGTTCTACAGGCAGAGAGTGACTTGATGAGGACACTGGCTATGGCTTTGTTGAGCCTTGTCTCCCCAGGAACTGAGATTGCTGAGGGCTTCCTTGGAGTGAAGATGAAAGAAAGACCTTTCTTTGGGTATTTAATGCTGAGTTTAACCTTGTTAACTTAAGGGAGGATGCCCGTTTGTGTTCTCCTGCCCCTTTTGAGATTCAGGGGTGGGAAGCCTTTGAGTGATTGACCAAATGAATGTACTTTGTTTATGGTTGGAGACTAATCTCCATTTGAGAAGAGACTTTTGACTGACTAAATGTATGTACTGTCTAGGGGTGGAGTAGTACCTGGATTGAATTGAGAACTTGCTAAAGGAACAAGTTACACTGTATTTTGAGTTTTTCTGTTCTCTGAATGTTTGCTGAATAAATGGTAATCGGAACCTTGGAAGTTGCCTTTGCTTGGCATTACACCGCCTCAAGATAATCTCCAAGGTCCTCTTTAGCTCCATTGTGATTCTTAAAATAGAAATAACTTTAAAAGGACAAGGTGTATTATCAAACCTTTTGACAGTGGATATTACACACAGATTTCAGTTCTTTTGAATTGCCTGAATTAGACTCTATTGATTAATTATCTATCTCTACTGAGGCACAGTAGTGAAGTGGGAAGAACATTGGTTTTATGTCAAATCCTGGCTCTGCTTTTTGCTAACTTGAGAAATGTAACTTCTCTGGCCTTGAGTTTTCTCATCTGTAAATGGATGGGGTCAGATTAGGTGACCTCTAAGGCCTCTTCCAGCTTTAAATCTATAATCCTATTGACTCTTTAGTAGTTTTCATTATCAGATACAATGGACAACTTGGAGCCTGAGAATTAAGAGGAAGCAATGAATTTAATAACAACATATTCAATGACCCTCAGATAAAAGCAGCCCTAGAGGAGGGATGATGAAGCCTTAGAAAATTCCCTGCTCAAACCATAAATACTCCTTGCTCAAATGGTTCACAGCTGGGTGTCAGGCCATGTCAATCCACCTAGGGCACAGTTAACTCAAACTGTACCATGTCTATTCAACAGCCTCTTGGCTAATAATAGCCCCAGTTGGTGGGGTCAGAGTGAGTACGGTTAACCCAAGCTGTCCCAGGTCCACTGGCATCCTGGACCAAAATACTTATGATCTTGTGAATTTAGCCAGTCTATAAGGGGACAGAGTGGATAGTACCTATGTAGGGAAATAAGAATAACCCCCACATAATTAACACACACACCCCCTTCAAAAAAAAATCTCCCCTACCTGTTGAACAGGAAGGAATCACAATTAAAGCTTTTAGGATTCAGTCTTTTGGATTAATTTGCTATTTCCTAGAGTTGATCCTTTAAAAATGTAAATATTCATGGGTGGGCTAATGCCCTGGGGTGTTATAAGTAATCAACCACATGTTGTGGATTAGATTATACCAGGGTATGCTAACCACTACCCTAGCTCTAGTCTTCCTTATCTCCTGCCAGGAATTATTATAATAAGTTTCTACTGATCTTCCCACCTCTATTCTTTCCCCCTTGAAATCCATTTTTCATACTGTTGCCAGGATAATCTTTAGTTTCTTATCCATCCATATATTGAATCATATCCTGCTCTCTATTGTTTATCAATGAAAGCTCAAACTTCTCTGCCTGGAATTGAGTGATGCCCACAACCTCATGGCCCAGTCCAACTGGACAAATCTCTGACATGAATGTGGTTCATATTTTCACACGTCCATGCCCAGAATACCAATTCTGCCTACTTCAACCTGTAGAAATCCTTCTCATCCTTTAAAACCCATCTCTAATACCACCTCCTCCAGGACACAATGCTGATCCCTCTATCCTTCCCTCTTCAGATATCACAATGCACTTTATTACTCAAATTCACTTAATCATGTCATCATGTACACTGTGCTGGTGAGAGTATAAGTTCCGTGGAGGGAATGGTGTGAATCATGGGGAGATCATTCCCAGAAACCTCAGTTTTCTCACATGCAAGGTCAGGATAATACTATACCACTAACATCTAGGAGTTTGGGTGAAGAAAATTCTTTGCAAACCTTAAAGCAACACAGTTGAGGCTCATTATTTGTTATTAGCAGATTCTGTATGTGTGAAACAAGAGTTCTTTATGTGGTCTATATGGTATCAGCATTTTTGTGCTTTCTGTTTAGGTGATTTCATCATTCACAATGCCCCCCAAGCATTATGCTGAAGTGCTCTGCCTGATGTTCCTAAGAACAAGAAGTCTGTGATGTGCCTTAAGAAGAAAATACCTGTGTTAGATAAGCTTCCTTTAGGTATGAGTTACAGTGCCTTGAGTTCAGTGTTAATGAATCAATGATATGATGCATTCAGAAAAAGGAAGAGGAAATTGGCAGATCTGTAAGTGAAGCTACTCCAGATTAAGAACTCCTACTCCAAACCCTCTCTAGAACTTAGCCAAACCAGTAAGTAAGCTCACCTCCACCCAAACTGGGCATTTCCTAGTTTATACCAAAATCATGATCTTGCCCTTTGACATAGACAGTGACAAGGGATAACCAGAGCAAACTGAGATTCCTTTAAAAGCAAAGTAGTGGTCCAAGTAGAGTGGGCCAGAGTAGATAGACCTGGATGGCTATCCAGACCACAGAAACACTAAAACAGCTATTAAACAATTGTGCCCTGCAGTGACCACTGGCTTCTGAAAATTCTGCTGTGTTAATCCTTTTTCATAGATTTCCAAGTGATGACCTTTTATGATTCAGATTTGTCCCAAAACTTGTCATTCAAGGTATAATAGGGGGGAACCTCTGCATAGTCAGAGGGTAACATGAAGGTGTTGAGTATCTGTGGGCAGGGAGGGGCTCCTGAACGGAGTTACAGGAAGGAGATGGGAGAAATTGAATTGGAAATCTGAGAGGACAGTGAAGACATATTTGGACTAATTGAAGATTTTGTTCATAGCCAGTCTGATGTATCAACACTGGCTAGCTATCACACATTCAGAAAATTACAACTTCTTTGGGTTTCGTTTTCCTTATTTGCAAAATGAAAAAGACTCAATTGGATCAGAGATTCTTAACCTTTTCCATATCATGGACCCCTCTGACAAACTGGTGAAGTGTACGAACTCCTCAGAATATGTATTTTTAAAATTTTGTAATTGAAGGAAATGCTAAATTTCAATTTGAGGTTAGTGAAATAAAGTTGCATTTTTCCCCACTCAAGTCCAAGACCCATGAAATCTACATATTGACCCCAAGTTAAGAACTCCTGGTCTAAAACTTCTCCAATAGCACTTCGAGCTCAAGCAATCTAGTGATTAACTTTTAGAGAGGAACACTATACTCATTTTCCAAAAGGACCTCACCTATTGGTTTAATTCGTAGTAAACTTATAAAGAACTTTTGCAAGTTATCTAATTCAATACACATTATTAAATACCTCTTCTATCCAGAGTACTATGAGTAGGTACTGGAGGAAAGAAAAAGTTTACTTAAGATGTGGTCCCTACTGTGCCAGAGTTTATAGCCTAGTAGAATGACAAACAAATACAGATAAGTATCATAACCAATATTTTCTGATAAGTGTTCTAGGGAGATTCAGAACAAAATGTGTGATATGAAGTCTAAAGTGGGAAGAATGTTATTGATGGGTTATCCTGTAAGGCTTCACCAAGGAGCTGGAATATGAGTTTGGGGAGGAATTCAGCAAGAAATGACATAGGGGCAAGACAGCTACAGGGTGTCCCAGAGAAGAGTCCCATTTTGTTGATTTTGGAACCCATGGAGAAGAGTAATATGAAATAACATTGGAAAGGTAAAACCATAAGATCATATATTTAGAGATGGAAAGGACATTCAAGGTCAGAAAACCCAAACCCTTCATTTTAAAAATGAGGGAAACTGAGATTTCCTTTCCAATCCAGCTTTCAGGCTAAGTAAAAGTAGTTCCAAATACATCTTTATTTTATGTATTATGTTAAGTGACTTGTCCAGAGTCAGATAGCTCATAAGTATTTGAAGTAGTGTTTACTAGGCAGGATGGTGTCATATTTTTATTCAGTCATTTCAGTCATGTCTGACTCTTCATGACCCTTTCTGGAGTTTTCTTAGCAAAGATACTGGAGTGATCTGCCCTTTCCTTCTCCAGCTCATTTTATAGATGAGGAAACTGAGGCAAACAGATTTAAGTGTTCAGGGTAACACAGCTAGCAAGTGTCTGAGACCAAATTTGAACTCGGGTCTTCCTGACTTCAGGCCAGGCACTCTCTCCGCTGCACCACCAAGCTGCCCTAGTGTCATATTAGGGAGGATATTAACTTTTGTTAAAGGGGTTTAAACTTTACTTAGTAGGGAATGGGAAGACAGGGAAGATTTTTGAGCAAAGGAACGCTATCTCTCAATCTAAGCCTGAGAACGATCAGTATATCAACAATATGAAAGACAGATTGTAGTGGGGAGAAAGTGAAGGTGAAGAGATCAATTGAGAGGCTATTGCCACAGCTCAGATAGTGAGGACCTACACTAGGGTGGTTACACTGAACAGAAAGAACAGGAGAGATTTGAAAGATGCTAGAGACAAACAAGGGAACAAATGGGGAAGTCTAATGGGGGAAATGTTCAAAAGCATTCTCACAAAACTCTAATAAAATGAAAACAAAGAGACTAAATAAATTGCACATTCTTCAAAGCAGGTTAAAATACAGTGCTAGGATTTTAATTTCACTATCCCTGAGGTTCCTTGGTACCTGGCTAGTTATCTTCTCTAAACAACTCTCCTTTCTAGCTCCCAACAATCCTTCAGCGTTAAGCTTGTCTGACCAGCCTAAACCCTAAATCCCCTTTGAAGGCATTAGAGACCCTAACCTCTTGTTAAAAGTTTGCAGTTTCCCAGAGGAATCCACTTTAGATTCTTTAGGGCTAAAACTCTGGCCTACATTCTTTGTTCTAGCTATGAGAAGCTCACTGTGTTTTTTACTTTCTGTTTAAAAAAATACCAACACGTTACAGGTTAGCCACAATCACACATTGCTCACCAAAGTTTCCTAGGGAGGATTTAAGTTAGCCAGGGTTAAAACATTGTTAGGTGAATTTGTAGAGAGTTTCTAGATTATGAAGTCCCTGAAGGCAGAGACTCACTTTTGTCTCTGTTTCCCCAGATTTTGGAGGGCAGAAACTCTGTTCCCTCCTTTCCCCCAGTACAATGCCCCACACATAGTCAGTACTTAATAATTGCTTATTGATGAATTGATTGACGAAGACAACATTTAAAAGGTTGTTGTGCTTTTTTTTTCTGACTCTGCCCTTCAAATAACATCCAGTGAGTGTATTCTAATGTAATATTACAGCATATGTTACATTTCTGAATTTTTAAAAACTATGACTTGACCCAAAATGCCTTTCTCTGAGCCAAGCATATTGAATAGCATTACCAAAATAAGGTCATCAGTGATGATATTTATAATAAATTTACAGTTTCTGAAAAAAATGAATCAATAGGTACAATTAATATTGCAAATAAATGTCAAAATGATGTACTTTGCACTATATAAATGAACCCTGTTTCACACATAAATGCGCTTCATGGCAGTGGTTCAAAATCCTTTTTTCTCCAACAGTAAGCAGATTGAATGAAATAAAAAATGATGTGCCAGAACTTTAAAGGTACAAATGGTACAAATTTCAAATTATTGATTGCTGACTGTGCTTACAGACATCAAACAATACTTTTTCAGGCAGCCGTAATAGCTCACTTCAGTGGAGACATGATGTATTACAGGAAAATTGAAAATGTGGTGACTATTTGACTGGTCAACGGCCATTTAAAATTATGAAGGTTTTCTTTAGTTTAAAGAAAAACTCACACAAATGAGGAGGAATTTCACAAACTTTGACGTTTTTAGAGCTATATCTCTTTTATACTTAGAAAAGCACCAAGAGGTTCAGGCATATCTTAAAGACACCATATATGAAAAGAAGTGCCCATCTGGTCAGAATCCATAGTCAGTGACATCTCTTATTGGAAATCCTAGAGTGCTTAAGCTATCTCTTAGATAACTTAGAGTGCTTTTATATGGGGTAGGGAGGGGGAACCCCTCTTTTAGCATCTAACTTATGCATATGTGAAAAATGTTCTCTAATAAAGTCTGAGTTTCTGTCAGATGTAGAGAATGCTCTCAACCTACTTACTCCTTTGAAATTTATCATGTGGGAATGCCTTTCTATAATGGCTAGGTGTAAATTTTGGATTAGAGAGTCACCGGGCTTGCATCACTGGAGGACACATATTTTTTCTATATTCTGGAAATGGACAAGTGATTTTTTTATCAGACAAGTGAAATGTAATACATAAAAGCAAGATATATTTGGAGTTATTTTTACTTAAACTTAAAACTCAATGTGAAAGGAAGCCAGTCTTTAAAGGGACCAATAAATGCTTATTCCTGAGAGGCAATATGAGACAATGGAAAGAAAACTAGATTTGGATGGAAGGATCTGCCATCTACTACCTGTGTAACCTTGAGGAAGTCACTTAAACTCTGTGGGCCTCCGTTTCCTTTAATCTAAAAGGACTGGACTCAGTGTCTACTGAGGTTGCCTCGAGCTTCAACACTAGGATCATATGATCCCGTGCAAAGGCATTAGGAGTTAAGTGTTGGACTGCTCCTCTTTCACGTTGCCCATATTCGCACATAGAGATCTGTCCTTCTAAAATGTAGGTACAGCTTAGGGTAGCGAAGAGGAAATTGATGGTGTCAGTGAAGCCAGAATCCCAGCAGTTCTGGTGGAGGCTATCTTGGCTTTTCTGGTATACCCACACTGAGGCAGCTAGGTGGTACAGTAGTTAGAGAGCTGAGCCTGGAGTCAGGAAGACTCATCTTTGACCTCAGGCCCTTACAATCTGTGTGATCCTGGGCAAGTCATTTAGACTCTGCTTGCCTCAGTTTCCTCATCTGTAAAATGAGCCAGAGAAGGAAATGGCAAGCTACTTCAATATCTTTGCCCAGAAAATCCCAAATAGGGGCATGAAGAGTTGGACATGACTGTAAAGGGCTGAACAACAACAAAAGCAAACTGCTTCGATAATTCAACATAAAATGATTAAGTGCCATGGTTTTAGAGTGACTCAAAGATGAGAACTCTCACCTCCTGCCCTCAGAGATCTTACAATCTAGTAAGGAAAATAAGACTCATACGCAAATAAATGAAAGACAAATTGGAACACAAGGGTGCAAAAGTCATAAAGAGTTATGCAAATTCTGGGAAAGAACGATTCACTGATAACTTGGAGAAGACATAAATAGTACAAGGAGTTCTTCGTTTTAATTGTGTATTGACATATCTTTCCCTAGTAGTTATGCTTTTTTTTTTTGTGGGGAGATGAGAAATAAAAGGAAGAGGAAAGTCCCAGGGTGGAAATTCCCTCCACCAATGTAGACTGGCATCTCACCTGAAATTCATTAAGGGTATAGAGATGTTAAGGCATGTACCCACCACTGCTATGTGTTGGGGGCAGGGCTTCAATACAGATTTTTCTGATTCCATGCTTCCTTTCATGCTAACAATAATCTATAGATAATAGTCCAGTATTTCTAGGTGAAATTCTAGCTGATTAGGACAATGTTGGAACGGCCTTCTGGATTTGAAGAGAAGAACCAGATTCATTATTTTTAAATACTCATTAAGTACTCATTTTTAAGTACTCATTTAAGTAGTCATCAGTTTTTAATGACCAGCAGAATGGATACAATCAAAGCAAATATTGAAAGGGACTTCATCTTCCTATTTCTCTTAGCTGTAGAAACTTGATTCATCTCTATATTTTCATCAGAACAACCGTGATGCTGGGGACTAGGGCATATGTAATGATAGGGAAATTATACTTTAGACCAGTGGTTCTCAACCTTCCTAATATGCCGGAACCCTTTAATACTCGTATGTGGGCATATCTGCATGTGGGTGGACCCGCCTGGAGATAGATAGAGGAGCGATGTCTCGGTTCCTAAGGCCATCGGAAATATGTGTTTTCCAGTGGTCTTAAGCAACCCCTGTGACCTCTGTGAAAGGGCCGTTTGACCCCCAAAGGGGTCGCGACCCACAGGTTGAGAACCGCTGCTTTAGACAGAAAGATGACGAAGTACAGCATCTTGATTGAACTGAATGATACTAGATGATAAAAGAAAGAAAAACAAAAGCTTTTCCTTCTTTTTTTCCCCAGTCGTCCCTTTTTAAGGTTAGTTATAACTAGATGGCAAAAATGACAAGCCACAACTATGTGCGCATTGATGTTTCATATGATGGCTAGTATACTGCAGGATCTTAGTAAATATTCAGTAACAATAGGGCAACTAGTAATAAATTAAAACAACATTTAAAAATATTTCTTAAACAATTGAAGTATAATTAAAATACAACTGTTATGACCAAAGAAGAGTTAGAGAGCATTATAAAATGTGAAGTGGATAATCTTGATTACATTAAATTGAAAAGCTTCTGTACAAACGAAGCCAATGTAACCAAGATTAAGAGGGAAGTGGGAAACTGGGAAAGAATTTTTACAACCAGTGTCTCTGATAAAGTCCTCACTTCTAAAATATACAGGGAATTATGTAAAATCTATAAGAGTACAAGTCATTCCCCAATTGATAAATGGTCAAAGGATATGAATAGGCAATTCTCAGAGGTAGAAATTAAAGATATCTATAAGCACATGACAAAATGCTCTAAATTACTATTTTTTTTTGTCTGAAAATTATTTTAATGGTTACAAAACATTTTTTCACAGATTCAGTATAAAATAGCAGTTGGTTTCTCCATAATTATTAGAATTATTGATACTTGAGGTCTTGGCGAAGTGGGCCTGAAATCAACAAAAGGTCTTGGTCTGTTGGCTCAGAAATCATCCTTCTAAAGCATCCTGCCCGTCCTGTGTCTGTCTTGCTCAGCTC
>CM053580.1:482246610-482266045 GCA_028627135.1 Pseudochirops cupreus
TTTCTTTATTCCTTCTTTGGAGGTTTGAAGTGAACTCTGCAGCATTCATTAAATACCTTACAGCTCCGGTCATTTACTACTTCTTCAACATTCAGTTCTGACTGCATCCATTTTAACTTCGTCTGCTCTTTTCTAATTTGCTTTAATAATGTTAAATCATTCAAATCCTTCTCTCTCTGTTCCTGAAGGGTCTTCACTACTGCCAACGTCTGAGCAATGCAGGTTTTTATCACTTTCTCCCTGCTGGCATGGGCTTCCATCAAAGACTTTTGCTGGCATCAATTTTTCCTGCAAAGGAAGCTGTTGGAACCGCAGTGTTTAATTCATGTACTATTCTGTCATCAATCATCCTCATCACCTTGAGTAATTCCTGGATATTGGTGATCTCCTCACAATTCACACTTCCAGTGGGCGCCGACATATTGGACTGAAATTTTAGGTTTCAATCACATGGGCAACATATTGGTATCTCCATTACTGTTGGATTCTTCTTCTTTTTGATTTTTTTTCTTTTGATATGGAAGCACTGCACAATATGAACTTAAGAAGAAAACATTCTGCATTTTAGAAAGATTGTAGGATTATTCTAGAAATATTACTATACCCTGCCCCAAAGTCCTAATGACTGTATGTATGTATATGTGTAGAAAAAGATAATGCTATGTTCTAAACAAGGGGTGGAGAACCTGCAGCCTCGAGGTCATATGAGTTCTTCTAGGTCCCTAGGTGCAGCCTTTTGACTGAGTCCAAGTTTTATAGAACAAATCCTTTCATTTAGGGGATTTGTTTTGTGAAATTTGGATTCAGTCAAAGGGCCACACTTGAGGGTCTCAAGGTTATAGGTTCCCCATGCCTGTATACCTATCAGCTCTTAGAAAAAAATTTTGAGGTTGGTATTTCCACCAATGTAGAACATGTATGCATATCTGTATCTTTTTATATATGCATATATGCCCATATTATAGGTGGAATCAAACACCTCCCAATGCTTTCCTCTATTAAGTGTAGAAACTGGACTCTCACCTCACTCTACTTTGTATCTGCTGCCATGCCTGGCTTCAAATCCAGAAAACAAGATGCTACTTGGCACTCTGCCTCCCCCTTCCCCAACTCTCACTTTCTTGTCTCCTTTTGTATTGTCTCCCTCCTTCCCAAATAGATTGTAAGTTTCTTGAGGGCAAGGACTATTTTTCTTTTGGTTAATTGCATCCCCAGAGCTTAGCTCAGTGCCCTGGCACATAGTAGGCACTTAATAAATATTGACTTGATTAGCTTGGATATACATACATACATACATACATGCACGTATATACACACATCCATGTATGTTAAATATGTAAAGGTATCATAGTTATCCAATCACCTCCAGGATCAAATATAAAATCCTGTATCTTTTATAACCCTTCATAACATTTCCTACCTTTCCAGTCTTCTAAAACCTTCTTCTCTTTGAGTCTTCTATGGTCCGATGGAATTGGCCTCCTTGTTGCTCCTTACTCAAGATCTTCCATCCCCTAACTATGGGCATTTTCATTGGTTGTCTCTCCTGCCTAGAATGTTCTCCCTCCACATCTCTGCCTCATAACTTTCCTGCTTTCTTTGAATCTCAGCTAAAGTCTCTTTTCTATGAGAAGACCTTCATCTCAGCCCCTTAATTCTGAAATTATCTCCAATTTATCCTGTATGCATCTTGTTTGTACGTAGTTGTACATTAGACTGTGGGCACGTTCAGAACAGGGATTTTTTTTGCCTTCCTTTTCATTTCCAGGCTTAGCAGAGTCTCTAGCATACAGTTGGCTGGTTGGCTGGATGGCTGTTGCCCTTCATTTTCTAAGAGGACCAAAATGGCATCACTATGTTAGTCATTACAGCATATCCAACTATGGCTGATAAGACCAATACAGCACCAGTAGGCACTCAATAAATGCTAGGTGACTGACTATTCTAATTCTATGTACTCTTTCATAGAGGAAATACTAAACTTGAAATCTTCAGCTCCATAGCTTTAAAAAAGAAGGCAGTTTCCCATTTGCCTCCTCAAAGAATAAATCTTTTAGAAGCACATTATCTGTTTACAAAAATCGTAGACCACTTTTGAAATGCAAAAATATTCTTTCCTATATTCCCCATGAGATGTAGCATGGTGTCTCAGAAAGAACAATAGATTAGAATCAAGAGACTCTGGGTTGACTCTTGAAAACAAGAGTTCTAGGTATGACAGTGGACAAGTCACAGAGAATTAGTTTACTTATCTACAAAATGGAGAGAATACTTGAACTGCCTAATACTTAGAAATGTGGCAGCGGAAGCATTATAGAAAATCCAGATCTTATAAGAGTAATAGCAGTGATTAGTGTTCAGCACAGTGTATATAATGTATTAATATGTATATATTATATGTAGGGCTTTTTGTGTTGTGCAGGGTTAAAACTTCATTCTAATGACTCATTATAGTAATCAGATAGCCATCAGTTTTTGAAGATGGCACTGGATAAGCTTATGCTACAGTATATCCTATCAAGTTGGTTATGGACTGTATATCTGTTGGCTGAGGACCAGCCTAGTTAAGTTTGGAGAGGCTTATCACTAGGTTGTCCATAGAATGATGGATTTTTTTCAGTTGTCTAAATCCTTAAAAGCCTTCTAAAGACTGAAGTTCACATCAACAGAGAGAGCATTCACACCAAGAAATCTTTGATCTTTGAAGTATACATGTATACCTCTACTCAAGCCCTACTCTTATGCTTTACTCTGTCCTAGATTCCCAAAGGTCATGCATACAAACTACAAGCTCTAGCATATGCTGTCAAGCTGTAGAGGCCTTTATTAAAATCCTAGTAATGGTTCATGGGTCTTCTGTCAAAAATTGAGGTTATTTAAGTAGGTAGGATATTGTCACCAGAAGGTTGGTTGCCACATAGTGATTTTTATTAAATAATAGGAGTAGGGAGATGCAGCTAGGTGGCACAGTGAATAGAGCACTGGCCCTAGAGTCAGAAGGACCTGAGTTCAAATGAAGCCTCAGACACTTGACACACTTACTAGCTGTATGACCTTAGGCAAGTCATTTAATTCCAATTTCCCTGCCTTTCCCCCTCTAAAAAAAAAAAAAAGAATAGGTGTAAGGAGACAGACGATCTCATGAGAGGTAGTGTTGTACAGTGGCTAGAAAACAGGCTTGAAGCTAGGAAAACCTGGAGTCAAATCCTGCCTCTGACATATATTGGCTGTATGACTCTGGGTGAGTCACTGAAAGACAGAATTCTAGAAGGCTCTCCAATACTCTAAGTGCCAGGGAAGGCATTGACCTGTATTGGTAGAAGAATTTTCCTCAATTGAGAGTACCAAGAAAATCACAAGCTAATCTCAGTATGGAAAAATTAAGATTTGTAAATATGTTCCAAATTCTAAAGCAGACACCCTAAAAAAGTATGTGGAAGTGAAGAAATTGCCCTCAACATCTTTGAACACAGGAAACACTGCATTAAAGACCCAGCACTGGAGGAAAGCATCACAACTGTTCATTTCACAGCCCATGAGGAGAGAACTATACTGCTACCTAATTATGTCTCTTTTTTTTCTTAAAGCTGAAAAGCAATGGAGAAGTGATGAGAGACAGATGAGATAAAAAAGAAGAAAAATTAAGAGAAAAAGAAGGAAGAGAAAAGTAGACAGCAGAAGCAATGGTGTGAGATTACAATTGGACAGTGGTAGGGGGAGCAAAGAAAATGAGAAAGGGGAGGCAAGGAACAGGGCATTAGAAGTGGCAACAGGAGGGGGTGTGGATTGCATTGGCAGAAGTATCAGGCAGTAAAGATTAGAAGTGGTGATGGGGGCTGTGGCTACAGTGGTAGTAGTAGCAGAGTCTAAGGATGATGAAAAGCAGAGACAGGGTAGATAAGCTACAGATACTTTGACAGTAAAGAAGAAAACCAGCAACAGAAACAGCAGACAGAACTGTTCTTTGGGTGAGAGGGAGGGCCAACAGCCACCTTCAGCTCAAAGACTGTATGCCACACAGAAGGCATGGTTACCTGGACTGTTCAGTCACCAGGGGGGAGGTAAAGGGGGAAGGAGAAGTCACTGATTAGAGAAGTACAGTCACAGACTTATTCATTATTGCCCAGACCACAGATGATTAGAAATGGCAAATTAGGTGATGGGAAATTGGTGGAGGCAGGTGTTTGTCTGCTAATGGTGACAGTACCAAAGAGTGACATGTGAGGGCTTACTAAGGTGGGCCCCCAATACTCTCTGGTGAGGACCAAATCAGAATGTAATTTTAATTGAGAAATATTGGACAAAATAAGTAAAATATAACAGATAACGTTAATATGCAGTTTTCTAAGTGAATATGTAGCCCCTGTGGATCCTTATGTATTGGTTGGTGGCTCCATTTCTATGGAGCTTAATAACACCAGTGTTACACTACACACAATACTCCACACCTTAGAATTCGTTAAGAGTGCCACATTACCTCATAAGTAAATGGATGTTCACAATAATGAACTTAAGTCAACAAGAAATAGTAAAATCAACACATTTCCCTTGTAATTAAGAACCAGGCTCAAAATTTAGGAACCAGATCAATTTTATACTTTCAAAAACTGAAAGTGATGTTTGACACACAGAGAGAAAAAAAAAACCATGTTGTTAGTTAGCAAGCATTTATTAAATACTTACTGTGTGTCAAATCCTATGCAAAGTTTTGGGGATACAAAGAAAGCAAAAGAAGCCCCTCTCCTTGAAGAGCATTTATTCTAATGCTGTTATAAGAAGTCAGTGCTCAGTCTCAGGTAGAGACACAAATCAAGGGCAGGAAGCTTTTGCAAATGGCCTAGACGAGGATCATTGAATTCTCAAAGAGAACATTGAACAAATCCAATATGATGAGTTTCTAGAACACATATAGAGAAGATGGGAGTCCTGCCTATTGGCCAAGGAGCCTTCTGCCTCTTTTCCTTTCTAGTCTTTTATGAGCATATACACAGGAAATGAAACCAAGAAGTGGGCAAATAGTAACTGAGAACAAGAACTCCCCAAGTAAGTTGCCAGTGTTGCATGAACTGAGTGGTAATTTCCAGGGCCATGAGTTTTTCCCAAGGAATCCTAGTACTAAATACTGTAGCACACAAGCTTAAAGAAAAATGCAACCATCTGTAGTCTGGGTTAAGACTATTCCCCCAAAAGGAAATAAATTAATTGCATTCTTAGGAGTCATGTCAGACTTAAACCTATGTCTTCTTTAGAACTGAGTTAAATTATTGTAATATCTTTTATTTAAGGCAGAGAAAACAAGGTATAAGATTTCCATGAAAACAATGTTAATATAAACACGGACACTTAATGTTAAGGCTCAATTAACTTATAGGGGGATACTTCATTCCCCAACCATGTTTAATACATCACACTTACATTATGTATGCATAATTGTTACCAATGTGTGCTAAACTATAAGTCTGTCTGTCTCTGTGGTTCTTTCTGCCTCTGTCTCTATCTCTCTGTTTCTCTCTGTCTCTCTCTAGCTTTCTCTGTCTCTGTCTCTCTCTGTCTCTCTGTCTCTCTGTCTCTGTCTCTGTCTCTGTCTCTCTCTATCTCTATTCAGAAATAAGATAACCTGAGTTGGAATCCTGTCTCTGACACACTGACTGTGTGACCTGGAGCAAGTGATTGAATCTCTCAGTGCCTTAAGCACCTTTCTAATATTTTCAGTGGCAAAAAAAATGCTGATCTATGTTATAATAGAGGGCGTTTCCTTACCCAGATGTTTCCTATACCAATGAAATCACAAGTATAGACCCCATCCCCACATCTCACACACACACACACACACACACACACACACACACACACACACACATGTATGTATAATGTCATAGAAAAGGAAAAAAATAACATACTGGAGTAGGAGCCAAAGACTTGGTAATACAACAAAGCATGAAAAGAACATTGAAATCTGAGCCAGAATCGCTTGCTCTAGCACTTACTAGGTGGATGGCTCTGGGTAAGCCCTTTAAGCTCTCTGAGCCCCTACAGGATAGAACAGTCATAAAGAGCCTTGCACTATATATGCCACAAGTGATCGTGAGGAAGATGTTGTGTTTACTGTAAAGTGATATAAATATGAGTTATAGTCAAATCACTTAAATTCTCCCAACCTCTGTTTCTTCCTCCACAAAATGGGAGTGCAAACACTGACCTTGCCTGCCTGATAGGTTTATTGCAAGGATTACTGAGATGTCAGTTGTTGCTACTTTTTTGGGTGCAGAAATACTATAGTGTCATTGTAAAATTACTCTTTGGGGGAGAGCTGGGGCCTTCTCAGAACTCTTGGCAAAGGATTCTGATGTCAGCATGTCAAGCAAAAAAGGCTTTCATATGTAAGCCAGGCACAGGTTGTAAGCCTGACCTTTCAGGACTGACCTA
Organism: Pseudochirops cupreus; assembly: GCA_028627135.1. Lineage (NCBI taxonomy): Eukaryota > Metazoa > Chordata > Mammalia > Diprotodontia > Pseudocheiridae > Pseudochirops > Pseudochirops cupreus. Next base: position 482,253,037 of record CM053580.1, read on the forward strand.
GTTAAGTTTAGAGAAGTTGGTCCCCGTAAGGTGGCCAGGAGGTGATGAGTCTTTTGGTCAAAGCAACCCACAAGACAATGTTCTGGGAGGATTTGAATCTGGATTTATGGAGGGAGTACCCACAAGAATAAAATTATATGACACAGTGGAGAGAGAACTGAATCTGAAATCAGAGGACATGAGTTTATATCCTACCATTGAGGCATATTACCTGTGTGACCTTGGGCAAGTCACTTAAGCTTCCTGGGTCTGAGTTTACTCATTTGTAAAAGGAGGTCAGACTAAATGGCCTCTGACTGAAATCCTTTCCAATCCCATGATTCCATTAATCTTTTGAAGTATTGGAAAATACATACACAGTAGGAAAAGAGCATATGTAAATGTATTTGTGAAAAGCCAAATGTCCTCAGGTCATCATGGGTGGATAATTATAGCTTTACTGTGCCTTTTTAATGGTGAAGCATACAAATCCTTGTCAAGTCATTCAATAAATCTCTCCTTTATCTCATTTTAATAGTGTATTTCAGTTTTAATGCTTAATGTTCCTTCCTAAAGATTTAGTAAGGCACCTGGGAATAAATGAATCTTCAGACTAAATGCTGTAAGATGAATCCAAATGCAGACTTTGTTGAATCCACAGCATATTGATTTTTCTTTAACTGACTTAAAGAGGAAAAAAAAAACAGTGGCACCCTTACATGTATTGGTGGGTTCTGATTGCCCCACAATATTTATTCAGAAGGTTGTTTCATTAATAAAGCAATAGGTGATATGTCAGTGTTTTCTGTTGTTTCATGTAGGTTAATATCCCATGTAATGTGTTCAGTGTGCCTTTCCTGCCCCATTCTCACAGAAATATTATCCCATACATGTGGAATAGATTAGATGGTAGCTTTGATGACCTGTTGCGGCAAGACAGGTAATTGATTTCAGTGTAAGTCATTAGGAAAGGAAATCAAGTTCTTATGCAATGTGACACATACACAGGATGTGCTGTGCACTACTGTCTGAATGAAGAGATGGATAGGAAGATGAAGAAATAAATGAGTGACTTCATAAATGGAATAATTAGAGTAAGTTTGCTTTGCAACTCAATGTAGGTCAAAGCCTATTAATGGAAGCCAATTACTGTGACTTGATAGTTTCTGATCCCTCCTCTTGTAACATACTTGAAGGAATAATAGGTGAATTCTGGAAGAATGTCTAAATGATGTCATGCTCTCAGTTAAGCAGAGAGTATTTATTGAGCTCCTACTGTATGAATAACATGTTACTAGATGCTGCTGAGTGATTAAGAAAGAAAGACAGTATTACTAAGAAGCCAGCAACTATTTTCGAGGAACTTGAAGTTGAATTATAAGGGCAGATAAATGTTTAACAATTGGCTCCCTGGGAAAGGGGGATGTAAGACACACATTGAATTTTAATCTGCGTTATTAACATTTTGTCCATCAACTTTCTTAACTCAAACAATCAACAAAACTAAATCAAACCCTGATGTATGGTGTTTGCCAGTTTCTGAGGTGTAAATGGACACATTGAAAATGTAACAATCAGCTCTCATTAGCTGTTTAAAGTTAGCTCTAATACACCACTATCAGTGTGTGTATGTAAATATGACAATGTATGTATATAGCTATATGTATGTGTCTTCACATGCATACATGCATAGGTATTGTGTGCGCACATATATGGAGAGAGACGAAAAAGGAGAGACAGGGACAGAGAAACACACACACATAGAGAGAGAGAGACAGAGAGACAGAGACAGAGAGAGAGAGAGACAGAAAGAGAGAGAGAGAGAGAAAGAGAAAGAGATAAAGAGAGAGAGAGACAGACAGAGAGAGAGACAGAGAGAGAGAGACAGAGAGAGAGAGACAGAGAGAGAGAGAGAGAGAATAGGTTAGATTGCTTTTAGGAAACTACAAAGTTCCTTCAATAACTCCACCCAAACTTCTACATTAAGCATCTTTTTAATAACAACATTCTACTAGTATAACTGCATGGCTAATATGGAACATTCTAGATGCCAAGGAGTTAAAAGTGAATGTCATTCATAAGCAAATGGAGAGATTCACAGTCACTGAGAAGGCAGAAACACATACAGGGAGCTATGAAATAGAACTAAAATAAATGATGCCATCAAAGTAGCATATGACTAAAAAGGAGGCTAGACGGGCCATGTGTTGAGAGTGACAGATAGCCATGGAACAGCTTGGGTGCTACGAGGCTATCTTCAGAATGCAATAGAAAGTGACAAGAGCCCAGAACATGTTAAATGGAACTCCTGTAGCTAACTTTTGGGAAAACATGAACAAAAGTAAAGCAAATAATAACAAAAGCATCAATAGTAATAAATAATAGGTGACATTTATATAGAGCTCCCTACGCTCCAGGCACTGAGCTAAGTGCTTTACAATGAATATTTCACTTGATCCTTGCAACAATTCTGAGAGTTAAGTGCTATCATTACCCTCACTTTATAGAGGAAGAAGTTGAGGCAAAGAGGTTAAAGGACTTGCCCACAGCCACACAGCTAGCTCACATTTGAACTCAGGACTTTCTGACTCCACGCTATCAACTGTGCCACCTAGCGAAAATGAGGAAAATATATACTGCGATTCGTTTTATTTAAAATTATAATTCCAAATTCAATTCCAAATTTAACAAGTACCAAATAAAATTAGAATTTCCATTTAAAAAGCAGAATGGGAAAAAGGAGGATTTACGTGAAAGTATGAATCCATACTACACATAGCTGTCTTATGTGTGTGTATTTATGTATATGCAAGGGTATGTATGTGTGTATATCTATGTATATGTGTGTATACATATATGTGCAACATGAATCTCATGTTGGTTACTTCCAAAAATATGTCTCATTGTGCACTTTGAGTCCATCACCTTTTTGCCTTGTGACCTATTTAAACAAATTATTGATGACGGAAAAAGAGAAGTGGACAGAAGAAAAGACATAGACATGAGCATATTATTTTTGGGTGGTAGTTTAACTCTTGGAAATCAGTTGTCATACTGAGAGCTTAAAGATACCCATAGTCAGCACACACTTGCTTTTGTGCCAAGTCAAAATATATGACTGCCAAGGACAATACTAGTTTTGAATATAAATGTATTTGTAAAATCTTACAGGGGAGGATTATAGAATTTGATTATAAGCAGCATTGCCTCATAACCGAGAGAGAAATGATAAAGGGTGAAAGTAGCTTAAAGAAAGGCTGGAAAGAAGCCCAACTAATCCTAACTACCCTGAGGGCCTTTAAGAATGAAGGTGGAAGATGAACAAAAATAAAAAAGATCAGTAAAGATTTTTAAGTACACTTTTTTTCACCATCATGGACAAGGACAGACCCTGTAGCTGTGCTGGTGCCTGCAGCTTTACTTTGAGGTGAGGGGAGGTAGTCTGTGGCTATGGGTTCAGACTCCCCTCCTCCACCTAAAATACTCAGCTGAGGCCAAAAGAACAGCCCAGATGGTTCAGATTAGAGTGTGATTGGTGCCTGTTAATCCAGGAGCCCTGGAACCAGGGATACACTGTCTTTCTTCTCCTGGCTCAGTCTCCTCTACCTCTGGACTACCCCCCAAGGGCTCCAATTCAAGGTCCTTTCTGGGAGGGTACACTCCCATTCCCTTCAGTCAGTGTGAGTCCAAAGCAATTTCCCCAAGGTAGGAGCACAGGGGTTCCAGAAGGCAATGCTGTCTTTCAAAAGTATAAAGGAAAGGGCTTTCTAGCCTGGGGCATTGTTTCATATGAGAGTGCCTGGGGTCATGTCAAGGCAGGTGGCTTTCATAGTAATGGCCCCTTCCTCTATATTTTTGAGGGTTGGCACATTCTTTGTAGCTAGGGAATCAGCTTTGGCCTTATAGAATCCATAGACTCAACCTTATTTCAAAGGTAGGTAGTTACTGGGCAGCCCAGAAGTGTACAGGGCTTTTACCCTTCCAGAAATGTCATTACCTCTGCTACTATTTAGTCCACTATACCCTATACCATCACAAGAATTCCCTCTTTACCAGGCTCAATGAGTGGTCACCCAGTCTCTGCTTGAAGACCTCAGCTAAAATTCAACCATGACCATATTCCATTTTAGAAGGGCTCTCATTGTTGGGTTGTTTTTTTTTTTCCTTATGTCAAGCCCAAATCTATTCTAGTTCAGCTTCCAAGGACCCAGCAGAACAAGTCTAAGCCATCTTTCCTGTGGGAATCCTTTAAATGCTTTAAGGAAGCTACCAAAATTTGTACCAACTCCCATGAATACCAGTTTCAGAGCAGCTGCTAGTGCTGGTGCTTTTCTTCTCTCCTCCCAAATTATTTTATTGAATTTGTTCTTTTCATTTAGATAGTTGTAGTCAATGTGGATACTGTTTCCTTTGTTCTATTTACTTTATTATGCATCAGTTCATGTAAATTCTTCTTTGCTTCTCTATGTTGGTTGCATTCATTGTTTCTTAAAGCATAGCAATATTTCATTATTTTCATAGACCATGATTTGTTTAGCTATTTCCCCATTAGATGGGCCTCATTCATAGGAGGGATCTTGTTTCTAGCTCTTTGCTATGGCAGAAAGTGCTGATATAAATATTTTGATTTATATAGGAACTTTCTTTTTATCAGTCACCTTGTTGGGGGTATAAGCATAGTAGTAGAATCTCTGGGACAAAGGGCATGGACATTTTAATTACACTATTTGTGTAATTCCAAATTGGTTTCTGAAATATCTGTATTAATTCACAGTCCCACCAATCACAAATTAGTTTCTCCATATTTCCACAATCCCTCCAACATTGATTGGTACTATCTTTTGTCATCTTTGCCAATTTGCTGAGTGTTAGGTTAAAGTTTGGCTACCATATTACCTTGTTTACTCATATTGTGCTTTTAGTTTTGTATTTTTTTCCTTATTAAATTTCATATTATTAGATTCAGGCTGACTTTCTAGCCTGTCAAGACATTTCAGGATCTTGATTTTATCATCTGATATGTTATCTATCCCTTCCAACTTTGTGTCATCTGCACATATGATAAACCTGACAGGTATGGCTTTTTATTAGTCATTGACAAAAATATTAAACAGCACAAGATAAAGGTTAGATCCCCAGGGCACTCTCCATTAAAAAACTTCTTTGCAAGTTAACACTGAACAATTATTATCTTGGGTCTAGACATTCAACCTTTCCTAATGCATTTTTAAATCATTTTGTATTTGATAATTTCATAAATTTAATTATTCTTTGCCACCACATAAAAGAGCTGCTATAAATATTTTTGTACACACAGGTTCTTTTCTTCTTTCTTTGATGTCTTTGGGGGATAGGTCTAGTAGAGATATTACTGAGTCAAAAGGGCATGCCCAGTTTAGTGACTTTCAGATATTGAACGCATTTGCATGCATCTTTCACAGTCTGAAAAAATTCTCCTTGGTAGAGAAAACAGGAAAAAATAGGATTTGAATAATCTTATACCTTCTGTTGACTATGATAATAGTTCATGTTTACATAACAATTTGTGCCTTGCAAACTACTATCCTCATATTCCTATGAGATTAGTAAACAGAATTATTTCCCCAATTTTACACTTCAGGTAACTGAGTCTTAGAGAGGCAAAATAATCTCTTTCTGCATCACTAGAGGAGTCTTCCATTTTAGTGATATCACAGATCCATTTCAGTATAATTGAATATGATGCTTTAAGACTTTCAAAGCTCCTTATAGCAACAGTGTCTATCAGTTTTATTTTAATTATTTTGGGGTGAAATCTTCCACTGGTGCATAGACCAATACCACTCTCTAAGTAAGATTACAAGTTACAGATTAGTTGTTGGTATACAATTGTGGAAAGAGTTTTCAGATCTGGAATTCTTTGCATTGATGAAGCTATAATTCTAGGCCATGATTTTTATTATGATCCACTTAACAATTTGACTAACTAGGAGCACTGTTTATTTCATAGTGGAATTAAATAGAAGGCAGGCCTATTTTGAATCTCATCAAAGAAGTTTAGCTATCACAGTACAAAAGGACTTCATTTGTAAGATGATTGTCCAATAACCCAGATGTCCAGACTATCAATAAAGAAAGGTTGGAGACTATGTAGATTCAGACATCGTGTTAAACAAATGACATGATACTTTACCATGTGGTGTAGCTCCTCAGTTGCCATCTTACTATATTTTCCCCCAAAAAATCAAAGAATTTTTTTAACCTCATTCACTTAGTTTTTAGGTACATTGTCTAAAAGACCTTTCTTTTTGCTGTCTACCACAGGATCACAAAGTTATAGACCTTATCTACTTCCTAGTCCAAACTTCCCATTTTTTACAGACAGAGAATCTGAAGTCAAATAAGATTAAATGACTTGCACAAGGTCACAAAAGTAGTAAACAGAAGAGCAAAGTACTTTGACTGTAAATGTAACATTTTTTTTCCACTGAGCCATACTGTTGTAGGTATATGTTTTATATACCTTAAAATAGAGTTGTACAAAATTATATCTCTTCCTATTTCTAGCAATACCACAATCTACCTAGTGCCTACTATGTTCCAGGCGCTGTGTTAAGCACCAAGAATACAAAGAGAAGATGCTTGCATTTTATGCCATAGAATCGAAAGGAAGTTCTAAAGAGATTCACTCAACGGTTGGTATGATGATGTTCCAGCTAGTAGAAAGTAGGACACAATACAAAATGGTCAGAAAGGAATATAATTTTTATGAGCTCTCCAAGAGTTATTATTGATTCTCTTCGAGATGAATTGAGGTGCCATTGCCTTGATATATTTACTCTGATGTAGACAACAAATGCCCGCTCTCCATGTTAAAACTTCACTCACAGAAACATGTTTCTGCCTTTCTTCTACTAAATGTTGTTTGACTGTAATCTGGGAATATCATCTTTTTTTTCTTTTCTTCCTCCCCCCCCCACTTTTTGGAGGGGAGAAGGCAGGGCAATTGGGGTTAAGTGACTTGCCCAATGTCACACAGCTAGTAAGTGTTAAGTGTCTGAGGTTGGATTTGAACTCAGGTCCTCCTGACTCCAGGGCTGGTCCTCTATATATTGTGCCATCTAGCAGCCCCAATCTGGGAATATCTTAGAACCCAAACTGTATTAACGTAGTTATTTCATGTTTAAGTCAAATAGATCTGCAATGCATGAGAGAATGGGCTGTAGAGTTTGATAATGGCAATATCAGCATATTAAGAAAAAAATTCTTTCCCATGGTCATGCCATCCTAGCTACTTTCTCCTCTTCTGATAAAATTACATACTATTTGAAGTAGCAAAAGCCATAACTACAAAAGAGAATTAACCACAAAATTTCAATTCCCATCCTACTCCCACCCCACCCAAATATGGTCTTTTGGTAATAGTTCATAGGAGATTCCTAAAACTGTTATTTTCAAAAAATATTCCTTTCTTTTCATTGGCTAACCATCCACAATTCATATGAACCTATTTTTCCAGAAAATTACTCCAAAGGCAATTAACAAGAAAATAAAAGTTCATTTCTAAAATCAATCATTTTCTCTCTGTTGTTAGTATTTATGAACAAAAACATCAGGAAGGGGTGTCACTTTAAAGACATTGTGGAAATTTGGTAATTTTCTTCAAAAATAAACCTTTGCCTCCTCATTCCTAAATTTCTTTTGTGAAATTTAAACAGGTGACTTCTGATGTTTTTGGTTTTTTTTTTCTCTTCACCTAATACTTAATTTTATATTCACAGATTTAAAACAAAATATCTTAACCAGAACAATGAAAATAAATTGTATTAAAAAAAAGTTGTTCCCTCTCATTACTTGCTATGGCCTGAGACTCTTAATCCAAAAGATTTACAAGAGTTCAAATAATCTCAACCAGTTGTCGAATGATTTACTTCCTGGGTTCAACAGATACTACAAGGGTGGTAAATTCCAAGCATATGGTAGTATTATTCTGAGAACAGAGCCAAAACACTTCTCAGCCTCGGGAAGGAAGAAAATGCCTCATTTCCTCTGGTAAAGAGACCAGAGTACCAGACACCATAATCAAACATTCCCCATCATAGCTATTGTCCTTTGAGAAGGACAGCTGTTGAACCCATATTTATCTTTGTCTTCATTTTATTTTTGTCAGATGATGTGAGAAGAAAAACAAAAAGACATAAACTCTAATAAGACTACTACCTATTCTGTGGCTTGAAGTTCACCAAGTTTTATTTTGTGAGAATGAGAAAGGGGAGATAAGTAGAGAATTAGACTTGGAGTCTCAGTTTAAACCCTGCCTCACATATTTGGTAGCTGTGAGACTCTAGACAAGTTGCATAGGTTTGCTGACCTCAGTTTCCCTCACCTGAAAAATGGGAACCTACTTCATACTTGTGAAGATAAAATTTATTAATTTACTTAAGGAACTTTGCAAACATTAAAGTAAATGTTGCTTATTATGGTTAAAGCTAAATACATTCTAAAGTCAAATATGGAAATATGCAAGTAAAACGATGGAAGATACTACAAATCACTACATTCATCATAGCATCTGTCTTAAATATTAACCCACGAAATGTCTGATTCTGTGATTTCTTCTGTGACTTTGAACCTTAAGGATTATTTAGTTGAACCCCTCATTTTACACATGAAAAAACTGAGGCTTAGAGAGTTCCAATGGCTTATCATTAGACTGGGTATGTTCTCTTTGAGAGCAGGGACTGTCTCTTGCTCTTCTCTGCATCTCAAATGCTTAGCACAATGCCTGGTATATAATTGGTTGGTTGGTTGGTTGGTTGTTATCTTTCATTCTCAAAGAGGGCCAAAATGACATCACTGTGTTGGAGCCAAGTACATGTTCAACTGCAGCTGATCAGACCATTACGAGTTCAAAAGGCTCTACCACAGGTTGGGCACAAATAGTTCACATGAATATTTTGAGCTGAGATGTCTCTAAATTTGCACATCTCACATTTCTCTGGATATACTGCAACTTTGCTTTGCTCATAAGAGCAAAGCACCTTCTTTGATGCAGACAAGACATGCTCAGCAATCTTTTGCTGGTATCTCTCATGCCATGCAATTGATGCCAAGGTTCTTCACAGAAACCTTGAAAGTATCTTTGTATTGTTCTTCTGACAATCATGCTTCAGTCCAGTGAGAAGACAACCCTCTTCCCTGGGATGACTTTGGACAGAACTACAATTCCCAGTATATCCACACCTGCTCCTTTCTCACTTGCCTGTTGACACAGGGCTTTGAAATAGGTCAAATGGTAAAATGGTATGGGTGATGTTTTTTGACTCACGCATAAATTGGATTTAGATGAGGCAGAGTTGTGTGAAGTTGTCCAGCTTAATCTCTGTTCTAGAGTCATAGGAGTCCAATGGCAAGACAAAAGTCAAGATGATTGGTGATGGCTTAGGATACAGTGGATGACTTTGGTATCTTCCATGTCTAACTGAGCACTAAGTGCTCCACAATGCCTGCTTCAGTTGCCTTCATGTCTACTGGAACAAATTGATTTCATCTCCTCTTTCTGCCAGGTGAGGTATTAATATGCTTGGGGTAGATACTCCTCTATCTCACAATGGGTTTGAGACCCCTCAGATACACTCAACCTGGTTTAGACTGTCTGCCAAAATGGTTTACTAGAGTGTGGCTACTGTACATGCTACAGCTTCTTAGAGCCATAGAGTTGGATGGATCAGGTGGACATCCAAGGTGGAAATCAGCCCTGAAAAGGGCTTCGCAGCCCTTATACCAGAGGAACTCATCTTCCCTGAACACCAGTACACCCCAATATAGCATAACTATATAATAAATATATAATATATATTTTATACAATATATATTATGTAAAATATAACTATATATATATAATATAAATGGAGCTTAATCAATGTTTATTGACTGATTGCCCAAGATCACATTGCTATAAAGTAGCAGGTCAAACCTAGATCATCTGATTCCAATTGTAGTGCTCTTTCCACTGTACCACCTTAGGAGAGACCATACTCTTTTTATATGGCTCCAAGATTATTAACCTATGCCCAATAATTTTTTTATAGTGATGATAATGCCTAAGATTTTAATCATGGTTTGACAAAAATAAGGCAATGGTGCCTATCTGAAATCTGATGGATGGGAGGAGCTCTTTGCCTAAACGGATCCAGTCATAGAACAAAGTATTTTGTTTGAATGTTAACCAGGTTTATGAACGTGTACTAGTCTTCACAAAGCTGAAGGCATTTGGCTGTAGTGAAAATCAAGGTTTCCATCAAAACTAAAATAGAGATAGAAGGTAGCATTTCAGTCAACATTCCATTTGTAATGCCTTCTTAGGCCCTGAAGTAATCAGTCATTTTAATAGAAGATCAAATGGAGAACCACCTGAAGAGTTTGATGAGCAAAAACCTAAGGGTATGGTCACACTAACATAATATCCACAGTGACATAAGAGAGAACTCAGTTGGAAGAAAGACAGAGGTCAGTGAAATATTATATGTGAATCTATGAGAAGATACACTTCATCTAAAAAACATTTTTAAAAAATTAGAAAAACTTAGGTGTGTTTCTGAGTCTGCCTATATGTGTAACCTAATAATTGTAGTTACTGACCACATCAGAAAAAGAAAAAAGAAAGAAATCTCAAAAACCTGTGACTGGAATCACACAGACTCCTTCTTTGGAAAGGAGTCCTGATTCCAAAATCATACTCTTACCTCTAATGTGGTTGCTTTATGCTTGAGGAATTATGCAGACTCAAAAGCAAAGTTCTAACATAAACATAAGGACATCCGACCTTTTCAAGAATCCCTAGAAGCCTCTATCTTTGAAATCAAGACAACTCTATCAGAATAAAATCTCAGCATGATAAAGACAATGTGTTTTCAATCTTTCCAGAACAGTATTAGACTCAATACAAGAATAGGATATGGCTCACTCATAAGAACGTTTAATTTTTTAATTCTCATGAACTCTGATAAAATTCTTTGTTAAAGTTATATCAAGACTTTATTCCAGTAGAACCTTAATGACACTATCAGGAAAAAAGAAACTGGTAAACAGATTGTTTTTTTCTTTCTTGGTCATATTTTTGTCTATACCCAAAAGCTTCCCTGGGAATCTATTATAAAATTTGTTAAATTGCCTTACAATATATATTACAAATGTGTTTGACATAGCTAAGGGGAGGGGAGCCAAGGTATGCTAATATAAAAGTGTAATGGAAATTATATTAACAAATCAAGTCATTATTATGAAAATCATCTAATATGTAATCATAGAGAAAAAGTATGACATCAAGGCAATTATTTATATTATCTACTAAATTTGTATAATTCAATATAATACTCTTCAATTTAAGAAAGGTTTGAATTTGAAGAATGTATATTTGTTATACATATGGATGAATATGTTAATTAAATGAGTTGTATTAATTTTATGTGATCTCAATTTCACTTTAAATAATTTAAAGGAAGAGAATCTTACTTCCCGAAATAACTAAATTTGATTTTATTCACATCTGATCTTAACTTTCTTATTCACTCAAATGAAACTGCTCAGAGAATTGGGCTCTCAGAGATGATCTCAAGATGTGAGTTTAGAATAACTCCACAGATTCTGGAAAGATATAGATATGACAGGGAAAAGAGAAATATTTTTTACTGAGATTTCAAGCTTCAGATCTTTCCTAATGCTGTAAAGTAGTAAAACCTTCTTGATAGTAGTCATCATCTCTGTTAATTGACTTTGTATCATCCTCAAAAAAATGCCACATATTTCCCACTTTTCTTGAGAGCAAGGAACGTTTCATTTATGTCTTTGTATTCCATGTCCCTACCTTATTGCCTGGTCCATCACTTGAGCTCTAAAACATTCCTATTGAACTGAATTTTAAAATTTAAAATTACAATCTTCCTTTATCCTCCATCATCAAAATGTTATGCTTTCCAGAGACTTCTCTCCATGTGTTATAAAATGAAGAGTGTTGGATGTTAAGTTTAAAGGTAAGATAAGAAGAATTCTGTGAAATCCACAGATTAATAAATTGGTCAGTTGGGTTGGAAGAGATGTTAAAGATGATGTAATTTGATTTCCTCATTTTATAGGTAAAGAAACTGAAATTCATACTTTCTCCTTTCATACTGATATCAATTTTTTTTCTATTCATCCATGTGTCCTTTTCCATTTATTAAATTTTCCTATGAAGTTAAGAGTCTTTGCTGCCATATCAGTAATCATGAGAGTATACTTTTTAATTCACTATGATCAAATAGGTCAAAAAAGATAAAAAAGGGAGATGGAAAAAATTATAAGGAAGATATAAATGAACAAATTGCAATTACAAAGAAAACTTTTTATTCAGATGTCCTACTCCAAAGCTACTTAATATTTTTTAAAATCCTTCTAAGGTCAGATGATTATAATTTTTAACTGTTTTCCATGAAATCAGTTGAAAGTAGTGATTTATAGTGGATTTGTACTATTTTTAAGCCAAATATTTGAAACCCCAAAAGTAAAAACAAGTCCTTACCACCTTCTTTAGTACAAAGATTGACGAGGTTGTGAACTGTGTCCATCAACTCCAGCTGTTGCTTCTGAAGGACACTGTTGTTACTGGTTGCCCTGTTTAACTGTTTCTCCAATTCCTGGATTATGTGTGTCTGACGAGTAACCAGGCTTTGCAGGTTCTCCTTCTCTTCCTTTAAAGTGTCCAACTCTTCCTTGTGTCTTTCTTCCATTTCTAGGATTTTATGTTCTAATAGACTAGAAACAAAGAGGTAAAATAACATTACTTAGTTCTGCACATACATTGAATTCCTATCTGTTGTTGGTTTATGATGTTTCAGATGCACTTAGATTGGATTTCCTATAGGCATACTTTTATTTTTAGAAATATAGATTAAAATACACAGGTTGACTTTTAAGAAGGTATCCAAAAACTACATACTTAGCAACATATAAAGACCACCCCCTTTTGCCCTTCCCCCTACCCGGATATATTATTTCCTGAAGGTACCTTAAA
>CM053580.1:482274791-482314713 GCA_028627135.1 Pseudochirops cupreus
CTCTTGAAGTTACTTTTCAAAAGTTGACTTATTTTCTTGTTATGCTTTTCATAATCAATTATAAGATAACAATGACTAATAGTATAAGCATTTATTAGCTAGCTGGAGACTTTAAAATCAAGTTCATCTAATCTTAACAGTCAGGTTTTGAAAAAGTCAAGTGAATAATAGCAGAAATTCCACATATAATCAAATATCTTTGGATATTGCTAATATTTTATAAAGTTTAAGGAAATATGCCTTTAGTTAAATAACTAAGAATAAGAGTAGGATATCCATAGTATGGTCCTTTACTCTAATTAGCAACTTTATTAATGAGAGACAATTCATGAAGTTTAACAATTTTGTTATAGTCTTTTCCATGTTGGATGCCTTAAAGCTTTTGACTTTCTGCAGTTTTTTATTTCTCTTCTTCCCTTCTTCTTCAGTTTCATTTAAGAAACTAGTCCATAAGATGATAGGATCGTAATTTAAACCTATGGCAGGCCTTTGTGTTCATTTAGTTCAATTCTCTCATGTTAGAGATTAGGAAGGTGAAGGTCAGAGATGTGAAGTCATTTTGATAAAGTCACTCAGTCCACATCAGAGTCAAGACTTGAACCCAAATCTTCAGACTCAAATTTCAAAGCTCTTATTCATGCTTCAGGTGACTTTTTTTTAAAACTGATTGCATAGTAAAATATTTTGAAAGATTATATGAAAAGCTTTGGAAAAAAATTTGATAGTGGAAAGACAGGTAGCATAAAAATACCAACCTGCTGGAGTTCACTTTGTTAACCTTTGTTTACAAACTTTCCAATTCTCATCCTCAAAGTGTTTTGTATGTATGTTTATGCACATGTACATGTAATTATTGAAGTAAATAGAATTTTAAAAAGAACTTCGTCATATATATGTATATGTGTGTATATATGTACATGCATTCACATATCTGTGTGTATATGTATATAGGTATATATGAATAGATAGTTCTATTTCTTCAGTATTCTTTCCCTAAATAGTCCAAAGTGCTAACTTTTCATGCCCCAGAATTGGTATCTGGCACAATTCTTATTCATATCTTTCTTTCAAAAAAAATAAAACCTTCAAACTGAATCATCCCCCAAATTAATTCTTTTAATATGTCATGGGCAACTACTGTCATAACAATAATAATAGTTGACATTTACAGGACAGTTTTTATGGTTGTCAATTGATCCTTATAACAACTCTGTGATGTAGGTGCTATTTATAACCTCCATCTTATACATGAAGAAACTAAATTTCAGAGGAGTTAATGGCTATGGTCTATGGTTAGCAATTGTTGGAGATAGGAATTCAAGCCCAGAGCATTGCTGCCAGTCCAGCACTCTTTCTCCTTCCATGCTGCTTCTCAGGCATATAACAACACTCGAGGTGTCCGTCACACCATTAAATTTCCTACTTTGCTTTTAAAACCCCTCGCAATCTGATTCTGTTCCGTCTTTCCAGGCTGCTTTGCCTTTACTCCCTCTTGTGCTATCTGTGTGTTCCAGCTAATCCGGCCTATTTGCTGTCTGTAGCACGTGATGTTTTATTTCCCCCTGCATGCTTTTGTCCTAGAACGCTCCACAATCCCAGCTCTCCATCTCTTGGTATCTCTGCCTTCGTTCAGAAAGGTCCATTTTTGATTTACTTAAAGTTTAGTAACCCCCCTTCCCTACCCCTTCACACACACGCCCAGTTTGCCTTTTATTTAATTTGTGTGTATCTGAACACAAGTTGTTCCTCTCCAGCATAATTCAGACTCCAGGAGACTGTTTAATTTGTTTTGTCTTTGTAACCCCAGAACTTCACTGAGTACCCAGTATGTTGTTTCCCTCATACTAGACACATAAATAGTTGTGGGATTCAACTGACTCGGGATGGCCCTCCTCCGTTCCATTTACATATCATTTATTCTGCACGAATCTTTCTCTGCTACAACATACTGGTTTTTAGAATATCATGCCTTAGCCGGCTGGCGAACCAGGGAACTGGGCCTGCGGAGGCTCACAGAACTGGGATTTGAAGGGCCCCTCTCTCACCGTATTAGGTTAGAACATCAGTCACTTGCTATAATGTATAGATTGTCTATAGAGAATCAAGTGGAAGGAAACAATTCAGGCTTAGAAAAGTCCTATCCCTCCTTTTGCCAGCTTGTTAATTTTGGAAGATGCTTTAAAAGCTCCTTAGCCCATCATGCTCTAATTATTATTATTATTGTTTTAAGTACAGTAGACTTTGATTGTCAGATGTATTGAAAACAGTAAGACTTTTTTTTTACTATTATGTCTAAAGTCCTTTTTGGATACTAATTGTCCTGTTAATATCATATTTCTTTCTTTGCAGTTTTACTTAAGAGTGCAAAAAGAGAGGAGGACAAACCATTTAGAGACTGTGCAGATGTGTATCAAGCTGGTTTTAATAAAAGTGGAATCTACACTATTTATATTAATAACGTGCCAGAGCCCAAAAAGGTAAAAGCTGAAGTGTTTGTTTACAAGTTGTGAACTAGAACTCTTAACCGAGGAAGAGAGGTTGTGATTAATCTGTGAACACACTAAGCTGAAAGTGTATCAGTGAGCTGGGTTGTCCCCAGAGAGCCTAGGTTCCTTCCTGAGTCACTGAGGGGGAAGAAGAGCCCTTCCCTCAGGGAAGCTCCAGTATTTCCTGCTTATTCTGTGCTCACTTCTAGGGTGGGCAGGGAGTAGAGAAATAGCCCCAGCATTCCTGGTCAAGGTTATGAAAAGCCCACACAGGAGTGACTTGAGGGGTTGAGAGAGGGGAAGTTAGAGACACCACATTTCTAGGGGGACAGATGCCCCCCTCCCCAAACCCGTACGACCATTCCACACCATATCCTATTAGAACCAGAGCATCAGTGGGGGTGGGATGGGTGGGAAAGAGAGGCGTTCTTGTCTCTAAATAATCTGACAACTTCCTCTGCATATTTTTCTAAAACTGGGTCAGAGACTTGGATTCACAGGGAATCAGAGAACCCCTCTGAGAGTTGAAAGAGGATTTTAGGAATCATTGAGACCAACCTTTTCATTTCACAGATCAGAAAAGCCAGGTAGGGCTTAAATGACTTGCCTAAGGTCGCACAGTGAATTGGTGATAGAAGTCAGATTAGAACCCAAGTGTCCTGACTCTGTATAGTCTCCCCACCCCTATACTATATCATGTCATAGAATCAGTATTATAGCAGAAAAGGTCATAGAAAAAAAACAAACAAACATGATTTGGCCAAAGTTTTATGTACCGTTCCATCCTATTCTGAACTTTTTTTTTTTTAAAGGAAGAGGTGGTGGGATTGTACCATCCTGTCCAGTTACCTTCAAATAATTTTTGGCCAGATTCTGTCTTTTGGCTGCTCAGGGCCCTTCACTTTCATTCATTCTCCAGGACTGCTGTTCCTCCTCTTAACCTCTGTTCCCTGTTCCCATCTAGATTTGTTATTCTCATCCAAACTTATTTCTTCTGTTTCCCAGGCTATCAGACCCTAGTAGAAGTTAGAGGCCATACAATCTAGTCTTTTCATTTTTCAGACTAAAAAGAGAAAAATGAAGGCCCATAGATTTTAAGGGAGTTCCTCATTAATCCCATAGGTAGCACAGTCAGGATTCGAACCCAGATCCTCTTATTCCAAATCTGTTACTCTTTCCTTAGCATCACATTACCTCCAAAGGTCCTGCTCACTTATTAGGGCTATGAATCCTTCACTCCTTAAAAGGGTGTATGATTTCATTCTAGTATTTTGCTCACCAGCACAGATTGAATTCTCCATTCTATCTTCCATTATCTCCCAACCCCAACATAAACCTTACACACACACACACACACACACACACACACCCATACCCACACCCACACACACCCTCCCCCCCCACACACACACTCACACACCAAAGCAAAATACTACCACTAGTGCCACTAGGTGACCCAGTTTCCTCATGATGAGACTTTTGAACTTAATTAGGCAGATCATTGGAGAACTTATCCACAATCTATCCCACTGCTAATAACCAAAGCTTTTCCAATTTGATAGTACTGGTATCTTCCAGAGTAAGCAAGAGTACAAGGTCTTTTTTGATGCTACCCTAAGAAATATTCTCTTTATGGTAGATGAGACCTAGCATTGGGGAAACAAATTCAAGAAACAGAATTAGTAGCTGACAATGTCTTTTTGACTTATATGTTTCCAATAAAATTTTCATTAAAAGGAGACAATTCTTTAATCTAAAGGAGGAATAGGGTAGGAATTTCATCCATTACAGTGGCTACCCAAGTTTAAGCCCAGTGCCTCATTAGCCTTTGAGGTGACTTTGAATTCTCCAAGGCAAAGCCAGACAAAATGCAAACTCTGGTGATTCCTAATCCCCATGTCCAAATATCTGCAGTCCAAGCCCCCTGAAAGACGATATGTCAAATCAAGGAACTTAGCTAAATTCAAAGAGACTCTACTCTTCACTAGCTTAGCTTCCATATGGTGCTTTATTTTTTTTTAAGTCCTAGACTAAGACTGAGACACATAAAAAAGGTTGTGATCTGAGCCAATCAAGTGGTCCATACTGATGAAGTCTCAGATCCTTGAAGCAAGAAGAATACAGAAAGACTAGTTGAGGAGAATAGAAATAGAATAATAGGGAGTGATATGGAAGGAGGACCTTTTGATGTTCCTCAATTATATCACAGAATCAAAGAATATTAGAGTTGGAAGGGGATAGTGATGAAGATAAGATGGTGATAATAGTTAATGTTTATGTAGCACTTTTGGTGTCTTATTTGATCCTTTGAGACAGGTACTCCAGGTATTATGATCCCCTCTCCCCTTTTTAAAAAAATCCTTCAATCTTGTAAGACAGCTAGCACATGTACTGTTATTGGCATTTCACAGATGAGAAAATTGAGATACTGAGGAGTTCAGTGATTTGCTCATAGGCACAGAGACATCTTAGAAGTAGGATTAGAACTCAGGTCTTTCCCATTCCTAGTCCACCACTTTACTATTAATTAATCAACAACAAGCATTTATTAAATGTCTACTATGTGACAGACTGAGGATACAAAGACAAAAAAAAATGATGTCCCTGCCCTCAGGGATTTGTATTCTATTGGGGGAGACAATGGGAATATACACACAAAAAATTAATAAAATATATATTGTTTGTGGGTATCTCAATAGCCATTGGAGAGAGAGGTGGATCTATGTCACAATGCCGCTCCTATTTAGACAGTATGTCATACAAGCCTCCTCTTTTGCCAATGGGAAATTTGAGAAAACTTGTCTACCTAGAAGCAAACAACTAGTTAACAGCAGATGTGAATTAGAATATGAGGGGTTTTTTCTACTTGGTCCATTGTGATTTTTACTATCTCTCCTAGGTATGATCATATTAAACTCCCTCTCAGGGTGTAACATTTATTCAGTTTAACCCAGTGGCTTGTGCAGAACAAAATCTAGTAACGGGCTAGTCACAATCATGGCATCTCAGAAGTGTATCCTAAAGAAGGTATAGTTTTATCAGAAGATAAACTATTCTTATTACTGCCAGGAAGCAGATGGAGGTTGAGGAAGACCTTGATATAGCATTGATTTTTGTGAATAATGACTGAGGGGCACAGCAGAAAGGGAGCTATAGTAGGAAAGATGGAACATCTAGACATTGAGTGCCTTTTCTGGCATTATATTATAGTCCTTTTAAAGACATTTCCCTCTTGGTGAACATGGATTTTCTGCAGGGAATGAATGTAAAATGGTATAAAAAAAAGGGAGAAGAAGCAAGTTTGGATTCAAATAATAACTTGGATTCAAATAACTCTTTTAGTTGCTTACTATGTATGTGACTTTAGGCAAGTCACCCTACCTCAGCTTACCTGAGTTATCTTATCTATAAAATGAGAGAATTAGATAACATGATACCTAAAGCATCTTCTAGCTCCATATCTATGATCTTATGTATTTATAACAGTAGTACTTCTTCCCCTTAATTTGAAGACTATTTAAAGCCAATCAGTTTTAAAAAGTCATCATGAACCATGGTACTGGAAAGGCTTCCGAAATGCTACTTATATTCATTTACATTTCATTCATTTATTTGGCAGCTGTGTTAATTGAAGATCCACCAAAAATGCTTTCTTACTCCTGCCTCTGTCATCCAGGAAATTAGAAAATTTGGGATCAGTAGCTGATATGGATAAAATTAGATCTAGAATATTATAATTAGATCTAGAATATTGCAATACTAAAAAATGATTTCATATTCTGACTTTGGAAAAAATAAAACCTGTACCCATTATAAATAGAATATAGAATAAAGAATATTTGAAAGATTTTATGCAGGAATCAGTAATGCACTCCATGCTTACATGAATTTCAACCTTCCACCCTCACCTCAGTCTGATAATCTAAATCTGGTTCAGTCAGGTTGACCTAATAAACTGGTAAATTGGTACCATGTGTGAAAAACTGGGTGGAGAGCAGGGAAGATCAGCCAAAAATGAATAAATGTTGCAGGCCCTACTAAAACTGCAAAAATAGCAAAACTGAGTCTTATTTTATTTTTATTTGCACTGCTTTATCATTGAGAAATATCTACAAAGCTCAAAATATTAAAATTAAAATTGAGGAGAAAAGTATTGTTCTATAGTACTGATGAGGAGAAATAAGGACAATTTTCTGGGTTCATTTCACATTTTAAACAATTGGAATAAGAACATATTGAGCATTTAGAGTCTTTTTCACATTTGAATTATTAACTTGTGGCTATTGTATGTAGCAGATTCTTTTCTAAGCATTATTGCAGGAAGCATGAGTTTTCCTTTCATTTCATAAATTGTCTAGTAGCCAACATATTTTCATTTGTAAAATGTCAAAGCATACCTCAAACTCTACTTCTTATTTTAAAATATTTTAGAACTAATAATTCCTCTAATTCTTGGAAGAGGGATATAACTGATATATTGAATCTTTTCATTCTGAAGCTATGGAAAAACAATTAGTATCCCTAAACACCGTTATTCCATCTCCTACAGAAAAGCATGAAAGCATAAAAATGAGGTGAATCAAATTCCATTTTTATTGTTTGAATTTCACTCCCCATATTATGTTAAAAGGTGTTTAATAGTTGAAAGCTTTGACCTTGCCTGGGATATGAGCCAGTTCAATCTTTTCCTGGATGGAGTTAAGTTAGAGTCAGAGTTTCAATAAACTCAACAGCATACCTAATGTGACAGGTTCCCCAACCACCAGTAGGGATCATGCCAGAGAGTGCAAACCACACAATACTGGCAAATGAGCCTATTAAGTCTTTTCATGTCTCAAACCCACCATTTTCCCCTTGAACTTTTCCTCATCAGTTAACCAAAGATTCATTTGCTTCTTTTCCCACTAGAAACAGCAATGTGGCTTTTGCTACATAGTCAAATGCACTCTTTTTTTCTTTTCAGTAAAGAAAATTGGGAAACCTATAAAGTTCTATGTAACTAACAGTTCAATCTAAACTCTAGAAGTCATCATAAAACAAGAGTAGCAACATGTGAAATCTCCAAGAAACAGGAAAAAATAGTAGGATCATAACCTGAGAGCTGGCGTGACCATCTAGTCCAATTCTTTCATTATAGAGATGACAAATAGTTACATAGGGAGAAAAATCAGATAGCCAGGGTTGAAACTCAAGTTTTCCAACTCCAAACCCAGAACTTGTTCCATTTTACCACACTCGTTCTGTTTTACCGGTGGGTAGTACATAGTAGACAATTAGTGTTTATTTGTTATTTTGATTTTCAGTATTTCTGAACCAAAGTGTTTTTTTATGTTTTCAAAAATAGTTCATTGTTTCCTTAAGTAGCTAATATCTATGATTCAAGTCTTTTCATAGACTCTAATTGTAAAGATACTACATGGCCATTGTTCAAAAAATGCTAGAAAGGAATTTCAGAGTCATTCTGTCCAACAACCTAAATTTACAGATGAAGATATGGAAGGCCAGAGAAGTTACATGATATGCCCAAGGTCACACAGATAGTAAATAATAGATACAATATTACAAGAAATTATTAAGGAAAATTGTTCTTAAGTTCTAAAACAAGAAGGTAAAGAAGACAAAGAAAAAAAAATCTACTATTTGCCATCTGAAAGAGATCCCAGGAGAAAGACTTACAGGAATGTCAATAGCCAAGTCTCAAAACTCCCAGGCTACAGAGAAAATATTGCAAGGAACAAGAAAAAAAATTTAATACTGCAGAAATACAATCAGGATTCACAAGACCCAGCAGCTTCTACTTTAAAATAGACTGTAGGTTTTAGAACTTTATATTTCTAAGAGCAAAAGAGTTGGGGTTGCATCCAAGAATAATTTACCCAGTAAAGTTGAGTATAATCCTGAATGGAAAAGAAAAAAAAAAAGAATATTTGACAGACTGAAAGACTTTTAGGTATTTGTAACAAAAAGACCAGAACTCAATGGAAAATTCTAAAAGAAAATAAGATCCACAAGAAATATAAAGAAAACATTAAAATCTAATTATAAGGCACTCATTAAAGTTCAATTGTTTACTACGTGTATATATGTATATATATATATATATATATACATATATAATTGTTGCCTATATTCTTAAAACTTCTTAAAAGCTTATTAAAAGCAATAGAGATGGGTTTTTGAAGCCACACTCTTTGACATTTTTATGAAACTGAACTGCCTGTAAATACCTTTATTAAAATATCTCTATAAAAATAATAAATGTGCTTTATAGACAAAAAAGATATTGTACATGAGATGCAAATTTAATGCAATTATCAAAACCAAGCAAACCTAAAACTAAAGCCCAAATCAGAATCTCCTCCCTCAGTATTTCTGTTGCCAAACTGCTTTCTTCTCTTTTCTTTTTTTTTTTTTTAAAGCTAAACTGCTGGTGTACCTTATTAAAATCTGATCCTGTCTCCTTTCCTTCAGAATCAGAAATCCCTGGGACTGTACTTAATGCAAAATTGCTTAGGGTTTCAAGCAGCTACTAAAGCAGCTTTGGCAGTGGATGGCCTCAAGCTATTTTGACTCTTAGAGGCTTGGAAAAGTTTGTACTTCTGACCTCATGGCAAATCTACTTAAAAGTGCTAATTTTGCTTATCCCCTCTAGATATTAAATTTGTTAGTAGGTGATTACTCCAACTAGGATCTTAGCTAATACCTTTGTCTGGAATGGTCTTTAGTGAATCCCACTAAGGTCCAGAGGAAATTTCTCATTTGTTAGGTCTTGCTCTCAGTCTCATGTCTTGAGACTTATTTCTTCTTCCTAGTCTGAACAGAAAAGTTGGGGGGAAAACATTATAAAATCCTCATTCTAAACTCTAAAATCATGATTATTTTAGAAACTAAATATCTTAGCCCATCACCATTGCCTGGACCTTTTTCTAGAGAGGTGTTATTAGAATCAGAATGATGCTAGAGATATGTGGCATCGTCAAAGCCATCTGATCTTAGATTCTTCGTTTTACAGTGACAGAGAGAGACAGAGACACAGAGAAAGAGACAGAGACACAGAGAAAGAGACAGAGCAACAGAGAGACAGACAGAATCTACTCAAAATCAAACAAGTAAGCAACAGCTAAGAATAGAATTGGTCTTTCAAAATAATCTGGAGATGAGCTGAGAACTCCACAGACTGGACATTCAAACTAATTTCTAGAACTTTCTAAAGCATTTATTTGAATGAATAATATGTTATACAGACTTAAAATTTACCCTTAGGAGTTTGTGGTGATAAACGAAACTGGAATGCAGTTTATCTTAAATTAAAACTGTATATAGGGTATACATAACACTTAAATTAAAAATCTAACAACAATAAAAACAGATTTTTATGTATCCCAGGGAATACTTGCTAATGTCCTCAACTATGTTCATTTAAGGCTAGAAGAGTTCTGAAGACTAGCTGTGGTTCAAACTTCAGCAATATTAATACTTCTCTTGACTTTTTTTGCCTGAGTTATTCCATGATCCATTAGAATGTGAGCTCGTTGAGGACAAGGACTGTGTTTCTGTCTTTCTTTTTATCTCCAGTACTTAACATAGTGTCTGACACACAGTGCACAATAAATGCTTGTTGACCGAACCCATCCCTTATAGCGACACACAGGAACTCTTGAGTGGAGGGAGAAGAAATTATAAAAGACTGGAAACAGTACTGAGTGGGGAGAAATGGGTTCACTCCCTCAGGCTCTAAAAGAGAGAGAGTAAATTGCATTTGGCAGAAGTGTATCAACAAAATGTGTTAACTGTGATACAGTTAAAAGAAGAATAGTTTGGGAATTGGGACACAGTTTCTGCTCTTCTCTATTTACTAATTGTGATGCCTTAGACAAGTGATTAACCTCTCTCAGGCTCAGTGGCCTTATCCTAGCTCTGCAATTTATTAGCTCTCTGACTTTGGACAACTGAAGTCTCTGGGCCTCAGTTTCCTCATCTGTAAAGTAAGTGATTTGGAGCTGATAGTATCTATTATCCAGAGCTAAAATTGGAATTGACCATAAAATCTGTAAAATGGAGTTGGATTAAGTTTTCTTCCAGGTCTATAATCCCATAATCCTGTGGATCCCTTTTACCTAAACTGAAACTCCTAAGAGTTTTTTGTTTTTTTAAATTTTACAAGCTGCTACAAATGCTGCCAAAAGAAGGTTTGCTCTTCTATTTCTGAATGACAAAAATAGAAAAAAGAACATTCAGTAAAATGCAGAGTTTGGGATAAATGATCTTTCACGTCCCTTCCAGCCTTTAAATTCCATGATTCTCTGATGCTTTGAACCCAAGAAAACATGGCCACCAGATATTAAACTATAACATCACAATTCAATTTACTCCACCCATTCTAGACAAAAATCACTTGTAGATAGTTAACTCTTTCCATTCAGAAATAAGTAACTACCTTGCCTCTCTACTTATAAAGCAAAGTTTGGCAAAGTATGTCAAAAGCCAAGATAGAAGATTGGGAAAGCATGGAAATCCTAACTTCATGCTGGAAGAAAATCAACCCACAATCAAACGGGGGAGGGAAAGAAGTATCAGCCATATCACAAGAGTGTAGCCAGGTTTCCTCTGCCCGGAAAGATCTAGCTGCTCCCCTCCCCCCCAATACTACTTAGTTTCTTTTCTCCCTTTCACAAATTTCTCAAATAAATGATCTGTTTTTTTCTCTCCATTTTCCTTATGTTTTTCAGGAAACTTTTCCCCATCTTCCTTAATCCTGATGTCTTGCCCTGAGAATACTCTCAATTTATCCTGTATGTAGCTCGTTTGTGTGTAGTCATTTGCATATTGTATCCCCCATTAGTCTTTGAGCTTCTTCAGAGCAAGGACTAGTGGGAGTAGGGGTGGTTGGTTTTCTTTTATTTTTACTTTTCTTTTTATTCCTACCTATATACCCATATATCTAGCTATATCTGTATACCTATATCTTTCTATACCTAACCGCACAGTTCCTGATGCATAGTAGGCACTTAATAAATGTTGGTTGGTTGACAATTAAACCTTTCCTCTCACTTTCTTCCTGACTAAACTTCTGAAACAGTTTTCTCCAAAATCAACAATCCCACCATTTTTGCCAGAATCAATTAAGATACAGATGCTTAAAATATAAGACTTGGGCTTCCATCTTGACCTAGATAGAGCATTTGATACCATCAACATTTTTCTCTTTTGACTTCCCGATTCTACACTATCCTGGTTTTCCTTCTACCTATTTCCTTTGTTTTCATTGAGAGCTTGTCTTCCTCCCATTGGAGGTTTATAGGCAAAACTAGCTTATCACCTGGAAAGTATGTTTTAATTGGGATTCTGCCTGTATCTCTGTGTGTGTGAGTGTCTATATGTATAGGTCGGATGCTGAGGCCTCTTTGATATGACATTCCAACTCTGAAATTCAACTCTCTACCTACAAATCTCTAGCCTACTGGTATATCTTTAACATACTATTGCAGTGGTTGTCAACCTGTGGGTCACGACCCCTTTGGGGGTGGAATGACCCTTTCACAGGAGTTGCCTAAGACCATGGGAAAGCACATATTTCCCATGGTCTTAGGAACCAAGACACTGCTCTTCTATCCATCTCCAGGTGGGTCCACCCACATGCAGATATGCCCACATACGAGTATTAAAGGGTCCTTTAATTGGCATTAGGAAGGTTGAGAACCACTGCTCTATTGGACATTTCCATTTGAAAATCCTGCTTTCATTGCAAAGTCAACAAGTCCAAATGAAACTTGATCATCTCTTTCATCATGATTATTTTCTTATTTTTATCAATTCTCCCAGTTACTTAGACTCAACACCATGAAGCCACAACTCTATCCTTAACTTTACCATCTCTATCAAATCCTGTTGATTTCTGCCTTTTAAATCTCAGATTAGTCCCTTTTTTCCATTTCCACTCCTACTGCCCATGATTATGTTCTCATGACTTCTTGCTTTTATTATCACAACTTTCTCATCAGCCTCCTTGACCTAAGTCTGTCCTGTCTCTCTTCTGTTTTATACCCTGCCACCAGAGTAATTTTCCTAAAATGCTATTTTAATCATGTGATTATCTGCCTGATAATGTGACTCTAGTTACCTACAGGATAAAGTCCAAACTCCTTGTCCTGAGATTCAAGGGCCCACTTACTTTGATGTCTCCTTAGCATTATTCTCACATTATCCCAAACTATTCCCTCCCCCATCAGCCCTTTGTTTAAACAGATAATTTTACTACCCCCCTCCCTCCGAAGAAAACATTGTCCATTCTTTCCTATACACATTTGCTCTTAGTGAGTCACCTTCACTTCTACCAAATAAATCCTATTCATTCACTCAAAAATCTGGGGGCTTTGATAAATTGCAAGTTCACTATGAATTAATATAGTACTATGGCAACCAAAAAGCTATTGAGATCTCAGACTGAAGAACAAAAAAAAGGAGGCAGAGTGACCAGGATAAGTCAGTTTATAGTCCCAATATACTTTGCTCTTTTCAGGCCACATATGAAATATAATGCTGTATTCTGGGTGCAACATTTCAAGAAGGGCATTGATGAGCTTGAGAAAAAGTGAGTTAGGGTGATTTAGGAATTCAGGCTCAAGCTAGGAAGAGAGGTTGAAATAACTAGGACTATGTAGCCTGGGGAAGAGGGGAATACTCTATGATATACCTGTGGTAGAGTTTAAGAACACAGCTGTCAGAGGTTTGAAGAGCTAATATAGATTAGATTTATTCTGCTTCACCTCAAAGGGAAGAACTAGGACCAATGAGGAGATGCTATAAAAGACTCAGCCTTTAGTTGAATATGTGGAAGAACTTTCTAAATGATTAAAACTGCCCACAAGTGGAATGGCCTCTCTTGGGTGGGTTGGATTCATACTCAATGGAAGTCTTCAAATGGAGGTTAGATAACTGCTTGTAAGAGTTATGGTAGGAGAGATTCTTGATAAGGTCTGCTTTGGATTAGATCGTCTGCTAACATTTCTTTGAACTCTATGATTCCACTGATTAAATGTTCAGCCCAAATGACACTGTTCCCATAAATTTTTGACAGCCTTGCCAACCTATATTGATGTTCTCTTCTTCTAAAATCCTTTGACTTTATTTTCTGCACCACTTATTTGTGGTATGCACATAACTTCTGCTCAATAAATACCACAAATGCATAATATAAAATAGACATCAATCACATTATGAATTTTAAGAGTACATAAGCTAGACATAAGAGTATATAAGCTAATCTTGGAAAGTTAAGTGTCATTCCAGGTTCACATAACTATATTTTTCATGAACTAAGCAATATTATTAATTGTAGCAGCCTCTTTGGGTTCTGCCTCCCAACCTGTAGTCATATTTGTACTTGAACACTATGGTTAGTTCTCCAAAAAGGCTATTGCTATCTATCAGGGTTCAAAGTGTGCCTTGTGGTACTTCTTCCTAAAACTAAAGCTCATGATTCACCTACAAATGCACTTACCTTCAATATCTGTCTAGTAGACAATTATCTCAAAGCAAAAGCAATTCCTGAGATGGCACAGAATTTGTGGGAAGAGTGGGTACAATCTGAGTACATTGGTAGTGAGAAACATAATAGGGAAAACATATGACCAAAACAACTTATGTCTCTAGTACTGTACTAGTACTCTAAGGTTCTAGTATCCTTTCCTTTTTTGTGATAACTACAAATTGCTCCTCTTGGGTAACATCTTTGCAGCACAAATGGCTCAGTTTTGTTCCCTAAGCCTATTTTTATTGACTGTTCTACTCTAGACTGCCAGGGCTCCTTCTCTCTTAAATCTTCAGCTCTCTTTTCTGCTATCATAGGTTATACTCTTTAAAGCTGCTTCAGGCCAGACTGTCCCTCAGATTTTAAAAGACCATTTGGAACCAATCTTCATCATCCTTTACACTTCATAAAGAGGCAACAAGGCCTTGACATACATTAGCATTTCATTTAACACATTAACATTGTTAATATCTTCTAGACTCTGTTTCATATTTACTTCTTAGTTTTTGTGATTCAAGCAACCAGACTGGTGGGAGAAGACATTTCCCCTCAGTACATAATATTTTTTATATTTAAAGTTTATAAAAAGGCATTTCTGGTAATAGGTTAAGTGACTTAAAATTCTTAAGCAAAATAGAATGTTAAGAAAATATGATATATGCAAGTAAACTGTAGATATAAGCTGATCAGTAATACTATCCCAATGAAGCCAAAATTTTAGTCACTGAAATCACATGTGTGCAATTATTGATTGCTTTTTTTATTTATTCAAAAACATTTATTAAGTACCTTCTATGTGCAAAGCACTTTATGGAATACAAAAATAAGTAAGAGATGGTCACTGCCCCCAAGGAACTTATAATCAAATGAGAATAACTAAGGCATGAATGATATAATAATAATAATAATAATAGAATAAGTGAATGAATGAAAATCTTTTTTGGGTGTTTACTATGTACTAAGAACTAGAAGCAAATATGGAATAAGGGGAATATAAATCATGTAAACAAGTGGTCAATAAAAACTTCATTGTAGAAGCATCAAACCAGAAGGTCTGTGAGGGATAAGAAGAATTTAGACAGGCAGCATCTATTCAAAAGGAGAACATTCAAAGCTGTGGTAATGGTGTGAACAAAGATGCTAAAGTAGGAAAGTTCAATGCTTGATAGAGGTAAACTAATTTGCTTATGACATGAAGTTATTGGGAAGTAGTGGCTACATGGGGCTAGCTTTTGCTCTCACATAAATAAAGTGCATCTGTTGAGCATGTTGAGCAATAGTGCGCTTTATCCCAACAGTAAAGTGAACAATAACGCACATTAATCCAACAAGGAACTGAATTTGAAAGACAGATGCATTGGCAGCATCCAATTCCACCCCTGCCTCCATACTTTGCCCTGTGCTGCTGGGCAAGTCAAGTGACCTCTTTGACCCTTCTAAGATCACAGATTTAGAGTAAGAGGGACCTTAGAAGTCACCTAGTCCCATTTCCTCATTTTACCAATGAGGAACCTGTACTTTGTAAAGAGTATGAAGGGACTTCTCTGGGCTTACACAGTCAGTCAATAAATAGCAGAAATGAGACTTGAACCCAGCTCTTCCTGGCTCTCTTTGCTGTCATTGTTTGGGTTGTTTCAGTTGTTCAGGTGTTTCATTGTTCAGTTGTTTTAATCATAAAAGACTGTTCATGACCCCATTTGGGATTTTCTTGACTAAGATACCAGAGTGGTTTGCCATTTCTTTTTCTAACTCATCTTACAGATGAGGAAACTGAGGCAATCAGGGTTTAGTGACTTGCCCAGGGTAACACAGCTAGTAAGTGTCCAATGTCAGATTTGAACTCATAGAGATAAGTCTTCCTGATTCCAAATGCAGTACTCCATTCAATGTACCACCTAGCTGCTCTTGTTGTACTTAAAAAAAAAATCCCTTTACTTGTGGAACAAAAAGGTTAGACTAGATGATATTCGAAGTCCCTTTCAACTGTAACGTTCTATGTGTCCAGAAATCAATAGTCCCTTTCACAGTAAGTACATTCGCAGTCCTGTGTTTTGGACAAGGATTGTGACTACTGCATGAGGGCTCTGCCCCTCTTCTGGTCCCCACTCATGCCTTAGGGGACAGTTTGAGGTTTTTCCCTGAATTGAAACTTT
Source organism: Pseudochirops cupreus (assembly GCA_028627135.1). NCBI lineage: Eukaryota > Metazoa > Chordata > Mammalia > Diprotodontia > Pseudocheiridae > Pseudochirops > Pseudochirops cupreus. The sequence goes on from CM053580.1 coordinate 482,290,961, forward strand.
TCATGCTGTCTGTCCACACAAACTACTGCTATTGCTTCACACCCACACCTTTAGCCAGCCACAGAAATGTTCCAGTAATTTGCTGATTCAGCAACACAAGGGAATTATCATCCCCATAGATGGTCTTGGATTATCAAGTGGCTACTACTCTGCACACTGCTCTGAAAACAGAGATTGCTCTCCAAAGACCATTATGTACTACATATGTTTTCCTTCTCTCTAGGACTCTGGGGGGAAATACATCAGCTTTATTATGAATAAATACTGTGGCCTTTAGAACAATTGAAACACACACAAGTGTGTGGAAGGTTAGAATAGCTTTTCCACATACGAAAGAAAGTGTGACCCTGGCAACAGGACCACAACAGGTCATATTCCTCCCTTCTCTGTTTGGGAATAAAAGTCACCCAATGTGCCAAATTTGGTTTCTAAGGGTGTTTAATGGGCTAGAAGAACTATTGTATTTGACTTATGCTAGTGTATGATTTCAAAACTTAAATAAAGGAAAAGCTTTTTATTCCTTCTTGTATATATGTGTATACACACACGCATATACACACCTTTTGTATATTTTATATATATGCACAAACATATGTGTGTGTGTATACATGAATACATACAAAATATAGATAAAGATAAGTAGAATGGTATACTACAAAGAATAATGAATTTGCAATCAGAAGACCTGAGTTTTAATCCTATTCTGATACTTACTGTGTGACATTGGGCAAGTTGCTTAATAGCTCTAGGCCTCAGTTTCTTCATCTATAAAATAGAGAAGTTGAATTAAGTGATGTTTAAGATCCCTTCCATCTCTAAAATCTTACGTTCATTTTTTCTTATGGCTCACACTCTCAAAGTTATTTAAGACTGTCAAGCCTACTACTTTGCAGTTAGCTAATTTAGTGTTATTTATTTAGATCAGTCTTGATGTTAAACATTCTGTGAAGTTGATCAGATCTAGTTTGGTCAATAAGAAAATCAAATCAATCATTTGTCATAGAATTAAATAACAGAGCTAAAAAACAAAAAAGAAAAAAGAAAAGCTCTGAGATTATCTCATCCAACACATTCATGTGATAAATGAGAATACTAAAACCCACAGAAATATGACTTGCCAAATGTAACACAGAAAGTTAAGTAATAAATATGGTATTCAACCATGTGACCTTTATACCTGAGGCCAAACCTAACTGACTTCCACTCCTAAAAAATTTCTATTTCATGTTTCTTTCATCTCCTCTGGATACCAATATAATGCTTATGTGCCATTATTCCTCCATTGTTTTTTGTAGGTATTTTGCAATATGGAGCTTGCAGGAGGAGGTTGGACAGTAATACAACATCGTGAAGATGGAAGTCTGGATTTTCAAAGAGGATGGAAAGAATATAAAATGGTAAGAGAAATGCATTTCTCATAGTTTGGAATGTTTTATTGTCAAGTTATTTCTATCACGCTATGCCACCCTCAGACAAACAAAAATCAGTAACATAATCCCTGTGATTTTAAGCCATTGGAGTAACTTTCTAGCAGAAAGAGCATTATGTCTATGACAGTGGTGTTTCCCTCACACAGAATACCCAAACTTATTTTAGGCAGTGAGTCTCCCATGTGCATATTATGAGAGAATCTTCAAGTAAAAGATGTATTAGGTAGAATGCTGTTTGCGTTTAGGCTTCCAATCATCACAGAGTGAGCATCTTTTAATTATCAAAGATATTGCAGTTAGTTCCCTACTTCACTCTGAGGAGTGAATGCATAATTTCAGAGAATCACTTCCATTGTTTCTTCTATTAATTTCCCTGTCTCTCCCAAAAGGAAAATGTGACTTATGAAATACATCATTTTATATATATACTTTTAAATTTATTTCATGTACAAAGTATATCTCACTTGTAAGATGTAAGCCTCTTGAAAGCAGGAACTATTTTATTTATCTCTGAATGTGTAGGTTCAGAGGTGGGGATCCTGTTGCCTCCAGGCCACATGTGACCTTTTAGGTTCTTGGGTGTAACCTTTTGATTGAATCCAAGATTTAGGAATCAAATCCTTTTTTTTTTAAGGGGATTTGTTCTGTGAAGTTTGGATTCAGTCAAAGGGCCATAGCTGAGAATCTAGAAGGCTACATGAGGCTTCAAGGCCGCTGGATCCCCACCCCTGGTAGGGCCTTGCATAGTGCCTTAATTACAGAAAGCGCGTAATAAATGCATGTTGAATTGCCTGATAAAAATTTCACCCCTTTTTGCACAGGGGGCACTTTTGGCAGTAGATCATGCATAAGTGTGGAATTTTAACCCCTTTTTTCTTCCATGGCAGTTTACATCCATATTAGTTTCTTCCATCTATATTTATATACAGATGATGATGGTAATGACTTGCCAAGGGCAATATAAATATTTTGAGTTGTTTCTCTAGCAACTTTAATGAATTTAAACTAAATCACACACACACACACACTCATGCCTTCTTTCTGAGTAACCAATGACATGATTGGCATAATTTATGGCTCTAGAAGAGCATTCATGCCTTCTTTCTGAGTAACCAATGACATGATTGGCATAATTTATGGCTCTAGAAGAGCATTCATGCCTTCTTTCTGAGTAACCAATGACATGATTGGCATAATTTATGGCTCTAGAAGAGCATTGTTTTTCTAAATTTAATTGGTCTTTGGTACAGCTATGTGATACAGTAGATAGACTGTCAGGCCTGAAATCAGAAAGACTCATCTTCCCGAGTTCAAGTCTAGCCTCAGACACTTACTAGTTGGGCAAGACACTTAACCCTGTTTGCTTCAGTTTCTTCATCTATAAAATGTGCCAGAGAAGAATGGCACCCCATCTTAGTATCTCTGCCAAGAAAACCCCAAATGGGGTCTGGAATACTCAAACACAACTGAAATAACTGAAAAGCAACCATGAAGAAATACTACAATGACAAAGCTTTTGTAGTAGTACTTGCTAATTTGGGAGAAAAAGAAACCGAACTGGTGATATTGGTTATACCTAAACTCAAATGCAGCTGAAACATAACATAATTGGTCTGGCCTTTCCCCATTCCCAGAATGCAACTGCTTTTCAGTGTCACCTTACAAAAGCCCTCTCATCCTTTAAGTTGAAACTCAAGCACTGTCTTCTACATGAAGACTTTCCTAATACTCCCAAACTTCTTGTTCTTTTCTTCTCAGACAACCTCATATTTAATTCCTTCATATGTTTTTGTATTTATTAACTTTGCACACACATATATGTGTGTGTAGATGCTGCATATATAATTTATATGCACTTACTGTCTTCACACATACCGCTACTACATCTTGCAAGTAGGAATTGTTAAATTCCATCTCTGTGTATCCCCAATAATTACCACAGTGCCTGGCATATAGTAGGATCTTAATAAAAAATTATCACTGGTTGACTTTGCATTGTATTGCTCATGCATAGAATGTGAGCTAAATGACTACCATGTAGGTAATTGTAGTTTTTGGAACAACATCTATCGCATAAGATAGGGAAGTAGAGAAATTCCATGAAGAACTTGATAAGATTCTCCAAAACAAGTCAGCTATGCTTTTATGTATTTATTGAGTTAAATGTTAAATTGGGCTCAGGAAAGATGACTAAGCTACATGACTGCCACAGTCCCTTTTAACTTTGAGAATCTGTCATTCTGCGATGGCAAAAGATAGATGTGAATTGGAGAATATGGTTCATATTTAAATAAGTCAAAGGTTTGTAGTAGACTGTTCACATAATTCATTGGTAGAATGAACTGCCTGAAAACAGTGGGTATTTCAAACACTAGACTAGAGAACCACTTTTTTTTTATGTGTTTGCTGTACAAGGGATGTATTTTGAGGTATATATTAGACTATATGGCCTCTAGACCTTCTAGATCTTGACTTTTGTGATTTTGTGATTTTAAGTGGGAAAGAAGACTGGGGAGATATGTTGCCTGAAGTTTTGGAGGGTCTTGAATACAAAATAAGATTTTACACTTCATTTGGATAGGAAGGGCAACAGGGACTGATGTGATCAGAGTTATGTGTTAGGAAGATTACTCTTACTTTGTCTCTATTAAGGAAAATGAGTTTCAAATTAGTTACAATAGAACAAACATGCCTAAGTCATGATGGACACTAGATTTATCTGAGACAATAGTAAAGAAATGGCTAATTGTAAATAACTTGAAATTGTTTCAAGTCTCATTTTGGGGGAAAAAATCCTACATCCTAGAGTAATGAAAGAGTTAGAAATGATCACAGCACTGTGATCACTATCTGTTATTTTTTTAGAAATCATAACAAATGAGAGATAGCATAGTACTGGAAATGGACAAAAGTGCTGACATATAATAGAAGGAAACAAGTTTTTTTTAAAAAAGATGAATGTCACATAAAAGCCCAGAAAAGTTCTGGAAAGAATTATTAAATATATTGTTATTGTTTCAGAAAGATAGTAGTGGTCACTAAGAGTGAATTAGAACTAGCCTAATTTCATTTTCTGATATAATAACTGATAGTTCAGCAAAAGGTGATAAGCATTATTTTAAAAGACCTTGTAAAGCCATGCATGAACAGCTTTCCAGAAGAATACTACTGTGAACAGCTTTTAAGGTTATGATTACACAGTATAGTGAATACTCTATTTATTCCATAACAAATCAAAGCAAAACATTCACAGAAAATCAAGGTACAGCATTCATAATGTTATAGTTTATCACAGATAATCAAAATACAGCATTCACAACAACTTATCACAGAAAATGGCCACCTAGTTTCCACCACAGTGGTCACAAAGTTTTGAACAAAGAACAATCATTTAGTAACTCAGTCATTCAATCATCCTTAAGGAGGTTTGCCTCCTTAAGTACAACAGTCAAAGTTCTCTACTCATGGGGCACACTAAGTTACAAATCAATTACTTATTCATTCATCATTCACTTAGTATAATCATTTAGTCAATCAATCATTCAATCAACTCAATCATTCAATCATCCTTCATCATTCACTATTCAATCATCAGAAAGTACACAGACTCTCCACCCCTAGGTCACTAGTAAATTACAATTTCTCTCAGTCAGTACACAGTATCCAAGTAAAGTCTTCTTTTAGCTTGACTGGGAGTGGTCTCTCAGATTCCCTGGATCCCCTTCCATGGTCCCAGCTCCTCCCTGGATTCACCAAACTGTCACCTGGGTTCAAAGGCAGACAGCTCTCAAGTACTTGTCCAGCTGTCCACTCAGTCTCTGTTCCCGGGAAGTCAAGGCTTAACAAAGCCACCAACAAGTTCATGAGAAGTACCAGCATCACAGTCATGCTTCCTCAGTCTTTGGCAGCTCTGATAGGCCCACGGAAATCCTCAGCAGCTCTGGCTGGCCCTTGGACTCAGCAGAAGTTTCAGCTGGTTCCCAGAATCAAAATCACTTCATCCAGGTTCTCCAAATCAAAATTATTCTCTTCAGCCTGGGAGGGGGGGCGTATTCTCTCCAGCTTGAGGAGAGGGGAGGAAGCTTTCCTCTTCAGCCTCCCTGGTGGCAGCAGCTTCTGCCTCCATGGAGCTTGCTCTGAGAAGATCTATCTGACTCAGTAGGGGCTTCTCCTTACACAGCATTAGCTTCTACCTGTTCCAGCCAACCCCTTCCTGTTACATCAGCAACAGAGATTCATACCTTCAGTTTCTTTAACAGAGGCTTGATTAATTACTAAGTGCTAAGTACCTGTTTCTTTGCCAATACAAAGGGATCTTCAAATTCAAATTATATTACCATTACAGACCTTTGACAACATATTTGTAAATCTGTTTTGTGGTATGCCAGTACATATATATGTATATACAATTGTATATACATATATATGTATACCCACCAATACAAGCATTAAAAAACAGACAATATGGATATAATCTCCTTTATTGGATCAAATCTTCCTTCATTCTCTCTTCTTATACCATCTCCCTCCTAAAATTATTCTTCATTCTCATGGTGACTCTCAGTTCCTCCACCATTTAGAATTCATTTATGAGCTATGTGAGGATTGCATGCATTCATCATTTGCATAAATTCTAATTTTCTGTTGAAATAGAAATTGAAGGATATGGAATGAGATGTGAACAGATGTTGACCATAGATGTAGGGATATAGATGTGTGCAGATGTATTTGTGAATCTGATTAGAATCACCTTAGGGTGATAACATTCAACAGATGGGGGGTGGGGAAATGATCAGGTCCCTGAAAATATTTTTCTCATTACTAAGATATATTGGTGAAATTCCAAAGCAGTGAATTACACACAATGTCATGTCACTTGCTTTGGCAAACTAGGCATAGAAAAGAAGAGTGACGGGTAAAGCATGGAATTGATCCATGATTTTTAAATATTTACCAAATATCTTCGTTTTGAGGAAATGATTTTTTATTATTGGAATATTGTTTAAGTTATACTGGAGTCTTACTTAGCCTTTTAAGAGAATCATCTTCTGTTTGATGAATATTTTCATACTGTTATTTTCTTCTAATATACTCAAACTTGTAAAGTATTTCAGATATATGTTATTTCTACAACATTCAGGAAGTATGACATTTCTGATAGCTGAGGCCACTAGGACAGAAGTGAGGAAAGAAATATTATTACTATTATGAGAAATTATTGTCTTGTTTTAACGTTAATTCCTTACACTAAAACGTGTGGTCTATCAGTGACTTCCTTCAGAACTGATCTTTTGCCTGAAAGAAATGTAGTAATTTTCAAATGTTAGCCTTATCCACTTTGCTTCATTGCAAAATCCACGGTCTACTTATGGCATACATCCTTTGAGAAAATAAAAGCTCCTTGTATTTCCAATTTGAAAAAATGGCCACAAAGTGTTTTTATGTCAATTCAATCTGGTCCAACAAGTAGATCAAAAGACAAAACAAGAAAGAATTCCTACCTTCAAGGCATCCATGTAAGCAGATAATTACGTACATCATAAATGGAGCTAGCAGGAGAGAATATTAACAACGAAAACAATGAGGAAAGACTTCCTGTGAGAGTAGGTGCCTGATGGAAGCTAGGGATTTGAAAAGGCATCTCTGAGGAGGAAGTGTATTCCAGACAGGAAAACCTGTACAAAGGCAAGGAGGTAAGAGATGTCAGTCCAAGTTCAGGTAATTGCACACAGGCTTGTTTGGTTGAAAGGAAGAATGCATGATGTAAATAAATACACATCTAACTTGAAAATATGGGCATGAACCAGATTGCGAAAGGTTTTTAATGCTGAGCTAAGGAGTTGATGTTTTATCCCAGATAAATTAGGAAGCAGATGAAGCTTCTTGAGCTGAGGAATGACACGATTGTGCTTTGGGAAAATTATTTTTGGCAGTTTGAAAAGTATGTTTGGAGAGGGGAGAGCCAGGAAAACCTGAGACCAACTAGAAGACTGTGGCAGTAGTCTAGATAATAAATGAAGAGGCCCCAGTTGCAAAAAAAAAAAAGTCTCTGATCTAAAATTTTTACATCTACAAAGATTAGCTGATTAACAAGTGTTCGTTGTAACGTTTTCATATACTTTTCTCTTGTGTTATGTGAAATGCTGCTCTATGATTCTTCCTGATAATTTCAGAGTAGCAAAACTGTCTAAGACTAACCTCTACTTCCCAGGAGATGGAATTGATTGACAGGGAAAGTGGAATGACTATTTGTCTTACCAATGGTATTGCAGAAGAATGCTATAGTGGACGTAGTTCTGGGATTCGAATCAGAGGACCTGGGTTTCACTCCCCACTCTGTTGCATACTATCTTTGTGGCTTTGGACAAATCTCCTAAGTGCTGGGGTTTTCAATTTCCTTACCTATAAAATGTGAGGGTCGCAGTAGATACCCTTTAATGTCCTTGTGAGCCCTAAATCAAGGGTCCTCTCATAAAAGTTACACGTTCCTACAGAAATAAAGAGAGCCTACCAACACAGACACTAAAAATAGATTTTCTCATTGGCATTTTAAAAGTTCTTACATTGTGAAAGGTACCACTGAAATATGGGATTCATGGAGTTTAGCCTTAGCCTAGGAGACACTTTCACTAGTTTTGTTTTTACTTGGTTTCTGTCACAAAGAAATTTGAATCTCTTCAGATTCATTATAGTCAATACCCCTGCTGATTTTCAAAGACAAGAGGTCTGTCTGGTCTACTTACTTTTTTAATAGGGTATTGAGGAAAGGAAATAAACTTTTTTTCCCAGCCAAAGGAGTACTGATTTTGCACACTGCCCTGGTAACAATTGCCAATATTAGAACTGTGCCTGGAACATAGTAAGTGATTACTAAATGCTTTAGTCATTCATCTATCATCTATCTATCTATCTGTCTATCTACTTACCTACCTACCTATCTATCTCTCTTCTTTACAATATCTATCTTCTTCACAATGTTGCTATTGACCATATGAGAGCATCCATCTAGAAGAAGGCAGCCACATGGTTGGAGAGCATGCTATATAAGAAGTTCTGTTGAATAAAGTGAAATACTGCCTGTAGAAGATAAGATCTGGGAGCACAAAAGATGATAGGTACATATAAATATCTGAAAGGCTGCCATGTTGAAGAGGGATTATCCAAGCTCTGTTTGGCCCCAGAGAAGGGCAGAACTAGTTTCACTGGATGAAAGTTAGAGGCAGATTTTGAATTGATACAAGGAAACACTTTCTAACTGAATAATAGAAATGTTGGCTTCCTCATTACTGGAAGTCTTTGAAGCAGGATCTGGTTATCTATTTGTTCCAGGAATATTTTAAAAGGATTTCAAATTCAGGTAGGACTTGGTCTAGATATAACTGCTGAGGCCTCTTTCCATATTGAGATTCTGTGATTCTGTGAAAATCATACCACAGGGCTCTAATTTACTACCTGGCTTTGACTTCTGCATTGTGAAGAGGAGAAAAAAGAATAATCCTCACTTTGTTCAGTGTTTCTTATTGACATAAAAATTTAAGCCCATGTTCTGTGTCATTGGCTTATATTTTTTTAGTTCTAGAAATTAAAGGCAATTTGTAACTAAGCAAAGGGAAAGAATATTGATGGATGAGGGGAGTATCAAGCACAATTTGAAGTATTTGAAAGAAAAATGTCTTTTGAGGTTTACTTTAAACTTTCAAAGACCTATACTGAGTTCCTCAGCAGCGAGAGAGGGAAGCTGCCTAATTTTTCTTTATGGTCTCTGGAAAGACAAAGCTCTGTAACAGACTAACTTATTAGCTGTTTTCTGTAGTGATTTGTCTAACAGAAGATGAACCCCATAGGATATACCAAGCGTGTCTGGTTTCAATTTGTTTCGTCTATAAAAAGTCAACACTTCCTATGAGCATTATCAAGCAAAATAAATAAAGTAACAGAGATAATTGTTTTATGAACTTGGAACGACATTAAGCAAATTGGATATTCCTCCAGGTTTTGGCAATGTCAGTGAAAAGTAATTTTTTTCTTTTCTATTAATACGTTTTTTTTTTTAGCAAAAGTGGTCGCTAGAGTTTTATTGTTAATTTTTAGACTAGTATAGATCTTAAGCAAAATTCCATTATTTTTATTTTGATTGTTATAATTAGAAGTGAAATGATCTTGAATGACAATTTGCCATCTAAGATAAATGTGATGTCTGAATCATAGTAATAAGCCTTTTCATGTCAGCATTCCTGATAACTGAGCAAGGTTATTACAGTGTAATGGCACAATGTCCACAGATATTATTCACAAATATTTTGGTCTGACGCTTTGTACTTTTCTTCCTTCCTTCCTTCCATCCTTCCTTCCTTCCTTCCTGCCTTCCTTTGTTGCTTCCTTCCCTCCTTCCTTTCTTCCTTCTCTCCCTTCCACCTTCTTTCCTTCTCCAGCTTTTTTCTCTCTTTTTGTCTATATTTATTTCTTTTTTGCCTCTTCTCTTTTTTTACTCTTTTGTTTCTACCTCTCTGCTCTTTTCTTATTTTCTTCTTTCCTCTTCTTTGTTTTTTTTCCTCTCCTCTCCTCTCTTCTCCTTTTCTCTCTTCTTTTTGTTCTCTTTTCTCTTCCCTTCCCTGATGTGTATCTATTGGACATTGGTTATGTGCATAGCTGTGTGCTAGATACCTAATGGAGATATACTAATATGTAAAGGTGTAATTTATCTCCCTAGGGAACTTAAAACCCTTTTGAACTAAATGACACAATTACCCAAAACAGTTAAATGCAAAACTCTGAATCATGTGCCAGAAATAATTTCATGAAAATGCATTTAAGGTTTCCTGTATTTCAAACTTAAGAATCAACATACCTAACATATGGGAGGGGGGAGGGGAGAAGAGGATAGAGAAGGAAAGAGAGACTACATAATGAAAAGCAGATATACAGGTGTCCCTAAATAAAAAATCAAAACATAATTTTATCTGCAGACCCATAGGGTAGGCAATATGGGGAATCTTTGATGTATGTTTCTTGTCCTCTCACTGCACTGATTATATTATCCAGGAATATTTATTCATTCTCTCTCTCTCTCTCTGTCTCTCTCTCTCTCTCTCTCTCTCTCTCTGTTTCTCCCTCCATCTTTTCCTTTCTCCCTCCCTCTCTCCCCATTTGGAATAACTTAATACCATAAATGCAGGGTGGTTTGTGTTTGGGGGTGGGGATGGGAATGAGGTATAGGGTGATGAGGTCACCACCATAAAATGTAGAGGTCAAGGGTTAGGGGTGCACAAGACCCCAAAATACCAACACACCAGGTCCTGCCAAATGAATTTGACTCAAGTCTTCTCTCAGACAAAGTAAAGCAAAGTTTATTAAAATTTCACCTTAATGGGTGGACTATTAAGGAGCCTCCTTGACTTTTGTGACTCTTGCATTGGACAAATGGGCCATAATCATCTGACATAGAGTGAGTCTGTGCTAAATCTTTCTCTAGCCTTCTCCCTCTCTCTCATGGAGGCAAGATGGGGTCTTCTATACAGAAAGGTTGTGGGAGGAATCTAGGGGTGGTCCAGAGGAGGAGTTAAATGAGGTCAGACTCCAGTGATGAGAGATTAAGGGTAGGAAGTAGCTGGAGGCTACCTGGAGATGAGACAATGGAGGACTAGGCTACTTTAAGGGTGTATAGATGTTTTGGGCGGGGGTGTGGGGGGGAGGGGAATCAAGGGTGGGAAGTAGCTGGACAAAATAGGGCTAGGCTAGTAGAAACAGAGATTTGGGCCCAGCTATAATGAAAGGCTTATGGCCTCAAGCAAATGCCTCATTCAAATGGGAAGATTCAATCAGAGTTTAGAGGGTTCCCAGAGCCTGTACTTCATCATAGGTTATAGTGGGTGTTTTTTTCTTCCTTTTTAATATAGATCTATTATTTCATCCATGTGTGAAAATTACCAAATCTAGTATGGAAACTCTCATAAGTGATAGAACTAAAATAAAACTTTAATAATGCTAAAGTACTATCAGTCCTACACAACAGTAGGTCTGCAACTTTTAGTAGAGAGCTGCTTGAGGCACCAAGGGGTTAAGTGACTTTCCATATACAAAATATAGTATCTAATCAGAGGTTGGATTTAAATCTAGATCTTCCAGACTCCAGGGCCAGTACTATATGATTACTCCATGCTGCCTCTCAGGAATTCAGATATAGTACAGTACCCTTTCATTAGAACCTACACATCACCAGGGAGGCAAGATGGAGAGGGCTAGGAATATAGAAAGAAACCAACCCGTTCTATTTTATATTTTACCATAATAGTACTTGAGTGCTTCTGTGATCCCTGATTTTATCATTGTATGTGGTGGCTTAAGTGGTGCAATAGATAGAGTGAGGTGGCTCTGGAGTCAGAAAGACTCATCTTCCTGAGTTCAAATCTGAATTCGAACATTTACTAGCTTGGTGACTCTAAGGAAGCCAGGACAGTAAACATAACAATAAACTAGCCTTGTTAATATGATGATAATAGGATCATTGGTTTAGAGACAAAAGGGACCTTAAACGAAATCTAGTAGTAGAACCACCCACCCTATTTAAAAGTAAGGAAGTTAGTTATTCAAGATCTAATTAGGCTTAGAATAATAATGACCAATAGGGTACTTGAAAATTTACAAAGACTTTGCAAACGTTATCTTATTTTATCCTAAGTAACAGAGGGAGAAAATGCTTTGCTTCACTATGTGAAATCACTTGTAGAAAGAACATATTCAGGGGCAGCTAAGCTGTGCAGCGCAGCTAGCTAGCATAGTGTATAGAGAGTGGGCCCTGGAGTCAGGAGGACCTGAATTCAAATCCAGCCTCAGTCAGACACTGGACAATCTGTGTGATCTTGGGCAAGTCACATAACCCCAATTTCCTTGCCTTCCCCTCTCAAAAAAAAAGACCACATTCAACTCTAGTGTATGTTTTATAAACCATAAGCTATTTTGTTTATGTATACATGTACTAAATATATAAACACTCTACACACACACACACACACACACACATACACACACGTATGTATCCAGTATTGATGTTTTACTAATCTAGTACACATACAATATTCACATTGAAGTTATTAAGATATCTCCTCTCAAATTTTTATATAGAATAAGACTTTGGATCATTACTCCCACATCTGTGGCAAACATATATAGCCAGATTCAATCAAATAAACTCAGTAACCCTTCTTTGCCCTTATTTAAGAATTCCTGGTATATTAGCAGTCTATCAAATACATTCCATTTGAATAATGATAAATGTTAAGTGACTTAGAGTTCATGTAATTTATAGATTTAATTTAGAAGAACCTTTAAAAAATGAAACTAATGAAACTCAGTAAACCCTCTGAAAAGGTCATCTTAACAAATCAGAAATATGAATTAAGTGAACAGATGGTAGGAGGAAAACGAATGAATTCACTAAACAACCTACACCACAGTAAATAAATACTACAGTAGAGAAATTATTTCCTTATCCATAGAAGGGGGGATTGGAATAAATGATCTCTAAAGTTCCTTTGCAATATGACATTTTTATGATTCTAACAATGATGATTTTGTGTGTGAGGAAATTTCTTAATGTACCAATGATTTCTTTTTTTTTTCTGTCCTTACTCCAATATCTTTATTTCGCCATCACTGAATTTGGCTATTAATGGATTCTCACCCTGGTTTATCTTTGACACCCTCTTTTATTCAATGTAGACAAAGGTTCAGGGTCCAGAAATGCAGCAGGTGTGGAATCCTTGGGTCTTTTGTCAGCCTGGGAGGTTTTTGGAGGGAGGGGGTAGAAAAAGATGGTTGTAATAGAATTTGACCTCTAAAAAGTGAATGTCATCACTTTCCATTCAGCTTCTTTTTCCTTTATATTTAGTCAGGAAGGCAGACTGCTTGGGAAGAGATATTCATCTCAGTTCAAGGGGAGACACATCCTTGCATGCAGAAATGTGGATGAAATCTCTGTGAAGAATGACACTAATGTTATTCCATTTCTGTGGCTTCCGCGAGACCATTGCTTTTTTCCCTTGGGAAGGCCAAAGACTTTATTGACACAGAGCTTTCAACAGCATGGAAATGTATGACCTAATACTTAACACTTCATCATTCTTAACTTTGGATAAGCAGACATATTCTCACATTTGGTATCTCTCTAAATCTGGCTTAGCTGACTAAAGAAAAGATGGTAGGGAAAGATGACTGGACTAAGGATGAGGATAGACCAAGTTTGTATTCCTTTTCTGTCTTTGTGAAGTGTACTTAGAGATGGCTAGACTCATTCTCTTCCTTAGCACATGAGTTCCCAAGTGTCATTAATGGCTTTGCCTCTCTAGGCATCTTCTGCACTCTGATGTTACAGAATATTGACGGACTATACGTCTGATAGTGGGATAGAGTATTTGCTAACATATAATCAAAAACACACTTAAGTTTTCGGACATAGCAGAAAGAATGGGGGAAGGACTCATTTGCCAAATAATATTGACAATTCCATTTTCTATTTTCTTTGCTGCAGGAAGCCCTCTTCAGGGGAAAATTTATGAATTCTTAGAACTAATTGTCAATTTTCTCCTTTATGTTAGTTTATGTTGATATATTAAAGGCTGCTATGATTGCCCCAGAATTTTCCCCTTGTATCTCCCCAGTTCAAATATAGTAAAAACTTAGTTAATGAGAAAGTCAAGTAAAGTGGGTCTTACACTAATCGTTAGCACAAATATTAATAAGAACATTTAGATTAATAATTTCCCTACTTTCCACTTTGCGGAGAAAAATCACAAGAAAGTAAGCATGTTTAAATATTGAACAAAAAACATTAATTCTATGACTACATCCTGGGATCACTTCAGATTTGGCCTAAATTTGCTCTGTCTTCTTCTGATAGCTACATCTGTGTCTACACTACTACACAATGAAAATCCATGTTCAGAAGGATTTGCATGGGTCTTGAGTTTGAGGGGATAATTTCAGAGGTTGAAAACATGATCAATCTCTTGTTTATTCCTCAGTTCTTAACAGTGAATGCTCTGTAAATAAATGAGTTTTCAAAGTGTTAACACCATGTTATCAAAATGATGGGGAATGGTAAGCTCAGTATTTAACTTAGTTTCAAATTGGAGCTTATAATGATGGAGAAGGCGTCTTGAATGTGAATGACTCTATTGTTCCTCCTTAGCCTCTGATAGGTCTTCATGTGTCATCACATCCTCCATCTTTGAAAGGCAGGCAGCAATTAATCAGCAGCAGCAATCTTTTTCAGAGTGTAATCTGAAATTGTGTTTTCTCCTTACAGAGAGAAAAGGGCTTATTTCTATTGTCATATATCAACAAGTTTTTGCCTTTTAATCTATTCCTGAAGGCTATAAAAGAGTCACTTGGCTAGAATACATTTGGCTGAGCTTATAGACAGTCTTTTCTAAAATCGTGATTGGTCTTTTGAGCCAACTCAGGTTTGGCATACACTCAAAAGTGTTATCTGCTTTAAATATATGTTGCTGTTAAGTAGGCAGCTAGGTAGTACCATGGATTAAGTGCTGGACCTAGCCTCAGGAAGACCTGAGTTCTAGTCCAACCTCAGCCACTAGCTGCGTGACATTGGCAGGTCACTTAACCACTCCCTGCCTCAGTATCCTCATCAGTAAAATGAGGTAATAATAGTACCTGCCTCCCAGTGTGGTTGTGAGGATCAAATGAGATAATATTTGTAAAGTGCTAAATAAATCTTAAAGCAATATGTAAATATTAGTCATTAGTGCAGTTATCTGGATTGGAGGGCTGCACTGGGCAGTTTCTCATAATTAGCTAAAGGATAGCACATACTCAATAACCTTGAAAAGTGAATGCTGTCTCAGGTTGGTAGGCAGCTTCTCAATTATAGATACCACTAACTCTCTTAGAAGGAATTGCTTCCATACCATAGGGAAGAAAACTCCAGTAAGGTTTCTTTGCAAAATTTGCTTTGGAAAAGGGCTGTAAACTACTGAATTTTTAACAAACCGTATAGTTTCAAGATTCTTCAAATAAAATGGGTAACAACTTGTAAGCCAAAATGGATATAATAAACTATAAGCAATAACATATTTCTTTTATTAAGGAAGGAAACATCCCCAAATTGCGGGGTGTTATTCTGATTATTTGGTATACAATAAGTAACAAAGGGGCCCAATCTCACACAGAAGGCTTGGTTCATCACCAAGCCCTTCTGCAGACAGAAATACATTTAGCTGTGATAACTCAAGTTGGGAGGTAGGCTACAGCAGTCATACATCACTGGCTAAGAAAAATGTCACCTATAATAGCATGAAGTCTCTCCAGATGATAATTCATCAAAGAAAGAGTAAAATATACTCAATCTATTTTACTTACTAGCAGGGCAACATACAAAAATACATTTTAGAAATTCTTGGCAAAGGTTGAAATGAGATTTTCTGATTAAACATCAGTTTTATTAAATAGAGCACCCCATAATCTAGGATTCCAAGTAAATGAAGTTTCTTATAAATATTACACATAAGCCTGGATAGAGGGAATAAGAGCAATAACACACTATAGGCATTTAGGAACCACTTTTTATTATACACAATTTTAAAAAAATTATACAAAAAGTGTAAAAGTTAAATTGAAAGAGCCTTACTCTAATAATGATCATTTCATCCACATTTTTTCTCCAGGGTTTTGGTAATCCATCTGGTGAATACTGGCTGGGAAATGAGTTTATCTTTGCAATTACCAGTCAGAGGCAATATTCTCTAAGAATTGAGTTAATGGACTGGGAAGGAAACCGGGCATATTCACTGTATGACAGATTTCACATAGGAAATGAAAAGCAAAATTATAGGTAAGTACTTAGTCTGTTACATTGTTTTATTGAGTTAATTATAAGTTCTTATTGTATTTGCAGAACTCATACTGCAAACCATGAAGCATTACACAAATTCAAGCTATGTCTGGTCTTCCTAAGTAGATTTTAATCCTTCTAAAGGCAGGGAGGGTGTCTCTCATTTTTCCCCCTGTATTTCTCACAGTAGCTAACAAAGTTCTGTGTACAAAATAGATGCCGAACATATGTTGTTGTTGTTGTTTTTAATATTATTTTAGGAAAAAAAAATTAATGAAAAGGAAATTTCAAAAATATGCCCTCAAATGAATATCCGATATTATGAAGTGATGCAAACCTCAAAGAGAAGTGGAAATTCCTAAAGAAAACCCCCTAAAGTCCTATAATAATGATAGTAACTCAGACAAGATGAATTCTAGACCAGATTGTGAATATATCAAGTGTAATATTCAAAGGACCTGATTAATCCTTGCTTTGAAAAGAAACAAGCAAATTAATCATTAATACTCAGTGATCTGAAAGAAATTACCTTTTTTAACCAAAAAAAAAAAAACCCTCCAAAAAAAAACCTGTGTTCACCCTTTGGGGTTATTTTTTTATTCTATGGATTTACTGTCTGGATGGGCAGGAAATTAGTAGACATTTCAGATTTGTTTTGTTAAAATGGAAGCCTCCATACAATTTAAGAAAGTTTGCATAGAAAACTCTAAAAATTAAATCAGACCAATGGAAGTAGATGTCTAAATAATAATTACTATATGTAAACATACAAACACACATATATGTGTGTGTGTGTGCATACTGATATTCTTTAAGGTTTGCAAAATGCTTTAAAAAAGTTAATTCATTTTATCCTTGCAACAATCCTGTGAGAGAGTTGGAATTGTTATCCCCATTTTACAGAAGCAGAAACTGAGGCAGATAGAGATCAGTTGACTTATCCAGGATCACACAGCTAGTGTTGAGAATCTGGATTTGAACTCTAGGTCTTTTGTTTGGTTGGTTTTTTTTTTCCATTGTTCCAGTTATTTTTCACTTGTTTCAGTCATGTCTGACTCCATCTGAACCCATTTGGAATTTTCTTGGCAAAGATACTAGAGTGCTTTGCCATTTCTTTTTCCAGGATGTTTTTGAGCTAAACTGAGGCAAACAAGGTTAAGCCATTTGCCCAGAGACACACAGCTAGTGAAGTATCTGAGGCTCTGTTTGAATTTAGGTCTTCCTGAATCTAGGCCCAATTCCACTCACTGTGCCACCTAGCTGCCTTCATTCACTTACCTGCCTATAAAATATGAAATTTCCAATGGGGGGGAGCAGTTAATTTTGAAACAAAGGCTTCTATATTGTCAAAAAATTGTAACAGTTGAAAGAATTCTGGATTTGGAATCAAAGGATCTGGATTCGAATCTCAACTCTTTCACTTGCTACCCTTGTAACCTTGGGTCAGTCATTTAAACTCTAGTCCTTAATTTCCTCATCTGTAAAATGAGAAGAGCACACTAGATTACCTTTAAGATCCCTTCCAACTCTAAACCCATGATCTCCTATTTGACCATGAGGTCCTTGAGAAGAAGGACCATCTCTTGCCTTTCTTTGTATCCCTAGGGCTTAGCACAGTGCCTGGCACATAGTAAGTGCTTCATAAATTCTCATTGAATGACCAATCCTTTGAGCTTACTGACAAGTCTTTCAAAATACTATATCTAAGTACTGTCTTGAACAATATATTCTATAGAGTTTATTTTATGAACATTGCACTTTATTAGCAGTCTGGAGATTAGAGCATTCTCCTTAATTAACTAGTTTATAAGCTTTCAGTGACCTTGGGTATCTATTTTCAACCTTTCCTTTTCCCTTCCAAAAAAAATAATGAATCTCAATTTTAAGAGACAGCATGGTGTGGTGGAAATAGCATGGAGCTAGATGTCAGGGTTGCACAGGCTTAGTTCTGGCTCTGTTATTAACAGACTGGGTGATTCCTTCCTTAGCCCCATTACCTCAGCTCTCAGGATCTTAGTGAAGGAATTGGATGAGATGTCCACTAAAGTCCCTTTTGGTGCTAGCCTTTAGATAAAGCTGCAGAGCCCTTACCGTAAACTCTACCCAGTCATTATGGGAATATAGTGTTCACATACTACAAAGGATTTACTCACTGATTCAAAGAAAACTGAATAACAGCTTGCAAAGTACAACTAAAATCTTGTAATATTTTTTTTCAACCAATGTAGACATAACTTCATGGTTCATTTGTTTCTGGTGCTTGTTTGGCTTTTGAAGCCATATTACTCTTTGGGGGCTATCAATGCATCTTTTTTTCATAGGCACAACTCCCATTTTGTTTTAATGTATTACTTATGGGATTGGGCCTTTGGAGGACAAAATTATCATTTTCATAACAACTTGTGATGATGTCATCACAACAGAAGGTTATAGCCTGCATGGGGGAATAGATCCAAGGAGCAGATGACCTCATGGAGTGAGGGAGGCTCTTTTCTTATGTTCTTAGTAGTAAAGAAGGGAAGGGGGAGGAGAGGGGCAGAGAAGAGAGGAGAAGAGAAGAGAAGGAAGAAAAGAGAAGGAAGAAAAGAGAAGAGAAGAGAAGAGAGAAATCAAGAATGAGAAATGTACAAAATGTTTTTGAGCTAAAGGAAATTTCCTAAGAAGACCAATTTTGCAGAGAATTTTACAAGAGCAAATACAAAATGCTCCAGTTTAAAACATATGGAGTAAAACACACTCATGGATCAGGGTTTTGAATGTAAATTTGAACTAAAAACCCAATAAAACTCAGCTAATTTGAGTAAATCTAAGAACAGGACTAGCAAATATTGACCATTTAATTTTTTTCAAGGCTTTCCCCAAATTTTAAAAAAGGAAACCCCATACTAATTTATATCAAAGACAGGCATTTGTGTGCCCAATTGGATAAGTTTAAGCACTCACTTTATTATAAAATGCATAAGCTTCTCCCTCCAGTGTAGGATTTTTTAAAATTATTTGACACTATAGTTATCCCTTCCACATCGTGACTTTCCACATTGTGGTTTTGATATATTGTGGATCAGCATAAGAAATTAAATGGGAATTTTGCAGAAGCTATAGACAACATGTGAAAGCCAGTAAATGACACAGAAAAAAATTAGAAACTCAGAAATGTATAAAACATATGAATATTATTGTATAATATCAACATATTCTATCTAATTCAGACTTCTTTTCTGAAGGGAGGGACAAACAATTCTACTCAGATTTTCCAGATTGCAGAGGCACTGTGCCTCTAACCCTTGTGATATGGAAGGGATAACGGCATATTAATCTGTTCTTTAAATTAATTGGAAATTTGAATCTAAAATGAGGGTTTTTTTTTCACAATTCTACACAATATAATTCTAAACTATTCAACAATATTCCATTTTCATTCAAGTTATTTAAAAAATTTTAAATGTAATCACTTCTCTTTTAACCTAACAACTATGAAATAGATGTGTTACATATTAAGTATACATATTTATTGTAAAGTAAGTTTCATTCCTCTCAGGTGTAGGATGGGGAAAAGATAACACCTCCCCCCAAAAGCTGAATCTACAAATGCATGCTGTGTCTTTACCTATCTGATTGTCACCTATGTGTATATATCTCTCAGCTGCTTAGAACCAACAATCCCCATTGATGTCAGTGAATGGAAGGAGCAGAAAGCAATAGTGAGGCAGATACAGGGCAAAGTTAGACACGCATCTGAGAACACATGTGCCTGTAGAACCCTCAGGTGTGCCAATGCAATGGAACTCTTTGTCAAGTCCAACAACCTTGTTGCCTGTCTCTTATCCTACCATTCTAACCTGAGTCTGAACTTCAGCTCTCACAGGCTGTGAACATGGTTCTGATTTTGATTTTGCTTCTATGTCAGGCATTATCTAAATTTCTGATCTTTCAAAAAAGACTAGACTTCTGGTCTAGCTCCCATTTTCCTAACAGTTGATCTTAGCCTGTCTCCTTGATGATTTCCCTCCTTGCTTTTTTTATTCCTCCTCATTTACTGCACTCATGAGGAAGTGCAAGAGTAGGAAAATTAAAGGAAACACTTGACCAAACTCAAACATATATTTTATAGCAAGAAAGGATCAAAGAAATTATTCTAGTCTAGCTACCCACGTCCCCAATTTATCCAGGATGGAATCCAAACCCATAGAGTTCAAGTGGCTTTCTTGAGGTGAAATAGTTAATAAACAATGGATTCAAGATTTTAATTTAGGTCCTCTCACTATGAAATTAGTCATTTTTCAACTATAATCTCCTGCCTCATGTTATATCTAGTTTCTTACAGAACTAGAATTAACCTCCTACCTCTGAGACCTCTCTTTCTTTCCACTATACTAGAAATGGTTAATAAAGCTTTTGTCTCTGAGCACTCTCGTGTCAGCAAGGCTAAGTACATGGTATTTGGTTATTTATGCATAAACATCATTTCAGGATAAAACTGATGAGGGGTTAGAATGCATGAAGACTTTGTAGTTTCTTTCATTTACATTATATATGTACATGTTATATATACATACACATATATGTACACATGTGTATATGTGCATATGTGTATATGTATATGTGTATGTGTA
This sequence comes from Pseudochirops cupreus, assembly GCA_028627135.1. Lineage (NCBI taxonomy): Eukaryota > Metazoa > Chordata > Mammalia > Diprotodontia > Pseudocheiridae > Pseudochirops > Pseudochirops cupreus. The sequence continues at coordinate 482,311,852 of CM053580.1, forward strand.
TATGTGCATGTGTGTATATATGTATATATACATATATATATACACATATAATTTTCCCTAAGGTGTTGCAAAGTACATTAAACCTATTACACAGTAACTCTGTGAAGTATGAGTTATTATTACCCCTCATTTTACAAATGAAAAAAAAAACAGAGAGTTTGAATGCCTTGCAGAGTCACATACGCAAAGTGTCAGAGACGGGATTCAAACCCTAATCTTCCCAGCTCTAAGCACCAAAATGAACCCATTACATTATTCCAAGGAAAGCAAATATAATTAAATTCTGACTTTCCATTCCCATGATGTACCTTTATAACCTTAAATTTAATGTGACTCTTTCCTGTGCTTGTCCCTCCTTTACCCTCTATGGAGTCTCATTTATAAAACGTCATTAACTGAAATTGAAAACTAAAGATGTGTTCTTTGTTTCACACTTATTTTTGGTATTTATCCTATTGTCCCATTTTTATGCTGAAGTAATGAGTATTCTTAAATTTTGATATGCCTTTTACCAAAATAAGATTGATTTTGTCTCTACCATTCATTCAAAACTACCATTTAATTTTTGAAATCTGATGGCTTTATGTGTTTTGCTGAATCCTTCTTCATAGGTAGTGAAAGCAAACATATTCATTCAATTATAGTGAAATTATAGTGCAAATTATAGTGAAAAGAGCCCTGGAGCTGTGGTATAGGGGAACGAGCTCAAACTGATGGTTAAATTTCAATGTGAGCATTTGCACCTTGGAAATCAGCAAATGCTACAAATTGATTTATTGTTTTTTTTTTAATTGTCTAGACTTAGAAATAGATTAAACCTAAAAATTTGTGACAAGTACATTTTTTTTCAGATAGCCACGTGTTAAACATTTGCCAGCACACTCCCAATTGAATTTAGACAATCCGCATTCAGATTTGAACCCTGCTGTTTATTTTGTGACTTTAGGCAAGTCATTCATTGTCCAGTTTCCTTTTCTTTAAAATGAAAGTTAGGTCAGATGGTCTGGATGATTTCTTCCAACTAGAAACTATGAGTGACTCCTTGATCTATAAATATCAGCCTAGCACCTGTCTGAAATGTCCATATTAATTGGGTCTGGATTGAAATGACTGTTCTATGCACTATAGATTCATACAAACCTGGAATATCTTCTTAAAATCAAATGACTTTTGGGGATGATAATATGAGTAGTTTACAAGGGACAAGTGTTTCTCAACATTTGCCTCAAAAACCTTTAACCCTATTTTTGTTAATTCTAGAAGGTGAATGGTGAGGCTAGGTGGAAATTTGGCTCCTTTACAACATTGATTAGATAAAAAAAGCCTTCACTCAAAAAGACAGAAACAGAATTTATGAAACACAAGTTCATGGTCTGGGAAAGGCTGGAAACAATTTGGGGATTAACCATCTAGGATCCACATGACAGAGTATTGTGAAGCACCATGTTGTAGTGGAAATTGCAATGAGCTTCACTAGCAATCAGGAGATCTGAGAAGTGGTATTGACTTCACCAATAACTTGCTTTGTGACCTTGAACAAATAAATTAACCTCTTTGGGCCTCAGTTTCCTCATCCGAAACATGAAGGTGTTGGTCTAAATGAGTCGATATCTCTTTTAGTTTTACATTCCATGATTTTGTTATTATTTGAAACTCTGTTGTGTGTGTTTCCACTCAGGACTAAGAGAACCAGTATTTGTTGACTAGAATCCCCATCCCCTAGCTCTTCCCCTAAAATAGAGGTATGCCTTTTCGTATGCTTGACAGAATTTATTTCATATTATTCACTATAATACTTTTCATTTTTCGGATCCTCTGGGCCTCGTGGTTCTGGCTGGAACCAGTAGCAGATGTGTTGAGATGATGTAAGAAAAACAGTTGTTTTTTTTTCCCTCCTAAACTCCTGGCTTGATCAGGATGAAAAAAAAAAGTATCTGACTGGGGATTTCTTGGCTATTTCTATTCTTCGGAGATTTTCTAGCCTAAATTGCCTGAGGATTATAAGGAGTTTGGGCTATTGTCAACTAATGCTTCCAGTTTAGGGGAGATTATTTTTACTTCCTTGAATTTTGATCTAGTTGTTGTTAATCCCTGTGACTTGCTAAAAAATGTTTTTACTAACAAAAAGTAAGTTTTAAGCCACTTGAGTAAAATAAAATTTCTAGGAGCCAAAGAAAAAATGTGGAAGCTGTACTGAGCAGATATTCTTTCCCTACGCCTTCAGACGAATGGATGGTGATAGAGACAGAAACATTTTGTACTTTCCAAAAAGATTCTTTTTTTTAAATCAGGCTTATTGATGTCTTTTTAAATTGCTTCAGTTTTCCCCTTTATTCTTCACCCTCCTCCTCCCCCCAGAAAACTATCCTTAGTAAGAAATCATTTTTAAAGAAAAAATAGAAATAAAATGATTAGTAAGGCTGATCAATACGTTGAAAAAAAATTAGACAGCATAGGCAGTGTTTTATATTTTGCCCATAGAATTTCTAAGTATTACCACACATATCTGTAGAAATCAACGTAGTATATCCCTGAGAATTAGAAATTTTCTTTAGGAGTAGAAATGAAAAATAGCCTAATGGCCTTGAATAACCTGTTAGCTCTTAGTTGAGAATGGGTTTCATAGGCTCTCTTTTTCCCTGCTGGATAATATGGGTATCCCATTCATTGTACTTAAGTGCTGCAGGAATTTGCTGAATTAGTGACAATTTAGAAGGTTCAGTTTTCTAAAACTAGTGAAAGATGGTGCTTTTTAGTCCAGCAAACTACCCCTCTCTATCCCTCTGAGATTGAAACTCCTGATCCCCTTAGCTGTCTTGCTACATTAATGAGTATGACTCTTCTAACCTTCCACAATATAGT
>CM053580.1:482315213-482389443 GCA_028627135.1 Pseudochirops cupreus
AATCTCTCTTCCTGTGATAATGAAGAAATAACTTTTGAAATGTGATTCCAAAAATGACTAGACCATTTCCAGTGGGAATTTCCCAACAGAAAGCACGCATCTCTTGACATAGGTCCTATAATAAATCTTAATAGTCTTATGTAGACTCCCAAATATTTATCTTAATGTGCTATTCCTCAAGCTATTTCTTTAAATCCTTGTCTTCTGGCAGTTACGAACTCATTCCAGACCCCTTATTGATGCACTACCATATGGTTTGGGGGATTATGAGGCAATTGGCATTGAACACATTTCAGAATCAAATTTTAATTGTAAAACAAACTAATTATTTGTGGTCAAGAATTTAAAAATGCAAACTGTTTCTTTACACAAATTATTTCAGACAATACCAGTATGTTTTTTTTTTATATCCAAAAAAAGGGAAGTGTTTTAAAATGAGAAATTATTTGGGAGAAACAAATAGAAATGTTATTTAGTCAGAATGGTACATTTCCTATATTTTCAAAATTTTATCTATTAGATTACTAGATAGTGTCAGGACTAAAAATTATTATCAGGAGCTTATTGTGATTTTTGAAAACCTTTGAACTAACCAGTGTCTCTATGGAAACAATGAATATAATACAATGAAAATGTATTAGATTTGGAGTCAGAAGACATGGGCGAAAATCCTCACTCTATGTCTTATTTGTGTGGCCTTGATCATTAAACCTTTCTGTTTAAGTGGTTATTCTGCTTATTTCTGGTAATTTCATTAAGACATAAAATGATTAAACAGGGCTCAGTTATCTCCCTTATGCTCAGAAATGGCTAGAATCGATATTCTTCCCCTCACTTAGTCTCTCCATACCAAGGCATTTTTTTCTTTGTTATGGCACACATCGTGCCAAACATATGGGCACTATTGTGTGGCAAAGTCATGTATGTTGGGAAAATACCTTTCTTCCTTCATTATAGAAAACAACTCAAAGACAATAAATTTATCGTTGTAATTGTAGGTGATACCTTTCATCTTGCATAAGTTTGCTGGGGAAATGAATCTTGCTATACTCTGTACTGGGCAGTTAGTTGGTATAGTAGATAGAGCACCAGGCCTAGAGTCAAGAAGACCTGAGTTCAAACACAGCATCGGATGCTTACTAGAGGACAAGTGTGCCAACTGGTGTGTGTGTGTGACCCTGGGCAAGTCATTTAACCCTGTTTGCCTCAATTTCCTCCTGTATAAAATGAGCTGAAGAAGGAAATGGCAAACCACTGTTGTATCTTTCCCTAGAAAATCCCAACTGGGGTCACAAAGAGTTGGACATGACTGAAATAGCTGAACAACAACAAATGCTCTGTAATGGGCATGTAGAATTTTGGGATTCATCAAAAAGATGTCCATACCTTTGGCAGGGCTAGATTTTAATTTCAGCTATTAATGGGAAAGATGAAATGTTAAAACCGCATCTTAAACTTGTAGAATCTCTTAAAGAGATTCATTATGAGGCATCTTTCACAAGATATGTAAGATCTAGATGACTGAAGGTTTTTGTTTTTAATTACATTAGATATAATTTCATGGGTAGAAGTTTGGATTTAGGTTACTTGACTCAATATACAGAAAATCTTCCTAATAGAGTTATCTATTGGTAAAGAGGGAAACTGGAAAATAATGAATTCGTTGTCACTGGGAGACTTCAAGCAGCAACTAAATGAGCTTGAGGCAAATTTGTTCTAGACTGAGAATTCTTCTTCAGGTCAGAATTGGCCTCTGAGGTTCTTTTCAAGTCTAAGCCACTGTGATTTTGTAATTATGGAAGTCTATTGCCTTCCATTATCTCCATTTGTTTCGTGACATAGAATGCTGAATTCAGATTTAAGAAAACCTGAGTTCAAATCTTGCCCCTGATACTTACTAAGTATCTGAATTAGCCAAATCACTTGATCTTTAAATGTTTCAGGCCACTTACTAGGATTTATCTATGAAGTCATAAGTAGGCTTTGATTTGCTTTGGGGTAGGAAATTATCCCATTGAGTGATGATGAAATCACAGATCTATTGTACATCCAAGTATTTCATATTGAAAACTGCCTCATGTTACATAGATGTAAGCTATAATAGCTTATCTTTCCAACAAGATTTTAAGCCCCTAAGGCAGAGATATGTCTTTCACTTTTTATTACTCATAATGCATTGCAAAAAGAATGTGCCATCTTTTTTTTATTACTCATAAAAGACTCAGCAAAGTAAATCTTTAAGATAATTATAAAAATTTGAACAGATACATTTTCCCCAAAAAAGTGGTTTTCCTTGACCCCATTTAAAACTTTTGACTAAAAACTGTAGATATCCAGAACTAGATTAATAACCTTTTCACAAAGCTTGACTCAGTTTGTAAAAATCTCCAGGATATACAAACCAATCAATGGTCTTCTGCCTAGAAATAGAAAAAAAAATCTAATTAAAAAAAAAAAACAACCATTACAAGCATTCCTTTTTCTGAAAAGATTAATTAAATAACTTTTTCTTTTGGACAGCTAACTAGAAAAATGATCATTTCATTGTGTTTGAATATTTTATCAGACTCTCTAAATTATACTGATCGTCTTTGTCCCTAATTCTTACCTACAAACAATTCACAAGGATTGTAGTTACTCTAATAAGGACAGTTTAGGTAATTTAAGGATTATGGTTTATGTTTGTCCACTGTCCAGAGAAAATAATCTTGCTTCATAAGCAGTTACTCAGGTAACTAGGGGTATGAATTTCTTTTCTCCTCGGTAAAATTATATAGTTAACAAGATCCTGGAAGCTAAAAAACCAACTGATGTTGGGTTTTTTGTTGTTGTTTAGTCAATTTGGTCATGTCTGACTCCGTGACCCTATTTGGGGGTTTTCTTGGCAAAGATAACTGGAATGGTTTGCCATTTCCTTTTCCAGTTCATTTTATAGATGAGGAACTGAGGCAAACAGAGTCAAGTGACTTGCCCAGAGTCACACAACTACTAAGTGTCTGAGGCCTTATTTGAACTTCATCTTTGAAATTATCCACTCACAATTTGGACCCGGCAAAGTAAGTCCTTAAGATGATTATGAAAGTTTAAACAAATACATTTCCGCAAAAACAGTGGTTTTCCTTGAAACCATGGATGTCGAGAAACTAGATTAATAACCTTCTCTCAAAGCTTGACTTGGTTTGTAAGAATCTCCAGGATACTGAACCAATCAATGGTCTTTTACCAAGAAACAGAGGACGTCCAATTTAAAAAACAAAACAAAACACCTACCGTTTAGTGTAATACAAACAATGCCCACCCAACACACACATACACAGACAGACAGACAGACACACACCCACACCCACACACACCCTCCATTTCCTCCTTGGACATATTCAGAATAAGTGATTTTTTTTAAAATTTTGATCTCAAATTTCCACTTACAATATTTTTAAATTTTTTATTGACATCTTTTTAAAATTATCTTCATGCCTGAATGAATCCTTCCCCTCTCCCAGTGAATCATCCCTTGTAATGAAAAAAGAAAGAAGAAAGTAGGAGGTAGCCAGAAAGCAATTCAGCTAAATGATCCAACACATCAGTTGAATCTGACAGTACATTAAATGTTCTGTACCTGTAGGCCCCCATATCTCCAGGGCAGGGATGAAGGTGCATTTTCTCGTTACTTCTTTGTGGACAAAATTTTATTGTTTAATTGCAGTTTTGAAAAGTGTCACATGTTCTACACTTGTTGTTTGAACCTGGCACACTCTGTGTGTGACACAAGAAGCATAGAGATGTTCCTAAACAAAGGGATCTCTAAGTGATCGTGTGACCAAGCCCTGTCATCGTCAGTCACTGCTACCAGACCCTAGAGGAAAAGCATGGATGTCACTTTTTTTATTTTCTTTAAATAATTGTGAGAAAGACAAACTAGTTCCATATGGCAGCAGAGGGAGTTCTCAGAGCTAAAACAAAAATCTGCTTGACTTGTCAGTACCTAAGACTTTGGAGTTCAGATATTGGAGCATCTGTCTACTGTTTGAAAGAGTGAGGGCCAACCCATAATTTGTCATATGTACAACTCCCACTGACTTAGATAAAAAAGGAAAGTTTTACCCCCAGAGTATAAGAAAAAAGTGAGTATGTGAACAATATGACAATCCTTAATGGAGAGACAGAGATCACAGCGGGAAATGAATTTTGGTGTTAGGCTAATTGTTTTAGAGAAAGAAAAATATATTATCCCAAGGATAAATTCTTCTCTTATTTCAAAAGACTTTATTGCATTCATAGTTGCTTAGGAGAAGGTATTTAGTAGAATAAACAATGGATTTGGAGACAGAGGCTTTGGCTTCAAATCTTGCCAGTCCCTACCTTGTCTTTGGACAAGTCTCTTCTCCTCTGTGGGCCTCAGTTTCCTCTACTGTGAATGAGGGAGTTGGACTAGAAGGACTTTGAGGTTCCTTCCAACTCTCAATCTTTGCTCCTATAAATATGCTATTGGAAAATTACTCCTGAAAAATTTTTAATGATTTATTCTCTATACTTGTCATTTTTTGTTTATTTCTATTTTGAGCAGACCTCTTATTTCAATTGCACGGAGACTCCCTTTAGGACACCCGGCGTACCAATACAGGCCAGCATATGCTCTACAATTTATATTAGTGTTTTTTTTGGTCACAGAGAGATTAAGTGATTTGCTTGAGATCACTCAGCTACTATATGTCAGGATCAGGATTTAAACTCAGGTCTTTTTGACTCAAGCTGTATATGTAGTGACAGTGCCCCATTGCCTCTTTTTTTTTGCTTTTTTTTTGGAGAGGGGAAGGTAGGGCAATTGGGGTCAAGTGACTTACCCAAGGTCACACAGCTAGTTTTGTGTTAAGTGTCTGAGGTCAAATTTGAACTCAGGTCCTCCTGATTCCAGGGCTGGGGCTCTATTCACTGTACCACCTAGCATCTCCCTCCCCGCTGTTGCCTCTTTAAGATGTCATACATGAAAGAAAAGATGTGGCTTGATTTTTATTCTACATGACTAAAGAAGCAAGTACAAGAAGAATGTAAAATCACCTTACATATTTTTCTGAATTTTATAAAACCAGTGGAGAAAAAACAGCCGGTCATATACTGCTCGTAAATATTTTTTTCTTAATTAGGAAGAATATGTTGAAAGGGTCAAATACCCTGATTCTGGTTTTTGGTGGCCTATTTAGTCACATCCAATTGTGTGTATAGCAGAATTTTGGCAGCTTCTTTCTGTTGTCTGTCGTTAAGCCAACTGCTTTGCTCTGGAGTGAATGTGTGGTTTTTATCTCATAACACATCATCTTTCACTTAAGCCACGTCTACACTGACTGGAAAAGGGTATGCAAAAATGTAGAGAGTGGAGGAGGAACATTTTTACTAAGGCATTCTTTTAAATGGCATATAATTTTGTAGATTCCAATCTGATTTAAAGAGCAATTTTTGCATCACCACATATGACAGGATATTGGATGTATGGACTAAGTAACTAGAGATAGTGGAGGTAGCTAAATATACCTGAAAAGGCTTTAGGTACAATGACCAGAGCTGCCACTCTGCTAATCAGCCAGCATTTTGAGCCATTTAGATAGGGAATCATCTTAGTTTTGTCTCAGTTACAGAGAGGAATATACTTGTACTTGACCCTTGTTTTACCTGGATCAGATAGATACCTAGACAGAAAGTTTTGTTCTGGATAATTATAAACCTGGATAATTCATAACTGTTATAAAAAATAACTCACTAAATTATGTAGGCAGTATAGAGGGTTTGATAAAGAGCAGTGCTCAGAGTCAGAAAGACCTTGGTTTAAGTACTGACTGTGTGACCATAGGCAAGTCACTAAACCTGTCAAGGCTCTAGGCAACACCCTACAACAGGAATTGTTAACCTAGTGTCGAAGGGTTTTGGATAGATTTTCAAGGAGGTCTATGAACTTGGAAGGGGAAAGAAGTCCATCTTTACATTTACTCCTCTGTAACCAGAATATGGCATTGCCTTAAATGATTAATTTTTAAAATTTATTAATTTTCAGTTTTTAACATTCATTTCCACAAGATTTTGAGTTACAATTTTTCTCTCCCTATCTTTCCCCTGCCCCCCACCCCAAAATAGCAAGCCTAATGAATACCCCTCCCTTCCCCAAATCTGTTCTCTCTTATATTCTCCCCCTTCACACCCCTAACTTTCTAGTAGGGCAGGATGGGTTTCTATACCCCAGTATCTGTATATCTTGTTTACCAGTTGTATGTGAAAATCAAATTTTTAAACATTTGTTTCTAAAACTTTGAGCTCCAGATTCTTTTCCCCTCCTCCTTCCTTACCTCCCCCACTGGGAAGACAAGCAATTCAATATAGGTTGTACATGTGCAGTTACCCAAATCATTTGCATTGTAGTTACATTGTGAAAGACTTACTATATTTCCCTTCATCCTATCCTGCCCCCCACTTATTCTATTTTCTCCTTTGACCCTATCCCTTTTAAAAAATGTTTGCTTCTAACTACACTCTCCCCCAATCTGCCCTCCCTTCTGTCCTCCCCCCACTTACCCTCTACCCCCTATTTTCCTGTAGGGTAAGATACCCAGTTGAATGTGTATGTTATTGCCTCCTCAGGCGAAATTCAATGAGAATCAGGTTGTCCCAGTCCCTTTCATCTTCCTGCTCTTCCTCTCCATTGTAAAAGTTTTCTCTTGCCTCTTTTATATGAAATAATTTACCTTAATCTATTGCTCCCTTTCTCCTTCTCCCAATAAATTCCTCTCTCACCTCTTAATTTTATTTTTTAGATATCATCCCTTCTTATTCAACTCATCCTGTGCCCTCTGTCTATGTATACATGAACATACAAATGCCCACACTCATATATATATTTATATGCACATACATCCTCCTATACATATAAATTTTAATACATATTAATATTGACACATATACAAATTATTAATGTAAAAAATATTATTTTAAGAAAAGGTCAAAAGTCTCTTCCAATACCCCAACTGATCCATCGCAAATACACATACATACATTTAAAAAAATAATAAAACCCTGTTCTAAGACCATACATTATAAAGAAGGTGCTGACCTGCATTAGTAGCCGGAACTTTTCCACCGGATTTCCTGATGCAAGGCCTGTGTCCAAATGATGGGCTGGTAAATGTTTAACAACCAGCCATCCTGGGAAAAAACATAGACATGCCACACTTTTCACTTCAATATGCCTTATTAACATTTGCTCCATCAATTTCTTAAGTTAAAATGATCAAAAATTCAGTAATTCAAGCCCTGATTTGAAACATTTGCTAATTTCTGAGATGCAAATGCTCACCCTGATAATTTAACAATCAACTCTTGCAAGCTGGTTGGTGCTGGCTCCAGCACATCCTTAAGTTTTCTGTTATATAAACAGCTTATCAATAATAATAGAATCCTCTGCTATTCATATGCTATGGAGTAAGGTTGTTGTGACTTCACTGAAATTCAGATAGAGTTATCATTTTATATACTTAAATGTCTACTATATTTCCAGCTAGTGGATATATATACTGTGGCAGAAATGGTTTTCTATGAAGAGTCATTGTTTTGCATCTTTTTTTCCCCTCTTTCTGTTCTAAAAGTGTTCTTATGGGAATGGTCTTGTATTTATTATTTGGTCTAGCATTCTCTCCCTGGCTATAATTTTTTTTCTTTAGAAATAACTTTAGCTACTGTATTTAACTTAAAATATGTGTATGTGTTGAATTCATGTCCCGGGATTAGTAATTAAGAAATGAGAATATTTCCCTGGGAAATTTAGAACATTTCTCCACAGCTTCCCCCACTTTTGTGCCTTCCACTGGGTAAATGCACTTCTGCATTCAGTGGAAGCCCAGTAGTAATCAAGAAGAGCAAATATATTGCTTGAAATGAGAATAAAAAAAAGAAGTAGGGGTATGTTTTCTATACAACTAACCTTTTAAAAGCAAGGGAAAGAGATAATATATCCACTAACATTAATTAAATATGCAAATCCATTCTAAAGGAATAATGCAGTAGTGCCTTTGAAAGATTATTTCTGGGGCTCCATTTTTCAATGATTGGACCTGTTGATTATTGGACCATGCTAGAGGTCTAGACAATGGAAGAGGGAGTCAGGGCTCACCTATGGGTATGCTAGAGATAAGCAATTTAATAAGCAAACATATAAAAAGGGAAATTTCTGATGGTAGCTAAATTGGCTAGGGAAAGAGTAGCTGGATAGAAATCTAGGAGATATATTGAATGAAGCAATACCTGCGTGAAGACGATCAAGTTGACCTTTTTTATTGGGATTTTTTTTTCTGGAGATGAAAGAGTAATAGAGCAAAAAACAAGAAATGCATTTATCTGCCTACTGTGTGCAAAGCACTGTTATGTTGTGAGTAATATAGGTTTTGAGTTTAGATAAGACATAGTATTCGTCCTTAAGAAACTTATGGTTTGGTAGAGCAGATGAGGCATCAACAGAGAAGCTATAACACATCATACAACATAATAAGTGAAGGGAGGTGATTGTCATTGACTGAAGAGATCAGGAGAGTATGAATCCTAGAGGAAAAGGCATTTGAGCTCTACAGAACATGTAAGACATCAATGAACAAAAAGCGAGAGGCAGGTCATGCCCAGCAGATGGAATAGTGTGATCTGGAAATGTAAGAGCACATTCCATGTTCATTTTGGCTCCATAGATCATTTTGGCTAGCGTATCAAGAATACTAGGAATAGAATTATAAATGCTAAGGCTATAAAGATAGAATGAAATCAAATTGTAATGGGTCTTGAATACCAGGAAGAGAAGTTTGAAGATTATTTTGTGGGCAATAGGGAGCTGCTGTTGACTTATGAGAAAAATAACATAACAATTTATTACATATGGAATATTATTCTGACCAAATTTTGAATGATGGATTGGAGGTGAGAGAGTGTGAAGAAGAGAAATTCTTTGAAAGCTATTATAATCATCAAAGCAAATGTTAATGAATGACTGTATTAAGTTGGTAGCAATGGATATAAGAAAGAGGGGACATGAAATTAATGCTCAAAAATCAAACTAACAAAAAGTGTTACAAACCAAGTCAAGCTCTGAGAGAAACTTATTAATCTAGTTCTGGACATCCATGGTTTTCAGCTAAAGTTTTAAATGGGGTCAAGGAAAACCACTGTTTTGGGGAAAACACATCTGTTCAAATTTTCATAATTATCTTAAGGACTTACTTTGCTGAGTCCAAATTGTGAGTGGATAATTTTTTTTTTTTTGCCTTTTGGAGGGCAGGGAAATTGGGGGTAAGTGACTTGCCCAAGGTCACACAGCTAATAAGAGTTAAATGTCTGAGACCAGTTTTGATCGCAGGTCCTCCTGACTCCAGGACCAGTGCAATATTCACTGTGCCATCTAGCTGCCCCTGAATTCATCTTTTAAAAGATCTTCACCACCAATGAAAAATTACTAATGAGACAAAATTCTATTTGTACATACATTTGTAAGCATTTTTAATCACGTGCCACCTTATCTTTAATGATATCATCCTAGAGGGACATTTTAAATTTACAACACAGTATTTCAAAGTGTGATGGTTGCATTTGGACAGGAGAAAAAGTGAAAGCTCTTGGAAAAGGCTGAATTGACAAGACTTGTAACAGAATGGATTTAAGGGTAAAAGTGACAAAAAAATAAAAGAGAATCCCAAGGTTATGTACATGCAAGACCTGGAAGATGACAGTGTCACAGACAAAAGTAACAAAATCAGAGGGAGAATTATCAGGAAAAAATAGAATGGATTTGATATGCTGATTCTGTATATGCAGCATCTCAAAAGATGCTAATGGGACATCCAGGTGTCCTGTGGACATTTGGAACTTCAGGTCTTAGAGTTAGGAAGAGAGGTTAAAGGAGATGTTTAGATTTGGATATCATCTGCATGCAGATGGTAGTTGAATCTCTAGGAGTGAATGAAATTAACAAGGGAGAAAAGACAGTGAAGGCAATGGAAAGAGATGGTTATTGTTTACCTTCTCTCTCCAGCCTTCTGAAAATTAATTACCAATGCCCATACTAGAGAAGCAATAGGAGAATTTCCAAGACTGGTAGATTGATACTGATGGGTTGCAGATGGATCCAGACAAAAACATCCTGTTATCAACATTCACACCCTCTCTCCAAAACAAGCTCTGTCTTTGTCTCTCATATACATTCACACGCACATAAACAGTTACACTTCATAAGCAATCGCTGAGGGTCAAAGGCCAAGTACTTAAAATGGACAGAACAACAGAATCTCCCACCAATTGTCCTATCTTTTCCTATTCTCACTTTTTCTCCTCCACATACGCTTCATCACTTGATTGTTTTGGATTTGAAATGCTGTGTTATGACTTTGAAATTCCTCTCTAGCATGGTATGTTTAGAAGAAACATGAAAAATGAACATGCAAGCAGACCTACCTGTAACCACACAATCTAGACTTCATAAACAATTCTAAATCATCAGTAATTTTTGTTCATGAGAAATATCTCTTTAACTATTAATCACCTTTTTAATTCAAATTCTTAATGGTTGTCTTTATTATAAATCAAGATTTTTCTTTTAAAAATTAGTAATGGCAGAGTATTATAATTCTTTATCTATCTTGGTTTGAAATGGTGTACTAATACAGTTCATTTCAATTCAACAAGCATTTAGTGCCTATTATGTGTTTTTTATTGTACTAGACAGTGAATAAACAAGGCTTAAAAATAAATGACTTAATCCTTTCCTTCAAAGAGCTTAACATCTAACAGGTAGACATATCATAAACACAAATGAATGTGACGCAAAGTAGACTGCACTAAGGATGAAGCAGATATTCAGACAGAACACTGAGAAAATGTGTGGAGACAGAATTCTTTCTGTTGGGGAAAGGCGTCATCAATCTGGTGGCCCCTGGATCTTGAAGGATTGATAGAATTTTAGCATGCAGTATGGTACACTGGAAAGCAAGCTGGAGTTTGAGTCAGAGGATCAAGGTTCAAATCCTGGCTTTGCCATTTATTTTCTGTGTGGCTTTAGACAAATCAACTTTTTTTTTTCACTTTAGGCATCAGTTTACTCTGTAAAATATGGAGATTGGACAGGATGACTTCTTAGGTCCCTTCAAGCTCTAAATTTATGGTCTTATGTAGGAACACATTACTGTCATGAGTAATAGCCTGAACAAGTGTAGAGATGACACAGAGGACAAAGTTCAGGAAACAGCTAACAGTTGAGTTTATCCAAAACAGAATATCCTTGGATAAGAAGGGAAGTGATTGAATAAGAAAAACACTTTGTTATCAAATTTCTCTGACAAGTTTTGTATCTAAGACATATAAACTATAGATAGACAGATAAACTATATATATATAGATAGATAGATAGATAAATAGATAGATAAATGATCAAACCATATGAACAAACAGTTCTGAAAAGAACAATTACAAAATGTATACAACTACATGAAAGAATGTTCCAAATCACAAATAATGAGAGAAGCAAATAGAAACAACCACAAAGTTTTACCTCACACTTTGAAAATTGGGGAAAAAAGAACAAAAATGGCAATAGTCAATGATGGAGAGGTTGTGGAATGAAAATCACTCAAAAGTGTTCTTGTGGAGCTATGAAATAATACACGTATTTTGAAAAGCAATTTGGAATTATGCAAATAAGGTGACTAAACTGTCCATACCTTTTGAACCAGAGACTCCATCACAGGGTTTATACCACAAGGAAGCCATCAATAAGAAGAAAATTCCCATATACTCTAAAATATTTATAGCAGCACAACAAAAGACAAAGACAAAACATATCACAACAAAGTTGGCCACTAGGTAATAAAATGTATTTACTATAATTATAACAACAGTGTGGATCTAAAATATCATCAATGTGGTTATTTACTTCAGTGACACAGATAGCAAGTCATCTAAGCCTTTCCATCCTGTACAACTCTGGTCTAAGTGCTCCCTTAAATTCTCCACAGATAGTTCACCTGCACTTCTTTACTTCCTCATAACATAGCAAGGATATTAGTGATACATACAGGCTATCCTTTGGTTTTCCTTCATTCTCATTCCATAAGCAGTCCATCTCCCTTTCTGATAACACATTTATTTGATGGCAGTTGTGAATCTGGGTTCTTCACAATCCTTCATTTGTAATGGGTTACAGCCTGCTTAGACTCATCAAATACTTCTCCTTTGCAGTCTAAGTGATACTCATTTTTAATTCTTTGGAAACTTCCATGTTCCTTGATTCAAAGACAAACAATGCTACTAGGACATGGCAGTTAAAAATAAGCATCTTTGTTTCAGGGATGGGTCTGATATTATTACTGTTATTAATGTTGTTATTTTCATCTTTTTGTCTTATATTTGGTTTACTGGTGATCTGAAGAAGGTGTACTTGTCCTTCTGTTTTAGAGCAGAAAGGAAATGAAGAGAAAAATTGAAGCATATAATCAGTTATCAGTATGACAAGAGCTGTGTTGGGTTGAAAGTTTTATTTGATTTTTCTTTGTTCCAATTTTAGGTTGTATTTAAAGGGCCACAGTGGGACAGCAGGAAAACAGAGTAGTCTGATCTTACATGGTGCTGATTTTAGCACGAAAGATGCTGATAATGACAATTGTATGTGCAAATGTGCTGTCATGCTAACAGGAGGTAAGTCTTATGGGGGATTTTGCTAAAAATATTCCATTGACTTGGTAAGAAAGGGATGTGGTTTTCTGGTCAGGAAACTGGAAACCATGCCTCCTGAGATCAGTTCTTGGCTCTTTCTAGTGATCCGCCATGTGTCCTTGAACAAGACATTGTTAGGAGAATTAGATCCAAAGTTGGATCCAAAAAAATGTTTTCCTGTGTCCTCCAAAATCTAAGCATGATATAGGATATATCTCGGTTTTTCTCTGACCTTTATTTTCTGGTTCCTGAATAATATCAACAGTGTTCATACAGATAATTTTTTTTTAGAATCCATTTCTATTTATAAGATGCATTAAGATCCTTAGATAAAGGTCAGCTTAAAATTCTTTGAATGAATCTATCAAAATGGAGTAACAGGAATAATTAATATATGAAGAGACCACAAGTCAGAGAAGTCAAGTCAGCCATCCTGAGAATGCAGCTGTTTAGTACATTAGGTCAAGTAGGAGGAGGCAAAAAAAAAAAAATACCTGGAGAAGCGTGCAAAGCTAGCTGTACTCAAAATTGTTTACGTAGTGAAAGAGCATAGTCTTTTCTGCCTCTGGTTCTCACCCACTTTTAAGTACCTTTCTCACCTTCTTTCTCTATCCAACACTTCATATGTGTGGTACATTTCATATTCTCTTTCCTCTCTCCAACAGAAACAAGCTGTCTGAAAATGATAGCATAAAGTCATGTCCATTGAGGTATAAAAAAATGATTGATGGGGGTTAACCTGTTATTCCTTCTAGAAATAGTGACAATTTAATTAAGGGGAAAAGCCCTAAGTCAAAGTTATTAGTCCTATTATTTAGGAGTGAATGGGTTCTCTATATTTTATGTAAGACTTCACCACACAGGCCCCTCATACTCTGCCTATGCACATGATCAGATAGAGACAGACTCACTGCACCATACCTTCACCACATTACCCTGCCTAGCCATTCTAATCCTGAACCTTATTGCCAGTTACTCCACAGAGTGCCAAATCACCTAGGGGCTATCCTTGTACATCAGGATACTACAGGAGAATAACCTATGATTTCCTCAATTGAAGAATTCTTGTTGTGGGAACTCCCTAGACCACTTAAGACTGAAAGTCATCAATGATTTAGTTCTTAAATCCTAGGGACTACCTGAAGCACAAAGATTTAGTCAGTTACCCAGGATCACAAATCTTAGTAAATTATCACAGGCAGAATTGGAACCCCTGACTTCTTGATTTCATATCTGTCACCTCATACTATCTCCATGTGAAACTATTGTCTGATTAAAATATCATTATAAAGTCAAATATGTATCTTGAAGTCACATGCTGTTTTCATTACAAGAAATACATTTTCATCTCCTCTATAGTTTTCATTTGGAGTTAAAAGAAATCTAGGTCTGAGACTAAATACTCCCACTTAAGAGCCACATGACCAATGGGAAGTCTCTCTCTAAAGTTCATTTTTTTCTCACCTGTAAAATTGGAGAGGATCAGACTAAGGCCTCTCCTTCCTCTACATCTGTGATCCACAATATGACTAATTATACCTTTTTTGCCCACCTCACAGGGATGTGAGGAAGACATAAACAAGTATTTCTGGAAGCCATGAATGATGAATTTGCCACACATGTCTGAGAAGAAATGAATTTCAGAGTATCTTAACCATATAATAGAGCAGGTGTTAACTTTTTTTTTCTTCAATGAAGGTTCATTTATATTATCTCCTTTTTCAAATATATTCACTAATGTAAGGAAAAGGCTTGAAACTGATCTTGATTTTCTATGTTACCATCCATTTTTAAAATTGCAATATGCCTTATTTCTTTACCACCGTAAGTGATTGACCCCAGTTTCCATGGGTTCAATTACCATATACATACATGCACTTACATATACATATATGTATGCATATGCATGTGTATATATGTATGTATATGTTACACACAAAAATATATGTAGCCTATATTTCTGCATGTATAGATGTGTGTGCATATGCATGTATTTATTATATATATATTGTGTATTTATATTCATCCAGATAGCTACAATCCCATATCACTACTGTCTACAGGGCATTTCAAATTGGATATCCAGTAAACATATTTTTTTATCCAGTAAGCATCTTAAAGTCCACATGTCCCCAAATAGAATTCATTATTTCTCCTTCTCCTTTCTCCAATTTTTCTATTACTGTTGAGGGTATCACCATCCTCCTAGTTATTCAGATTTGCAGCCTTGCTGTATCTCCCCAACAATTTACTCCCAGTCACCACACATATCCGAACAGTTGCCAAATCTTGTCATTTCTGTCTTCATAACATCACTTGTAAACATCTTTTCACTAATAGTGGGAAGGCCCTGGCTCACCTCTTTTTGCCTGGACTATTGCAATAGTCTTCTAACTGATCTCCCTGCTCTAATTATGTCCCTTCCTAATTCATTTTCCAAACATTCACCAAAGTGACTTTCCTAAAGTTCAGGCCTTCCTAAATTACTACCCTTCTTCCTTCTGGTAAACTCTGGTAAACTACAGACTCCTTATTACCTCTGGTATCAAATATAAATTTATTTCAATTGAATTTGAAACTTATGATGCTCTGATCCCTTACTACCTTTCCAATCTTCTCACATTCTACTCCCAACAATGCACTTTACAATCCATCCATACTCCCCATTTTCTGATTCATTGCATTTGAGATTCGTATCTCCTGTCTCAGTGACTTTATACTAGCTAACTCTATTGCCTCCATGCATGAAATACTCTCTATCACCACCTCTTCTTAAAATCAATCACCCTCTTCTTTGATGCTCTCTTCTTTCTTTCATGACACTACTATTTCCTGGTTTTCTTTCTATACTACTGTCATTCCTGTGTCCTTTGCCTAGAACAGTGGTTCTCAACCTTCCTAATGCTGCGACCCTTTAATACTCAAATGTGGGTGTATCTGCATGTGGGTGGACCCGCCTGGAGATGAATAGAGGAGTGGTGTCTCGGTTCCTAAGATCATCGTAAATAAGTGTTTTCAGAGGGTCTTAGGCAACCCCCAAAGAGGTTGCAACCCACAGGTTGAGAACCACTGGCCTACAACTTAGTTCAGGTCACACCCACTAGCTGTGGTATCTCACAAGACTTTGTCCTGGGCCCTGTTTTCTTCTCTTTCTTTACTGTTTCACTTAGTGACCTCATCAACTCATGGATTCAATCATCATTTCTATGCTGATGATTCTCAGATCTATTCATTCAGCCCCAAACTCTTTTCTGACCTCCAGTTTCAAATCTCAGACTGCTTATTGGGCTTCTTCAACTACATGTTCTGTAGATGTCTTAAACTCAATATATTCAAAACTGAACTCATCTTTTCCTTCAAACCCTCTCCACTTCTAAATTCACTATTACTGTTGAAAGAACTGCCATCCTCCCAGTCATCCAGGCTTTCGACCTAGGTGTCATCCTTGATGGCTCAGTTTCTCTCACTTCCCATATCCAATTTTTTGCGAAGGCCTATAGATTTTTACCTTCATATCATCTCTCCTATATTCTCCATTCTTTACTGCGATAATGCTAGCACCCTGGTGGAATCCCTCATCAGCTTATACCCAGACCATTGTAATAGTCTGCTGATTGATACCTGTCACAATTCATTTCCCTCTGCAGTCAATCTTCCTTTCAACTATCAAAATGATAAAGCATAGATGTAATTCCTCCACCCCAATAGATTCCAGTGGCTCCCTATTACCTCCAGGAGGTTGTATGAAATGTTCAAGGAGTACTAGCACCTCTGGTATGAGGGCTTGCTGAGCACTTTTCACGGTTGCTCATCCACCTTTGGTGTTTGCCTCTTACCTGATTCTCACCTGTGGCTCCAAGAAGGAGATGAAAGGCAGCTAAAGCAGGCACTGTCCACCACAGAGCTTGGTCAGACATTGAAGACAAATATCAACAGTTACCTCCAACATCAAATCTAAAATCCTCAGTTTTGCATTTAAGGCCCTTTATATCTTCCCTCTTTGCCAATATTTCTGGTCTTTTTTACATGTTATATGCACCATTTAGTCTGCAGTCTGGTGACGTTGGCCTCCTTAATGTTTGTCACATAAAACAGTATATCTCCAGTCTTGGGGCATTTTCACTGATTGTCCCCTATTGCTGGAATATTCTTCCTCTTCATCTCTGCCTCTTGCCTTACCTATCTTCCTTTAAGCCCCAGCTCAAATCCCACCTTCTACAAGAAGCCTTTCCTGATACTTCTAGTGCTTTCCTTTTGTTATCTCTAATTTTATTATGCATATGTATTGTTAGTACATACCTGTCTATATGCCACTCCTTCATTAAACTGTGATTTCCTTGAAATGGGGAATACCTCCCCTTTCTTTTTCTCTACTGTGCTTTGCACATGTAGTAGGTTTTTTATACATGTTTATTGACTGACTATATTCTTTCAAGATTTCAAGTCTTCTTTCAAGGCTTCAAGCTCAGATGACATCTTCTTTAGGAGGTCTTTCCAGGTTGGCCCAAATGCTAGGGCCTTCCTCTGTGAGATTACCCTCCTTCTACTCTTTGTGTATCTTGAATCTGTGTTGTCTCTCTCTTTAGAATGTATACTTCTTGAGGGAAGGGATTGTTTTTGCTTTTTTTTGTATCCCTAGAACTTAGGACAGTGCCTAGAACATAGTCAGCCTTTAACATACACAAGATGACCACTTATGTACTGAATAAATTATACAAAATGAAGGAAAAAGCAATCAAAGTTTTCCAAATTACCCTCTGTCATTCACTTCAAGTTATTCAGTTCACCTTCCCAAACTTTACTAATGAGTGTGGAAATAACTGTGGAAAGAAAATACTAACCTTTCACTCATCAATAAGAAAAATCTAGAACTTGAGTTTGTACTTTTATTCCTCCTTGTGAATATTGAATTCCATAATTTTTTTCATTCATAATTATTACTTGGCCCAGCCTCTTACTCACTTACTCACTAAAAACACGTGAGCAGGAGAGAAAATTTCCAGTTACTGTATGTGATGAAATGGTGTAAATAAATGTGTTTTTGTAATATATACACCATTGCCCTATCAAATATCCTTTTGAAATAATCCAGGTCTTGAAAACCTAGTCACACCCCAAAGCTAAAACATGGAATTTGGAAATTCTAAACTCTGGTGAGCATAAGAGAAAATTTCAACTGACAGACTAGGTAACCTAAGTTTCACTTGGAATACACTTCCTGTTTTCCTACCCAGAGAGGACTCATTATCCTTTGACAAAATTTCCTTCCTGACATTTCTTAGCCTTAATGATCTAATTTATCCTTTTACTTTGTGTTTTCCCATATTTTAACTAATTTCTTTGTTTAAAACAATTTTTGCAACATGATTATATATTCCTTGTAAGTGATAACCAATGATTCTACAGTCATATGTCATGTGGTATAGAAAAAGAGTCTTGACTTAGTGTCAAAGGATCTGAGTTCAAGTGCCAGCTCAGACATTTACTAGTTGTGGGATCTTGAGCAAGTTACTCAATCTCTATGAGTCTGATTTTCCTCATCAAATAAAGGCCTAGACTAGATGTTCTCCAAAACCCTTTCTAGCTGTCACTCTATTATCATAGTTCTGTGGAATTAGAAATGGAAGAGTCCTTCAAGGTCCTATTTCTGGAAAGTGTAACTAATAAGAAATAAAGGAAATCAGAAGAATTATTCAATTGTACATAAAGAGAGACTTCTTTAATTCTAGTGTGGAATTACATACTGGAAAGAGACATCAAGAGAGAATGTAGAATCCCTTTGTAGGACTTCAAGAAGAGGAACAAAATTGACTTGTCCTCTATGAATATAATATTGACTTGTTTGAAGAGAGGGGGCTAGATAACATGGATAGTTTTAAGGTCCCTTTTGGCTCTTTGGTTCTGATTAAGTCTGTTCAATGTCACTGATAGTATCAAGATGGGATGATCTGCTTGATTACATAGACTCTTACTGAATTTTGTGAGATCATTTCTGTAGCTTTTGAGAAATGAAAACATTATTGAGATTAATGATTCTTTCCCCATCCAGAATACTTCTAAATTTTTATCCATAAGAATAAAATCCCTCAGTTACAAAAACCAAATTTGGTCTGGGAGAAGACTTTTTTAAAAAATTGACTTCCTCTCCATCCCTGTTTTTGTAGGGTAGGGGAATACTGGGTGTGGTGTATTGCATAGACTCTTAGATATAATTGATATGTTGGTTAATTTTACTAAGCCTCTTTTTTTTTACTCTTTGTTTATCTTTCTTGCTGAGGTTGACTAAAATTTGGGGAAAGAGAGAGATATACAGTCAGAAATTAATATGTTATAAAAGAAAAAGATATTAAAAAAGATAAGTTTATAAAAATAATAAAGGCATTAGAAGTTCACTCCAAGTTGTTTGATAGCATAATTGATTTCTACTGAAGCTTGAAGGTCTGGCATGTAGAAGAGGAATAGACTGGATCTACTTGACCCTAGAGCACAAAACTAGGAGCAATGAATGGGAAGAAGTTCCAAAGAGGCAGATTTAAGCCAGAAGTTAAGAAAAACTTTCTAACAATTAGAGCTGTTCTAAAATGGAATGTTCTGTACCATTCCTCACCTAACTTATTGCCTGTGGAAATTTTCAGGAAAAGGCTAAAGGTGCCAATTGAGTAAATTGCAAAGAGGGTTTTTGTTTAGGTGTGGCTTGGACTGAGTAGTCATTGAGGGCCCTTTTAGTGCTGAAATTCAGTAGTCTAAGTTGAACCACCATAAACCTACAAATTTTCAATTCATTTTAAAAATTCTTTCTCAATTTCTTTAAATGAAAACATCTACTATTTACCCAGTCTGGTACTTGAGTCTAAATTGCCTCAGATATTTTCTGCTTAACTGACTCCTTAATTGGTCATAAAATAGACATGATTTAGTGGGTTAGACTTTTCAGCCAAGGAACTCCATGCTCTGTGACTGACTCATTGACCGTGGGAAAATGTGCTAGTTTCTACTTTCAATTTTCCATTTTTAAAAGGAATCATACTGAAAATGTGCACTTTTCTTTGGCTAGAGAGAAGAATTGTAGGAGGGATTTCAGGGGAAAATTCTCTTTGTTTAAGAGGGCTCATTCTAAGCCTAAAGTGAA
This sequence comes from Pseudochirops cupreus, assembly GCA_028627135.1. Classification (NCBI taxonomy): domain Eukaryota; kingdom Metazoa; phylum Chordata; class Mammalia; order Diprotodontia; family Pseudocheiridae; genus Pseudochirops; species Pseudochirops cupreus. Next base: position 482,335,063 of record CM053580.1, read on the forward strand.
AAATCATGTACTACAAATTTAATAGAAAATGAAGAAGTAAAATAACTTAGCAAGCCCTTTTAGCTATTACTGACTCTCATTTTCCATTTGTTTCACACTAACACTGTTGTGAAGAAGAAAAATTTGAATTAGCTTGTGGCATTTTGAGAGTGACAAGTTTACCACAAATTTCCCTGATTAAAAAGCAAGTTGATTTGTGGTACTGAACTAATATATTTTTTTTCTTCTTAGTGAGAGACTGAAATGGCATCAAATCATTTTATATTCCTTATCTTCTCAGCATTCTTTCTATGTAAATTCCGTATTTAGTACATAACATACAAGCTAAAAAAAAAATAACCTTTTGCCAAAGGATTCAACTGTGGTTAAAATTCTGTCTTTTTATTTCTTTAATAAGTCAACAATGTTGAATTACAGAAGAAAATTTCCTGAGTTTACCAGAAGACTATGTCTCAAGTCAATCAGCAGACAGAGGATAAAACCAAAGATTAGTTTATTACAATAATCTAGAACTTCCAAGTTGTTAAAAGTAAACATTTGATGGATTCTTGGCTTATCTTGTTGACAGTTTTCATCTGGCAAAAGGTAGAGAGAAAGCAAGGATGGAAACAAATCCTCTGGATTTGATCCTAATGAACAAGAAAAAATTGGTTGGTACCATAGAAGTGATGTAAACCTTAGGGAAAAGCAATGTCTTAGAATTAATAATACTGAAAAAAAATGAAGATTGGATATTTTCAAAAACACTCATGACCAAATATAATTAGGCTACGTATTTATTATATGTAATTATATGCAAAGGCTTCTGAGCTAAGAATCAAAAGATCTGTGTTTGAGTACCATTCCTGCCATTTATTAGCTTTGTGGCTTTGTACAAGTCATTTCACTTTTCTGAAACTCAGTTTCTCATTTGTAAAATCAGAATAATGATACTTTTTTACTTCAATTTTCTGTTCAATGTGTATTATTTTTCTTTTTAACATTTTTTGAAAATTTGAGTTCCAAATTTCCTACCTCCTTCCTGTCCTTCCCCGTCCACTAGGAAGGCAAGTAATAAAATATCGATTATACATGTGAAGGCATGCAAAACATATTTCTATAGTCATATCACAAAAAAGCAAGGAAAATAAAGAAAGTGGGAAACTATACTTAAGTTTGCAATCCAAATCCATCAGTTCTTTGCTGGAGGCATATAGAGTTTTTTCAACATGGATCTTTTGGAATTTTCTTGGATTATTATATCGATCAGAATAGTAAAGTCCTTCACAGTTGATAGTTACAATTGCTGTTGTGTCCAGTGATCTCCTGGTTCTGTTCACTTCATCAGTTTATATAGGTCTTCCCATGTTTCTCTGTTTTTTTGAAGGCATCCCCCTCATCATTTCTTATAGCACAATAGTGTTCCATCACAATCATATGCCACAATTTGTTCAGACATTGTCCAATTAATGAATATCCCCTTGATTTCCAATTCTTTGCCTTGATAAAAAGAATTTAAATATTAAATATTTAAATATAATATTTAAAATATTTAAATAAATTTAAATAAAATAAATATTTTTGTATATATAGGTCATTTTCCTTTTTCTTTGATCTATTTGGGGTATAAATGTATTAGTGGCATGAATGGGTCAAAGGTTTGCACAGAAAGCTATAATCCTTTGGGCATAGTTCCAAATTGTTCTCTAGGATGGTTGGACCATTTCACAATACCCCCAACAGTTCATTAGTGTACCTATACTTCCTCTCCCCGCCACCCCCCATTCTAGCATTTGTCATTTCTGATAGGTTTGAGGTATTACTTCAGAGTGGTTTTAATATGCATTTCTCCAGTCAATAGTGAGTTAGAGGCTTTTTCATATGAAAAATGTAGCTTTCATTTTTTCTGAAAACTGCCTATTCATATCACTTAACAACATATCAGTTGCAGAATGGCTCTAATTTTAATAAATTTGACTCAATTTTCTATTTTAGAAAAGAGGCCTTAATCAGAGAAAGTTGCTATAATAAATTTTAATGCTATTTCATTGTTTATGGTACCTTTTGGTCAAAATGTAATTCCTGTAATTCCTGTAATTATCTCTTTTAATTGGGTTTTTTTTTCTGCTTTTGTTTTGTCTGAGATCATGATTGATAACCCTGCCTTTTTTTCTTCAGCTGAAGCATAATAGATTCTGCTCCAGCTCTTGTTTTGATGCTATGTGTGCCTCTTGTAAAGACCATATTGTTGGATTCTGGTTTCTAGTCTATCCACTTCTGTTTCATGAATGAGCTCATTCCATTCACATTAACATTCACACATTCACTAAATATATATTTCTCTCCATCCTATTTCCTTTTGTTTATTCTTGCTCTCTCTCTCTCTCTTTTTACCTTGTTCTTCCTCAAAAGTCTGTTTTTATTCTGACCACTTCCTACCTTAATCTGCCTTCCCTTTTATCATACTCCCCATTCTTTTATCTCTTTCCCCTCCTATTTCCCTATTGGGTAAGTGAGTATGTGTATATATACATACATACGTATGTGTGCATATGTGAAAGATAATTCCTTGTATCCTTTTCTTATAGCTGAATATAAACAGTTTAACTTTATTGAATCTCATGATTTCTCTTTAATTTTTGCCTTTTTATGCTACTCTTGAGTTTTGTGTTTGGATATCAAATTTTTTGACTCTGAGCTTTTCATCAGTAATGCTCCTTTATTTCATTCATGTCTATGTTCCTTCTGAAGGATTATACTCAATTTTCCTGGATAAATTATTCATGGTTTTTAAATTTTTGCTCCTTTGCCTTCTGGAAAATCATATTCTAAACCCTTTGTTCCTTTAACATGGAAACTGCTAAATCTTTGTGATCCTGATTATAGCTCCATCATATTTCTCCTTGACATGGGAGCTCTGGAATTTAACTATAATATTCCTGAGATTTTTCATTTTGGGATATCTTTTCAGAAGGTGATTGATGGATCCTTTTAATTTTTGATTTATCCTCTTCCTGAATTTTTTGAAACATAACAACTAGGCTCTGTTTTTGATCATGGAATTCAAGTGGTACAATAACTCTTAAATTATCTGTCTTTTATCTCTTTTTCAGGTCACTTGTTTTTCTGATGAGATATTTTACATTTTCATTTTTTAAAAAGTTCTTTTGACTGTTTGATTGTTTCTTGAAGTCTCATGGAATCATTATCTTCCACTTGTCTAATTCTAATTTTTAAAGAGTTCTTTCTTCAGAAATTTTTTGTACCTCATTTTCCATTTGGCCTATTCTGATTTTTAAGGAGTAATTTTCTGTAATGAATTTTCATGTCTCTTTTACTATTAGGTCAGTTCTTTTTTTTTTTAAGGTGTTATTTTCTTCACTATTTTTCTGCCTCTTTTTATAATCTTCTTGCCTCTCTCTCATTTCTTTCTCAATTTTCCTCTACCATTTCTTTCTTTAACTCTTCCAGAAATGTGTGTCCAGTTAGCATTTTTCTTTGAGGCTTTGCTTGTAGTTGTTTTCATACTGTTGTTTTCTGAATTGGTGTCTTAATCTTGCTTGCCACTCTAAGGGCTTTTTATAGATGAGTTCTTTTTCTGTAGTTTGTTCATTTTCTAGCCTGTTTCTTGACTTTGGATTCTATGTTAAAGTTAGGCTTTGCTCACCTTGGGATGGGGAGGCATTGTGTAAGCTTCAGGCTTTTCTGTGTGACTGTTTTCAGAGCTGTCTCTGGGGGGCTGTAAGTTTTCAGTGTTCTCAAGGTGGTGAAATCCTGGGAGAGAGTTGGTCACTGTTCTCCTGGTCTATGCTGTGGTCTTTACCCAGGAAGGGTCCTAGTTCCCCAGAAGCTGCAAATACTAGACCTGGAACTGTGACAAGGTCCCCTGCTGTCCTGAAGCCACAAGCATTAGTGATCCCTTTTGCCTTGGAGCTGTGACTAACCACAACCGTTCATCTTCATACTGGAACTGTGACCCAGAACTGTGTATGGAGCAATAGAGCTTCCAATTAGCACTAGCTCCACCCAGTGCCCACAAAAAGTCGCTGTACTCCCTTTCTGACAGTTGTCAGACCCCCTTACCATATCTGGGCTGAGAGTTCCCAAACCCTTTTCTGCTGCTATCAAAGATGTCTCCAAGGCCTGCAGCTGTTGCTACTGCCACTTTTGCTCTAGGTTGACCACTACCTCAGAGTCACACACCTCTTCTGCTGAACTCTTAAGTTTTCTTAGGCTTGAAAAATGTTTCATCTTGTCCTTTTGTTCACTCTGATGCTCCAAAATTCAAATTGAGGTGCTATTTTAAAATTATTTGGTGGGGAATGTTGGGAGAGTTTGACTACGTTGCTCCCTCTAATCTATCATCTTGAGCCAGAATAATAATCATACAATATTGTGATGAAAGTACTTCATTAACCAGAAATCAATTTGTAAATGAAATGTATTATTATCTTAGAACTTAAGAAAGCCTATTTCAAAAAGTTCAGAGAACAGAGAAAAATGGACACTCTAGAAAATGATACACATGTAGAAGAGTGTAGGAGTCTCTAAACAAATATAATTCTCAGCATGTAATTATATTTTCTTGATGAGGAAGAAAAAGGAAAGGCATTTAAATAAACCAAGGTAGCCACATAGGAAGCTCACAAATGAGCTCAGATTTAAAAAAAAATATATATATATATATACAAAAGGTCAAATGAGAATTATATAACTAAGAAAGAAAATAAAACTGTGGCAAAAACATGCGAGAGGAATGTCAAGACTGGTTCAGAAAAGAGGAGGTTTGTAAAAGTGCTGAAGAAGGATAAAAAACAAAAGTCCAATAATAACTCTATTATAGTAGGAACGAGAACTTGAAAAGTCATTCCTTTGGACAAATTCTTTCACATGACAGGACAAAAAGAGAACTACTCCGCTATATTCCTTTTATTCCTTGCTGGTCAATAAATAGACATGTATTGAGTATATGCTACATTATAAGCATTGTGATAAATGCTGGAGAAACAAAAAAAGGCAAAAATAGCCCCTCTAGTCAAGTAGCTTATTAACTCAATGGGGAAAGCAGTATGTAAATAAATGCACAGTCACACTTTACATACAGAGCAGATGGAAGATAGTCTTTAAGGGCAATGGACTAGCCACATAGAGGAAGGAGAAAAGGAATGCCTCACAAAAGTTCAAATTTGTGCTTAGCCTTGAGAGAACCCAGGTAAACAAAGAGGCAGAAGTGAAGATTGAGACCATTCCAGGCATGTGGATTGTCAGAGTAAAGGCACTGAGGTGTAAGATGAAATATCATATTCAAGGAACAATAATAATTAAGAAGTAATATTGTTTTTTTGTCAGAGCCAAATAGAGATTTCCACCAAAAATAATGTTTTCAGATGAGAAAGGATAAAACAAATATATCTAAGAGGGCATTAAAATTTAGTAAGGAGATAAGAAAGCAGCCAAACCTTTTAACTAAGTTCAAATTTTAAGATTCAATTAAATTATATGCCAATATATTGAATAAAATGGAACAAAAACATTCATGTCACTAAAATGTAAGAAATCATGGAGAACAAAAGTGACTGTGTAAGCCTGGATAAGCCAGATTTTAAAAGATGGATTCCAAGAAACCACATATAGAAGAAAATGGCAATCACTAGGAGCCACTTTTTGTTCATTTTTTGTAAAATTATTCATATTTTCTTTTGTGATGAGATTATCAGACTGTAGATGGGGGAAATTTCTATAGCCACACCTTAATACTATAAAGGTTTCAGGTTGTATTGGTGTGGCATTACTGTTACTGAAACAGACCGTGAACTCTATACCTTCATAGACAGTATTAAGTTCTTGTGACTGGAGAAAAAAAAAAGGTCAATTTGTGTCCATCCTTCTAGCAATAAAATCTCTCAGAATTAGGTCGGTTGGTCTTTTGTCAACAAACATAGCCTCTAGCTAAACAAATACTTGAATCCTTTCCAATTTGGTAGACCTGATATAGCTTGTGTTCTGTTGCCAGAGCCTTTGTGAACCCAGACTCTCCTCTTATCTTCAGGACTTTAAGGAAAGATATTGCGCACTTTGATTTCAGCTAAACATTTGAAAAGGTGTTTTATCTTGTAGAGTGGTTTAAAAAAAATTCTGGATTGGTTGATACTACACTTAGTTGGATTCATAACTTTCAAGCAGCTATCCTAGTAGTGATTAATCATTGTCAGCCTACTAGTTCATTATTAGTGATCTGCTCATTTGCTTAGTCTTATTCAAGATTTTCATCAGTGACTTGAATGAAGGCCTAGAAGGAATATTGATAAAAATTTGCAAATGACTGATAGCTGGAAATTGTAGGTAATATACTGGTTGACATAATAAAGAGCTAAATATTAGCCTAGACAAAAGACTTAGAGAGGACAGAATCATGGTTTTTAGACAGGTAGGAAGGAGATTAGATTTGTTCAGGAAAGTCCCAAAAAATTGAATTAGAAGAAACTGGTAAAAGCTGAAATGTAAGGAAAAACTTCCAAGAACTTAAATCTATCCAAAATGTAATATTTTGCTTTAGTTGAGCATGTATCCTTTCAGGATCCTTTTCTCCATTTGTTAAGAAAGAAATTAAGATCTGCTCATGCATTATATGGTACTGTCAATTTATGTAACATTCTTCTTTATAGTTTCCTTTGGAAACAGTGTCTTAAACCAAAAAAATAACTTTAATTTTTAGAATTCCAGGCAGTATTTATGGAGACATCTGAGAAGAAAAATAGATGTAGATATAGATTATACAGAATAGATGTCAATATTGGTATAGAATGTAGACGTAGAGATATAGATGATATAGATACAGGATAGCTATAGATAAAGATATAGATAGCTATAGATACACTTCCATTGTTTCAAACCAAATCTGCCTGTCTTCTGGGCTGCCACAAAGGTAATTTTATCTGAAAAATGTGTTTTGGGGTTGACTAGCATAGTTATCAACAATAGCATTGAGAAGGTAGGTTGAATTTGAATTTACTTTGGTAAAACATGAGTTTGTTTCAAAATGCATGCATATATAGTTGTATTTTGCTTAACTGGATAGCCTTCCTATGAAAAATTTAAAAAGAAAAGTTCTGTGAGCTGCCAGAAGAGATGTCATAAAGGTTGTCCACTAAAGCAAGGCACTTTAGAAAACATACTATTCTTTTTTTCCATTTTGGTGATTTCATTGGCATGAGGAACTTACCTTGAATAAATACTCACTGAAAATTTGCAATGGTTCTGTAATTTTTAGTTATAGAGAGTTGACTGATAGCACCAAGAAGGCAAATGACTTACGCAGAGTTGCAGAGACATTATGTGTCAGAAGCAGGACTTGAACCCAAGTCTGTCTGGCTTGGAGGATAACTTCCTATCTACTATTCCACAATTATTTTTAAGCTATTTATAATGAATAATTCATATATTGATTAAAAACATGAGTAAATTATAATCTAATATTGTAATAGTAATGAAATTTGAAGTTTCTTTTGTATTGCTAAGCTGAGAGGTATTTAGCACCTAGTTTCAAATTAAGCCTCTATTAAAGAAACAGAAGGTGTGATCCCCTGTTGCTGATGTAACAGGAAGGGGCTGAACAGAGAACCCCTGTTGCTGACATAACAGGAAGGGGTTGAACAGAGAACCCCTGTTGCTGATGTAAAGGAAGGGGCTGAATAAGGAGGAGCAATACAGTATACAAGGAAAGGCCCTGGCTTGGAAAGTCAGAATTTCCTGAGGTAAGCTTTGTGGAGGCAACAGCTGCTCTGCCAGAGAGAGAAAGAATATCTCTCAGCAGCATCTGGATGCTGGACTGCTACTGCTGCACTGAGAATTGAGAAGAGAAATGAGAATTTAGAACTGGGACAGAATTTCTTGGAGCAAGCCATGTGGAGTCTGGATGATTTTGATTTTTTGAATGGAGCTTATGCTGCTGAGTCTGAGGACCAGCTAGAGCTGCTGAGGAGCTGCTGAGGAGCTGCTGAGTCCGAGGGCCAGCTGGAGCTGTAGAAGACTGAGGAAGCATGACTGTGGTGCCAGTATTTTGTCTGTTTGTGGCTTTGTTAAGCCTTGACTTCCTAGGAACAGAGACTGCGAAGGATTTAAGGTGAACTGGATGCTGTGAGCTTCAGCATGGAACAGGAACTGTATGGAGAGCTGGACAAGGAACTGGGAGCTGTCTGTCTTTGAACCCAGGTGACAGTTTGGTGAATACAGGTAGGATCTGGCACCATGGAAGGGGATCCAGGGAATCTGAGAATCTACCTCAAGTTGAGATGAAAAGACCTCTCCATGAATACTGAGTAGTGACTGGCCCAGATGTGAGGTTTTGCTTTGGGACTCACTTTCGGAAGAGTTGTATGATTTGGCCAGATGAGACTCTGGGCAGCCAATGAGCCCCTCCCAGCTTTGAAAACCCAGATGTTGGTGCTTCCCTGTTTGGTAACTAACTAGGTATGGATATAATGGTCAGACAGCTAGAAGCCCTATCTGCTGAATTGTGTCATTTTCTGTTGAGTAGTGACTGATAGAATTGTAATTTATTTGTGATTGTACTTCGTGATTGAATTAAAGACTCTGTGATTGACTAAATGAATGTACTACCCAGGGGTAGAGAAATTGGACTATTGTAGTTTGTGTCCCTAAAGGAGGCAAGCCTCCTTAAGTATGATTGAATGATTGGGTTGATTGAATGATTGAGCTACTAAATGATTGTTCTTTGTTGAAAACTATGTGACCACTGTGGTGAAAATTATGTGGCCATATTAGTGATGTTGTTGAGTTGTGACATGGTGAATGCTATACCTTGATTTTCTGTGAATGTTTTGCTCTGATTTGTTATTGAATAAATAGAGTGTTCACTACACTGTGTAATCAGAACCTTGAAAGCTGTTCACAGCAGCCATCCTCTGGAAAGCTGCTTCTGTGTGGTTTTACAAATATGAAATGGTAACTATTGTAAAGTTTTCTATTATATTCTCTTATATTAGTAGCCATTAATTATGCATATTAATAGTAACTATGTATAATATTAATTATATATCATAATTATATTATACAGAATAAGTATATTGTACCATATATTTTATGTTTACATTAATAATTATATATGATATGATTATATTATAATTGTATAATATAATATAGTATAATTAATATAATATAATACAATATGACAGCAGAGCCCCAAAAGTTCAGTATGCAGGAAAAGATGGAAAAGACTATAATTTTGAGAATGGATAAAATACCTCAGACATTTATGGTTAATACATCTTGGGTGTTGCTAACCATACTATTTTGATATAATGTAATTATAACTATTAATTTATTTTTTGGGGTGGAGGGAGTTACCCATTCACCTGATGTAATTTTTCAGAAGTTCCAGTCTCTCAGGATCCCCTTAATGTTGCATCCTTGTATACCTGCTGGCCCTTCCAAAGTGCATAATTGCACATGCCCTTTCCACACTTAAGCATGGTTCTCTCCTCAACAAGTCAATCTGACCAAAATTGATGCTGGGGCATGAGAGGGGATAGAAAATTAAAATTCTTTCATCCATATTCAATAAATTTTCAGTCTGAGGTGTTCCAGATCCTTACAGTTCAGGGAATTCTTCACCCAAAGGCATCACTATAATAAGCATGAACCCTTTACTGCCCTGTGACCAGGCTACTTCTCTTCATCATTCACTGTCGGGGGGTGGAGGAGAAGAAAGATGAGGGGACCAAGAGAAGCTAAAGTTTCCTCACAGTGTTCCACAATTTAAGAAAGAATCCCTTGCTAATCTGCTTCCCTAATTATCACTGATCTTCCAACCCACCTAGAAAATTTAGTGTCCTTCCACCTTTCAACATTTTTTTTGCTTTGTATATTTTTAAATTTAATTATAGAATGTAAATTATGAATGGGGATAATTTTCATTTTTCCTTTTCTATTCCTAGTGTATAGAAAAGTTCCTGCCCCACATTATTAAATAGCAATAAATGCTTAATGAACTGAATTAAAATATATACTATATTATGTTAATACAGAAATAATAAGAATAATTGTCTTCTAAACATTTGAGGGGGCAGGGAGAGAATGGAATAAGAATTTTTTGTAGTGATTCCGTATATCAGGTATTATACTAAGTGCTTTGCAAATATTATTAATGATATTGTTACACTCTTGCAAGGTAGGTACTGTTATTATCCCCATTTTATATTGAAGGAAACAGGAAAACAGAGGTTAAGTGATTTGCCCAGGGTCCCTTATCTAGTGTCTAAAGCCCCATTTGAACTTGGATCTTCCTGACTCCATACTCTGTGCTCTATTCACTGCTCCTTCAATTTATCTATTAACATTGCATCTATTACCTGCCAATTTATTACCAAGTCCACAGTGGATTATAGGCACAGTGAGAGCATCAACAGCAATGAATGGCAACTTGACTTAATGAAGAAGACAAAAAATAGAAAAAGTAGACCAAAAATTTAAAAATCAGTAGTATGAGGTCATGTAGTATAAATCCATGTATCTCTATAGACCTGAATATGTATCACTATAATTCTATATAATATAATAATTATTTTAAGACTAATATGGTGTGATGGAAACACAGATTGGAAATGAGGAGAGCTGGGTTTGTGTGCAAATTTCATCACTTACTAACTATGGGAGTTAAGTGACTACATTTAATCATACTTGTAAATGAGAGGGGTTGGGCTAGATGAACTCTAAGGTCCCTTCCTGATCTCAATCTTCTGATCTATAAAATTTCTTTCAACTTATATGTCAATAATGCTAATTCTAAGTCAGTAAGGAAAATTGACATATTTTGTGCCCTCTATTTCAGAAAGCCAGGAAGTATATAATTCAGTTTTTAAAAGATTTCCACTTAAATCCTTAAAATATATTGGAACACATGTATAGGTATGTGAATATCCCCTTAAGTTTAAATTTGCGATTGAATTCTAAATTTTTTAAAAGTCTATTGTATGCAAGTTTCTATGTCAAGTATTGGTAATACAAAATCCAGAGTCACTGGCTTCAAGAAGCCTATGTTTTACTGGGAGTGAACTATGGATGAAGTTTGGATAGACAGAATAATTTGAGCTCAGAAATTCTGACTGGTCAAAGTTCCATTATATTCCACTAACTAAATGATATCAATACTGAAAATGATTGAGAAAAACGAATTTCTTATCCTCCTAAAATGGGTACTTGGAATGTCATGGTTATATGATTTACTAAAGGTAAAGTCAGGTGTTTCTGTATGCCTGGCACAGAATAAAATGGATAATTAGCATCAGTTTAAAGGAGACAAAATACCTAAGATTCCATTGTGGATTGTGGTTTTCCTAACTTAAGAGAACATTTGAACTTCCTGTGTTAAGAACTGGAAAAGTTACTTTAAACTCATATTTCCAGGTCAAAATTGCATTTGTTGTTGGTAAAATGTGATTTTTTTACATCAAAGATAAGACTCTGAATGTTTTGAAAAAGGCTTCTGGGATATTACAGATAGATGTTACAGATCTAAATTTTAATGAGTTAAGTGTAAATGAATTAGAAACATGCATCTCAGGTTTTTTATTGAATTATACAGGGGGTTACAGAAAATGTTTGGCAAAATATATCTTTAGTGTTGCCAACCATAAAACATTTGAGAGGTTTTATCAATCTTCAAAATAAATAGTCTTTTTTCCATCTTTTCCTTGCATCACTGAGCACTTTGGAGCTTTGCCTTACTTGGACTAGTTAGTTTGACATATTTCTAATTTCTATTCTATATACAGAGTTGAAGGCAAAGTTAATGTTCTTTTCTCTTCTATACCATTTTAGAAAGCATAGAGGTTCAAACCTTTGAAGTCTTACAAATAAGGGAGTCACAAATCTTGGTCTCCAGTCTAACTTGTCACTGACTCATTGTGGGACCTTTCTCAAGGTCTTAAAATTCCTCATGTATAAAATTAACAAGTTGGATTAGATGATCTTTAAGACTCTTTCCTATGCTATTCCAGTAATCTCATGTGTATTTTCTGCATTGTATACTTAAAAAATCTTTGAAATAATTTCATGAAAGTCATATTATGATATCTCTTCTCAGTATTGTGGTTACATAGCCTGGGTAGCTGAGGCCATGACAGTGGTTCACAGCTTCCCACATGTTCCTCCTTGTCCTCTTCCTCATTCTTTTTCTTTATTATCACTATTGCCATTAATTCCATTATTGGGTGATTGTGAAAGTACTTTGAAAATAGTAAATTGTTATACAAAAAGACATGAGAAATTGAGCAGTGAATAACTCTTCTAACAGAAACAAATAAAACACTAACCTTTGTGGATTATAGAAATACTTAAATAATTGAGATCACTCAAGTAAATTACTTGATTACTTCCTTAGTCTGTTTCACTTTCAAGCTTAGAAAGCCTTCAGGTATAGTCCCAGTGATGTGACTGTCTACTTCTGATGATTAGTCTGACTAACTGGGGAAAGGTTTGTCATCAATAGTTTGGCAACTGGCTAATGAATTTTTTGAGCTCAAGAATATATTTTAAAAAGTGAAAATACAAAATGACCTTTCACTTTTACTTCTGAACCTATCCATCCATCTATCCACCCATGCCATCTTCTTGCCACCTACCCTGCCTTATACATACTATGTCTTGCTCCTCCATAACCAATTTCTAGCTCTTTCTCAGAACCATAATCAATTTAGTAATAATCCAGTAAGCAATTATTGAACACTTAGTATGTTCCAGACATTGTATACTACCATTCCTTTAGAAAAGGGCATGTTAGTCCATTTATTTATTCATCCACTCACCAAGCCTATGTCTTTCCAAACTTCTTTAGTAAGAGAAAAGTCATAATAAATACCTTACTTGTTCACATTGACTTATTCTGTTATCTTGTAGTTTGTGAACCTTGTATAAATTAGGGCACTGAAACACAACTTATTTGAAAAGGTCGTAAGAAATACTAGCCTTTTCACTTAGGGTTTTGGTGGGGTTTTTTTGGCCAGGCTAATTCATCATTTGTGTCATCATCAGTTAATAACTGGTTGGTAGGCCCTGGTATGTGTTGCACATATTTCTGAAGCTACAGAATTACTGAGACGAACAAATATTTTAAGTTCTCTCTTTTCCTCCATTATATGATTCATGAAAACAAAATCCATATCTAGAACTTATAAACATAAGCCACGTTTAGTTAACATTTTTCAGCTAGACTGTGATACTTGGATTCAAATAGTTTTCTTGTGCTGCCCAACTATTAACTCCATGGTATCCGGTGAAACAGACCAAGGAAGTAATCACATAATTTACTTGGGTGATCCAAATTATTTAAGCATTTCTATAGTCCACAAAGGTTAGTGTTTTATTTGTTTCTGTTAGAAGAGTTATTCACCACTCAATTTCTTATGCCTTTTTGTGTAATAATGTACTGTTTTCAAAGTACTTTCATAACCAGCCAATAAATGAAGGTAATGATAATAGTAATAATGAAGACAAAGGATGAGGGAAATAAACAAAAATAGCATTTATATAGCTCTTGCTATGTTAAGGCACTGTGGTAAACACTTTACAAATGTCAGGTATTTTTCTTTCTATTTTATTGAACAGGAAACTCAGGTTTAGAAAAGTGCTGTGATTTGCCCAGTGTAATTCTGCTGATGGAACTATGACAGGAAGTCAAACCATCTGAGTCTGAGTCCAGTGTTCTTTCCATTATTCCCCACTGCCATTCTCTACCTTGAAGTTAACTGTTCAGAACTGTGAGAGCCCAAGTTGACAGCTTTGGTTGTTTTCATAAAAGAGTCATTGTCAGTGTGACAGAAAATGAAGACTTACAAGAAATGGTTTGATGGAACATTGAGCTGGGAATAGCTGGTTCCTTACATTTCACATGAATGCTTGTCCTTGTGGATTTATCATTTGGTATTCTCTAGAACAGTGGTTCTCAACCTTCCTAATGCCATGACCCTTTAATACTTGTATCTGGGTGTATCTGCATGTGGGAGGACCAGCCTGGAGACGGATAGAGGAGTGGTGTCTTGGTTCCCAAGACCATCAAAAATGTGTTTTCCGATGGTCTTAGGTGACCCCTGTGAAAGGGTCATTTAACCCTCAAAGGGGTCGCAACCCACAGGTTGAGGACCGCTGCTGTAGAATGATTAGTACTCACAAAATCACATGTGGAAGAGGAGCCAGATAGTCCAGTTTGAACCTGAGCAACAATTCCTTCCCCAAAGTGGTCTTCCAGCCTTTATTTAAAATGGGGGAGAATCTCCCAAAATAACTTGTTCTGTTTAAGGATAGCTCTAGGCAGCCAAAATCTTGTACAATCAGTAAGAATCTGACAATGAAATAAGGAGAGAGAGCAATCTAGACATAGAGAATAACTTGAATCAAGGTACGCGGGCACAAAAACATATGACTTATTTAGGAATTTGAGTTTGGCTAGAGTGAAAAGTAGTTCTAGGAAAGTTGGAGGAAATAAGGCAGGGGCCATATTATATGGGGACAAATTGAAATGTTTGACCATAATTTCATATGCAATGAGAATATGTTTAAGGTTTTAAGCAGTAGAATCATTATAACTGGTTTCAGAAGGTAATCTGGTAGGAATGTGTAGGATAGATAGAGAATAGAGAACCAGGAATCAAGAAGGTCATTTCCATATGCAAGCATCTCCTCCTAAGAAGAGGCCAATGGGCCTTATCAAGAATCCAGCTGCCAAGTGACAAGAATTCATCAGAGGGTCAAGTCAACAAGGTTTTATTAAGCACCCACTGTTTGACAGATGCTCTACTAATCACTGGGAATACCAAAAAGGGGGAAAAATTATGTGTCTATTTCAAAGTTACAAGATTTTGAAAGTAACATCATATTCCTCACCTCAGGTTACGTTACAAAAGTAAAACATAAATTTCCACAAAGTTTAGCAATCATAACTTGGCACATAGTAGATTTTTGTTTACTTGAATTGAAAGGATAAAGAAAAATACATTTTAAAAATCTATATTCTTTGTGTCTATCCCCAGAACAGAGAATTAAGAGTATGTGTAGCTATAGAAAATATAGGTTATACTCTAGTTTTTTAGTAGACAACAGAATCTGTGCAGCTGGATGAATGAGAATGACGCAGCTAGGTGTCTCAGTGGATAGAACAATGGATCTGAAGTCAGGAAGATCTGAGTTCAAATCACAACTCAGTCACCTGCTAATTCTGTGATATTGGGCAAGTCACTTAACCTTGTTTTCCTCAGTTTTTTCCTCTGTAAAAATGAACTTGAGAAGGAGATGACAAACTAGTATCTCTGCCAAGAAACCCCCAAATGATATCATGAAGAATCAGACGCAATTGAAAAAATGACGGAACAGTAATAACATAGATTGATTGATTGATCAGAGGTGAGGTACTGAAGGTTTGAGCTTTATGGGACTGTTATATATTTTATGCCATGTTAAATTTTTAAGTGTACAAAACTTTCTTGGGGGGGGCAGGGGGCAGCAACACACAAGTTATTTCCCAACATACCACCTATAAGCAAGAGTAACAAAGAGTGAAATATACTATTTTGACACTTCTTCTATGTCCAAGACATCAGTTTAGAAGAGACTTTTGTTGATAGGCAATCCAACCCACTTGTTTTACAAGTGGAGAAACTATGACTTTGAAAAATGAAATAACTTTCCCAAAATAATATAAGCTATTAAGTGGTAAAGTCTGAACTCAAACTCAGGTCATATAACTCTAAATTTAGTGCTCATTTTATTATGCCATTTCACATGGGCTTTTTGTACCTTACTTAAGTTCACCTACAAAATGAGCTTTGAATGGATTTCTATGGTTTCTTCCATCTCAAGAATGATTTGATTCTATGAAACAGTAATCACCCCAGGAAAGCTTTTTGTTCAGCCCTTAAAAATCATGAAGTATAATTTGTTTATTGAATATGTAAATGCAAGCATATTGCCATTAGAAAGAGAGTCAAGGGCGGCTAGTTGGCACAATGA
The DNA here is from genome assembly GCA_028627135.1 of Pseudochirops cupreus. Lineage (NCBI taxonomy): Eukaryota > Metazoa > Chordata > Mammalia > Diprotodontia > Pseudocheiridae > Pseudochirops > Pseudochirops cupreus. The sequence goes on from CM053580.1 coordinate 482,351,062, forward strand.
ATAGAGCACCAGCCTGGGAGTCAGGAGGACCTGAGTTCAAATGTGACCTCAGACTTAACACTTACTAGCCATGTGACCTTGGGCCAAATGCCCTGCCTTCCCCCTCCAAAAAGCAGAGACAGAGACAGAGAGGAAACCCAACATGGTAAATAGGTTGTGAGCCACTGGGGTTAGGATGACATGGATTCACACCTGACATTAAATTGTTGTATAACTCCTGCTAGTCTTGTAATCTCTTTGAATCTCAATCAACTCCCTGGTTCTCTTGAGAGTCCTGGATAGACTATAAGAAATAGTGGAAGGAGTTCCACATGCAGTGGAAAGAGCAAGACCTTTTTGCATTCACTCAAAACAAGATAATAGATTCAGAGTTGGAAGGAATTTTAGAAGCTGCCAAATCCTTTATTTTAAAAAGTAGTGGAGGCATTGTTCAAACCTGGACCCTTTGACTCCAGATATAGTGCCCCATTCTGCTGCCCTGCATCCATTCTGGTCCATTCAGAGCTCTTGTCACTCAACACTATGAGAATAGGCTGCAGCAGATATTACAACTGATAAAGATGCAATCACTGCATATTCATTACATCTTTATTATTGGTTGCATTCCTTTGTTTAGCGAGCAGCAGTTCACCACAAATCATTCAGGTTGCTGATCCTCAATAAAATGATTAGAGATCAGAGAGCTCATTTCATTAGACTTCCAGGGCAACTCCATTGCTTCAGAAACTAAATACCCTATCTTCTGCTCTCTGTCACATAAGGGATGTGTTGCAGAAGGGACTGGTACTAGGTGGGACCAATTGTTACTGAACAGCCACACTGGTAGGATGACATATCCTTGGCAATATAAGTCACATGGATCTTTTAACTCATTTTTTCTCCCTACTCAATAGTAAAGATGAATGATTTAAAACGAACAAAAATATGACCCATCAAGCATTTTCTTAAAGGGTAAAAGGATAAAAGTCAATTCAACAAACATTTGTTAAGCACCTACTTTTTGCCCTACGCTATGTTCAGTGCTGAGGATACAAAGAAAAGCAAAAATAAGCCTTGCCCTCAAGAAGCTTACAATCTAAAGGGGGAGAAAACATGTAAACGCCATGTATATAGAAGAGATCTAGATATAATGTATATAGTATAAATTGAAGATAATTTTAAGGAGAAAGCACTAGCATTCAAGAGGATGGGGAAAGGCTTCTTGAAAAAGGTAGAACTATGGAGCATAAAAAAAAGACCTTATTTTACTTTAATATTTTATATTTGAAGCCATTTATAACAAAGTTAAATACATGCCCTAATCAGAATGTTTTATCCAACTTATTTGATAGGTTGTATCACCAATATTTATGCTTTAAAAGAGGTTGATTAATACTTGTAAAATCAGTTTCTATACAATAATCATTCTTTAAAAATAAGCACAAAACTTATAATTATATACTTATGAAAATGGTTGGTACTTTGATATAGTCTCTCTCCCTAGACCAACTAGTTCTATAGAGTGATTTCCTTAGTCTGATGTCATGTCAGAGCCCAGTGTCAAAAAATGTGAACTTCATGTATACATATTATATTTATCATGGACAGTTAAAACAAGAAAACTTAAAAAAAAAAAACAAACTTTAGTCTGCCCTTTCCCTCAGTTTCTTAGACTGAAACATAGAATGCTTATGGAAGGTAATTCCAAGAAAGAAAATAGGAGAGGCAAGAGTTCTTACATTACATCTGAATAGCTTAGAGAGGCTTTTTCCAAGAGTGACTTGGTGATAGAATGGGGGGATGGAAGTGTCTTGGGAGAAGGAATCTGAAGGGACTAGGCATCTGAAGAAGCCAAATGTGATGAAAAACAAACATATCAGCAACAACAACAAAAAACTATTGAAGATATGTTTGTTTAACTAAGGGCAAAGGAAAAGAAAGTACAGTTAGAAAAGACTAATAATAATAACTAGTATTTATATAACACTTAAGGTTTATGAAGCACTTTATAAATATTGCCTCATTTTATTCTCACAGTAACCCAGTGAGATAGGTGCTACTATCATCCATTTTACAAATTAAACAAATGAGGTAGACAAAGATGTAAGTGACTTGCCCAGAGCTGAACAATAGTGTCTGAGGTTTTCCTGACTGCAGATCCAACACTTGATGCTACCTGTGATATGAGTAAAAAAAGACTGGCTTCCTTTTAAATTTGTTTTGAAGAATGGCATTACCTAGCTGTATGAAATAAGTAAGCAAAACTGTGCCTGTTTTCCTTATCTAGCAAACTGAGATAAATAAATGTTTTTAAATGCTTACAACATTTGAGGGCAGCTAGCTGGCAGAGGAGATAGAGCATCAGCTCAGGAATTAGGACTTTAGTTCAAATCCAGTCTCAGACACACACAAATCATGTGACCCTGGAGAAGGCACTTAACACTGTTTGCCTCAGTTTCCTCATCTGCAAAATGAGCTAGAGAAGGAAATGGCACCACTCTAGTTTCTTTGCCAAGAAAATCCCAAGTGAGGTCACAAAGAGTTGGACTTGACTAATCAACTAAGCAACAAAATATTTGATGCGCTCTGATGGGAACTGAGGATATGAAATTTAAAAAATTACAATTCCTTCCTTCACTGAATTTCTATTTTTCCAGAGGAGAGTAGAATCCTTTAGTCTCTATGGGCCTAAGCTTTTTTTTTCATCTATAAAATGACTAGTTTGGGCTAATTGAACCCTAAGGTTTCTTGTCACTCTAAGTCTCCTAATAATCATTAGAAAACCTCTTAGAGCCAGATTTGGAGTCGCATTATACATTCATACATACCTGGCTTTCATGAAGGTACTTTGGCCTTTGTGATTAAAGGAGAAGCATATTTTCAAATTATCAATTCATTTTGACTTAAACCTATGTTTATTTGTTTCACAACCCTTCTTCCTTCCATGCTTTCATCTGTGCCCTGTGGTCTCTTGATGAAATTGCTCTTTTCTCTGTTTTGTTCTTTTAGAGTTTTTCCTAATAGATCTTTGTTTCCATTCCCTTCATTATTCGATTCCATTCATTCAGCCACCAAATGTTCATGAAACACCTACTGTGCTGAGTGTCTGACTACCAATCTCATTCTGCTGTGTTGGTTCATCACCCCTGTCACTCCGAGCTCTGAGCTCTGAAGCAATAGCACAGTTTCTCACCTTCCAAGCCTCAGAATAACCAAAATAGTGATAGGTTATAGATGCTGTGGAAATACACCGAGAAAGACATATTTTGTTTTTGTTTTTCTCACACAGGCAACTAGAATTTCCAGTCTTTCTGCCTCCCAGCCAATGGCATAGTTTGAAGCTACTGCTTATATGGCATAGGAAAGACAGCATAGCTTTGAAGTGCTTTAAGAGGGACTAGTAATTAATTTAAGAGGGACTAGTAATTAAGAAATACAGAATTTGGGGTAGATAGGTGGCACAGTGAATAGAGCACTGGACCTGGAGTCAGGAGGACCTGGGTTCAAATCCAGCCTCAGACACTTAACACTTACTACCCGTGTGACCTTGGGCAACTCACTTAATCTCAATTGCCCTACCTCTCCTCCCTCCAAAAAACAAAAGAAAAAAACAGTGAACTCAAGTATTATATTTACTTCTCAGTGCCACAGTTATTGACAAACTGAAGGGTCTGAAAATTATGCTTTATGAAGATTAATTGAAGGATCCTAGAAAGATAAAGTGCAAGGTGAGACATTATAGTTGTTCTGAAGTGTTCCAAGCAATCAAGGGAAAGAGGAAATAGATTTGCTCACTTTGTCCCATATGGTAGAGCCAGGAAAAATGGGTACAAGGATGTATATTTAGTTTTGAACTTCCTAACAATTAAAGACAGCCCAAAAGTCCAAAGGGACCCCTAGGAGATAATGGATTTTCTTTCACTGGAAGTCCTCGAGCAAAAACTACAAGGCCAGTTATGAGTTATGTTGTAGAGGAGATTCTTAGTCAGGTATGTGTTAGACCAGATGGTCTCTGAGGTCCCTTTCAACTATGGAATCCTGTGATTCTGTAACATCTCAACAGTGTACTAAATTTGTCTACTCCCAAGTCTGTAGTGGAGGTTTGTGGGCCTATTAAAGGCTCATTAAAGTGATGGAAGGGGCCCTTCTAGCAGGTCACAAGGGTAGGAAGTGGGAAAGTTAGTTCATTGAAGCAATAAAATGGGGGTTATTTGTCCTTTAGGGAGTCTTCTGTGTAAGTAAATTTCTCAATATTGGAATATCTATTAAACTACAAAAAGCATATTCTCATTTTTTGTACTTAGCAAAAGAGAAGGAATTAATCTTAAGAAAACACTGGTGGAATTTCACTCGTCCTCCCCTCTGTTTGCAAAACAAAAAGGATTTTGGTGCTCTTCAGCTTTCAGTGCATTAGAATTTATGTTGTTTGCATAAAGTTTGCATTGAAATCAGGATCTTTCCAGATTAAGCATGCCCTACTTTTCTCTGCTCCAGGAAGAAGCAGTGATGAATACAGCTCACTGAGTCTGTACTTTGAGTCTATAAACATAAACCAGCTGCTTCTATGTTCCCACTTTGAAAAATGGGGACTAGGTTTTCTCAAGTTAGCTTTTTTCCCTCAAAGTTGCTACAAGATTATACTCATATTACAGAAAACATCAGCTGTACAGTTTTCTTTTTCTTTGCTATTATTCCCTTTGGTATAACTGCAATCAAAGGGAGGTCAGCTGTATCAAAATAAAAATATGCCAAAATGTATCTGGCATTAATCATTCCCAAAAGGTTTCATTAGTGTTACTTTTAGGTGGAAAAAAAAGCACACTGAGTGGATTTTTAAAAACACTAAGGATTTATTTCATAATCTAAAAACATTTTTTAGAGTCAATATGCTGTAATATACAGTGTTAAACCTAGAATCTGGAGATGTGAGTTCCAACCCTGGTTCTCATCTATTATATCTGTGATTTAGGGAAAATTATTGAACCTATCTAATCCTTAGTTTCCTCATCTATGCAATGAAGGAAATAGAGAAAGATGGAGGGAGAGAGAGAGACAGAGAGAAAAAGAGAGGAAGAGATAGATAATAGATAGATAGATAGATAGATAGATAGATAAATGTTAGAGGGACAGAGATGATAGAGAGATGAAAGATAGAGATAGAGAAATAGATTAACAGGAAGAGAGAGATGATAGATAAATGCTAAAGGGAGAAAGATGATAGAGAGATGAAAGAGAAATAGATAGACAGATAGAGATGATAGATAAATGATAGAGAAATAGATGATAGATAAATGACAGAAAGAGATGGTAGAAAGATTGACAGATCCAGATATACTACCTACTGTACAAGGTAGATGTGAGAAAAGTTATTTTTACATCTGAAAGGATTACAGAAATATACTATCCTTGCAAAACCATCAGTGATAGATTCAATCAATAAAAGAACAAAATAGTTCATGAAGTTCCTAGTTAAGGAACTTGTCTAATGGGAGAGATAATCACAGACTTTAAGAGTTAGAAGATATCTCAGAGACCATCTAGTTCAACTCATATCTGAAAGGAATAGCTACTGTAATGCAACAAGTAATACTGCTTGAAAACATCTGAGAAAGAGAAATTCTCTACCTCCTGAGGCAGTCCATTCCACTTTGAATCAGCTCAAATTGTTTATAAGATTTTCTTAACATCAAATCTAAATTTGCCTTTAGTAACTCCTACCCATCACATCTGATTCTAACTGGTTGCAATGGTAATTAATTTAAATTTGAAGACCCCTTTTTTGTTATGTCAAGTAAGCAAGTACTTAGCCCTTAGTAAGGAAGAGCTAAGTACCTCTGTGAAACAAACAGAAGGTGTGAATTCTGTCTCCTTTTGCTGACATAACAGGAAGGAGTTTAGATACACTCAATGTGTGTGAGTGTATATAAGAAGAGGCCCAGAGAGACAGTCAGAATCAAGAATTTTTTCTTCTGGCGGGCTCCTGGTGGAGGAAGCAGAATTTTCCCAGCTTCCAGATGCTGAGTTTGAAGCCAAACCCATTCTTATCACTCTTCTGCTACAAAACAGCACTTCAAGTACTTGAAGAAAGGTGATAGAGTAGGTTATCTATAAATTTTCATTTCTATTGGTTATACATGAGTATTGGTATACATGAGATATTTCAATATTAACTCAGGCCAGACAAAATTTAGAATCAAGGGTAAATTGATTAAGAATTTCATTTGCTGTGCCAGGCATTGGGGAATACAAAGACAGAAATGAAATAGCCCCTGCTCTCAATGAGCTTACATTCTGTTGGGAAGACAGCATGCACATAAAGTATATGGGAATGAATATAAGGCAAATTCAAAGAGAGAAGTTAAGGACAGTAACAGGTGAAGGATCAGAGAAGGCTTCATATAGAAATTGGAGCTTTTAAGAAAACTAGTGATTCTAAAAGGCATAAGTGAGGAGGAGGAGGAGGAGTAGAAGGAGGAGAGAGGGAGGGAGGAAAAGAGGGAGACAGAAAGAGAGAGAGAGAGAGGGAGAGAGAGAGAGAGCGAAACAGAGAAGGTGAGAGAGACAGAGAGAGAAAGTGAGACAGAGAGAGAAAGAGAGAGAGAGAGAGAGACAGAGACAGAGACAGAGAAGGTAAGAGAGACAGAGAGAGAAAGTGAGACAGAGAGAGAGAGAGACAGAGAAGGTGACAGAGACAGAGAGAGAAAGTGAGACAGAGAGAGAGAGAGACAGACAGACAGAGAGAGAGTAAGAGAGAGAGAGAGAGAGAGAGTATATTCCAGGCATAAGGATAAGCTGGTACAAAGTACAGAAATGGGAGATGGAATCTTATGTACACAGAATAGCAAGAATACCAGTTTGGCTAGACCATAAAATACAAAAAGGGAATAATTTATAATGAAATTAGAAAGGAAGTTTTGGGGCCTGGTAGGAAATAACTCAAAAGCCAATAAAAGAAGCTTATGTTTGAACCTAGAGACAATGGGTAACCAGTGGAATTTATTGTTTCTGGTGAGGTAACATACCTCACTTGTACTTTCGTATAGTCATTTTAGGAGCTACATGGAGAATGGAGAGATGAGGCAGGGATACCAATTTGTTGTTGTTGTTGTTGTTGAGTTGTTTCATTTGTGTCCAACTCTTCATGATCCCATTTTGGGATTTTCTTGGCAGAGATACAGAATTGGTTTACCATTGCTGTTTCCTTCTCCAGTTAATTTTTACAGATGAGGAACTGAGACAGACAGGATTAGGTGACTTGCCCAGGGTCACACAGCTATTAAATGTCTGAGACCAGATCTGAACTCAGGGATTCCAAACCCAGTGCTCTATTCACTGAACCATCTACCAATTAGGAGTCTAGGTAAAAGGTATTTGGGAGACAGAATAGTAACCGTGTCCATAGAGAGATGGGAACAGTTATAAGAGATGTTTTGGCAAGAGAAATAACAAGATTTGGCAACTGACTAGAGTAAAAAAAAAACAGCCCATTTGCAAACATAGGTAACTGAAAGAATGATGCTATCCTAGACAAAATATAGAAATTGAGGAGAGGGGTGAATGTGATGGGGAGAAAATAAGTTGTTTTTAATATACTGAGGTTGGTATATGTAGAAGATATCAGTTTGAAGCATTCAATAGGAAGTTGGGGATGGGGCACTGTACTGTAGCTGGGGGCATAGACTACTGCAGGATATGTAGAGTTGATAATCATCTGCATATAAATGATCATTTTGCCGTTGAGAACTGATGAAGTCAACAAGAGAATATAGAAAGATAATAAAAGGTTATAACCTTCAGGTACACTTAGTCTAACATGGGTAATAAACCAGCAAAGAAGATTTTAAGAGTGCTCACACACGTAGGAAGAAAACCATGATAGGAAAGTGTTAAAAATGAGATAAAGAGAATATTGATTAGGACAGAAGGTTAATAGTTCAAGTGCCGGAGATAAGTGGAGGATGAGAATTAGGAAAAAGCCATCAGATTGTATGATTGAGAAATTATTGGTGACATTGGAAAGGACAGTTTCAGTGGAGTGGTGAGGTCAGAATGCCAGATTCCAAAGTGTGGAGTAATGACCGAGAGAAGAACTAAAGGTACTAAAAATATAGAGCGTGAGTTTTATGAGTTTGATTGTGAAAGTGTTGAGCAATATGGGATAATAGCTTAAGAAGATAGTAGGAGATGGTGAAGAATTTTTTTCAGAATGGGTAAGATTTGAATAAATTTTTAAGTAATAGGGAAGAAGCAATCAGAAGGGAAATCTTCAAGATTAGAGGAACAGAAAGATAAGATGATTGTGGTGTCAGCCTTCTAGATGATATAGAAGGGAATGGGTTCAAATGTATATGTAGCAGAGTGGGCCTTGACAAGGTGCCTTATCACCTCTTCATTGGTCACTGTAATGAAGGAGTAGAAAATGAAGGAAGCAGTTTGGGGGCTAAAGGAGATTTGTGACTTTGGTGTTATCTTCCCTCCCCAGTCAAAAAGGTCTTGCCTTTCCTCAATCTTCTCCCTGATCTCCCAGCACCTATTCTTTGCTCTATTTGTATTCTGTCTAAAAGTTCAGCCCTCATTAATTTGTTGCATCTTGACTGCTAAAACTTTTCAGAGTTACTAGTGTAATGTACATTCCTGTCAGTGGAATGGGCTGTTTGTGGAGGGTATGGGTTCCTCTTCACTGGATAGTTAAATGAATCTTGGATAACTAGACCTTGAGAATGTTATAAAGGGAGGACTGTCTTGTTCTAGGATAGGTTGGATTAGATAGCCTCCAAGGTCTTTCTCTTTTAACTCTGAAATTTTGTGATCTAAATCAAAAAAATAAATATTTTTATTTATGTGCTCACTCCCTAATTGTCATTTTTATCTTTATATTGATTACCAATTGTTAGTATATACTTAAGTGTTTATACTTATATATATAAGTAGAATGTAATCTCTTGAGGACAAGGACTATTTTTTTTTTCCTTTTGTTTACCCAGGGCCCAACATAGTGTCTTGCCCATAATGACTTAATAAGTACTCTGAAGGTTTGGGCTGAATGAATCTGTAATTTGCCTGGCAAAATGTTCAGGAAGAGTCCTACATGCTGTATTTGAAACCCTCTTGATCCCAAAGGGTGCTTATGTTAAGTGGAAAGAACCCTAGATTTAATGTCAGGAAGACCTAGGTCTAAATCCTAGCCTTGCTACTTGTTTTGTAGAAAATGATCTTTGGCAAGTCATTCCATGGCTCTGGGCCTCAGTTTTTTTATCTTTAAAATGAGGCAGTTGGATTATGATCTTTAAATTTCCTTTCAACTCTAAACCTAAACTCTAAACTCCAGTAATTCTGTGCTTTGGGACATTGAACTTTACTATTATGGGTCCCATTTTCCGGTATTGGACTGGTTTGAGGATCCTTAATTTTTACTGTGTCATTCTTTTGGCATCTGGTAAAACAACAAGCTTCTCAGAATAATGTTTTAAAACATATGCATATATAAATATATGCATATGTTTTAAAACATGTGGGATGACAAGGGGAATGAATTCTATTGAAATATAGATTTGGGGCTGGAATCAGAAATATTTGAATTCAAATACCGCATAAGGTACTAACTAGCTTCATGACAATGGTTAAATGCTCAAGCTTTCTTGGCCTATTACCTTATCTGTAATATGGATAATAGTTATATCCATCTCACGAAACTGTTGTGAGGCTCAAATGAGTGAAGCTGTGTAAAGTTCTTTGCTAACCTTAAAATGCTATATAAATTCTATTATGTTGTTGCTGCTGCTGTTACTATTACTGCTTTGTTTGGGTCTCGTTTTCCTCTCTAGTTAAAGAAAAGGGACTAAAGTAGAAATCTCTAAGATCCCTTCCAGCTCTCAATCCACAATGCTACAACCATTTTCCAATAAAGCAATGATGTCAGACCAAGTACAAATGTTCTATTTGCTTTGGGATTCTTTTTTCTCACTTATTTCCCCAAACTGGTTTGCTTTTTTTCAGGCTGGTGGTTTGATGCCTGTGGCCCATCCAATCTCAATGGGATGTTCTATACTGCTGGGCAGAACCATGGAAAGCTGAATGGGATCAAGTGGCATTACTTCAAAGGCCCAAGCTATTCCTTACGGTCCACAACAATGATGATCCGACCCTCTGACTTCTGAAAGTCCCCAACCAGAAGTCATTAGAAGTCAACCAACAGAAATATCAAGCCGAGTTACTACCAGAAGACAGACTTCTTATGTCAACAACCAGAAGAAAACAGTCTCAACTTCCCTCCACCTGTGTAGTAGCGTCATAGAAGCCTAGTTGTTTCTCTCCTTTGGCTTCAAGGCGTGATCAAACTCACCAAAATCTCCCCTTGGGTTTATGAGCCTAGATTTTTGGGCTAAATGGAATGTGCTTCACAATTCCACTTGACAAAAGAAAGGAAAGGATTCACTTGCTCGGTTTCATCTGCTATACCTGGAGCTCACCTTGAAACGATGAGGACCAGATGGCCAATGCATTTTCTTTCATTGGAAGAAGGTCAACTAAAAAGGAGAGTATTGACTTCAGAACTGAAGGACAAAAAAAAAATCAACTCACCATTATCCATTACGGGAAAAATAAACATATTTCACCCATGAAATGGCATCATGTCTATGCAAAGTAGGACAAAGAAGGCTTTGGTTCTTGCGCAGCTTAAATGAATGTCCTGGAAGAACATTTGGATCTTTCTCTCCTAAATGGATTCAGTGTAGATGGATGGGTTTCTGCAGCCAGAATCACATATCATACTTAATAGTTATTCTTAGTTAAAACATCTTCAAATGTTAAATTTACTTCACCTGGGGAAACGCAATAAATCATACTAAACAAACAATATTAACAGTAGTAGGTGGAAAATCCTCAATTGCTTTCTGCTTTTAGGGCAAAACCCACAGATCATTGATATGATCCTCCAACTAGGATTGATAATGTGAGAAGCAAACTTGTTTTCCTGGGTTTTTTCCTTTTCTAGTGCTGAAGCTTTTGTCCATATTAAAAGCAGACTGAAAGTTTTATTGGAAAAGACTGAGGAAAGTTTAAAGAATGTGAACTTTACCATGGAGAACTGTCATATTGCAAATCTAATGATGACACGTATTCTCTTTTTGTTTGGCAGTATATGGAAAAGCAGCATTCGTGTGTGTATTAAACATAGTTTAACTGGAGCAGCTCATTTTATGGTATTTTTTTTTTGCATGTGCACACTTAAAAGTGTTACTTCATTATGTTAAAACATTTCCCCGATCTCCAGTACTTCACTGAAGATGAAAGTTTTGCATTAACTGAAACAGGTTTACAAAGTCCACCTTTTCCCACCTTTCTATAAAAAGACCACCTTTTAGTCTAAGACAAATAAAAGAATAAATATTGTTCTGAATTGTATATATAGTATGTTTATATTCATGGTAAAAAGTGCTGAACACTTAACTTGGACATGCCACTTTAAGTTTAATTAGAGAAAATAAACACCTATCTGCAAAAGGTATTAACTGTTCCTTAAAAAGATGCAATAAATCCACATTTGGTTTTCTAGTAATATGTCTGCCATGTGAAGCCTCTAACATATTGAACATATCTCTAACATATTGAAAAGTGTTGTTTTTTTAAAAGAATCTTCATATGCCATATATACACAAACACATATCTATATAAAAGCGTGAAAGGGGGCTAGAAAGGTGTATATCCACACACACAAACATAGGGGTAGGATGGTGATACACACATATTAACATGCATGAGTGTGGGATGGGAATAGAATATATTCTTGAAGGAAGTGGTACATTTGTCGGAAAAAGTCACCCAGCTAATCAACCCAAAGACTATAATTGCTACTGTAAATAAAACCTTTTGGTTAAAATATTCCTGTGAGATCTCCCATGTTGAAGCTACTTTCATCCAAATTCATACTTGTATGAATCAAGAAAAATGAATGTGTGGTAGGGAGCTTTTCCTCTCAAAATTGATATGTTGTTTTTCTCAAAGGACCCTAAATGATCTAGTTTTGACTTTGAGGGGATAGAATTATGCTCAGTGACTCATCTTGCCTTAGCAGATTTTTTCCACTCCGAAGAAACAAAGCTGCATCATTCTGAAAAGAAACTTTTTTTCTTTTCATAAGTGATGCCATTGGCTTTTACATGATAGCTGATTCGGTTTCTCAAAGAGGGGCAGATTTTATGTTAATATATTACATTACATATAATTACATTACAATGTAACGCATTAATGTATTATATTAACGTAATGGAGGGGCAGCTCTAAAATCATTCTGTCCAATGGCTTTGATTGGTTGGGTTTGGCAGATTATATTACTTAGCTTTTCTATGTTTGGTGGTTCCTTCACACTATTTTTCATCTCACTCTCTAGAAATCTCTTCTTGTCTTCATTTTTGTGAAACAGGATGGGGGTGGGGGAAAAAAACCTATGGGTTTTCTTCCTCTGTTTTCCTAAAGTGTGTGTGTGTGTGTGTGTGTGTGTGTGTGTGTATCCAAACCTTGAATAAGAAATAGTATTCTCCAACTCACTGCAAAAACAAAACAAAAGCATGATATTTACTGTTTATTTATCTGGGTTTCAAAATGGAATATGGTTTTCAATTCTTCATAATAAAAACATTTTTAAATGGTCTCTGACTTCATTTTGGGGCTATGTTTGGGGCATACATTTCAGCAGCCACTTCTTGTAGATTACTATATGTGGTAGACACGCTGCCTTTAAAAGGTACTATTTAATCTGGTGAAGCAATTCACTAAGGGAGTTCAAGAGATATTTGTTTTTTCTCCACTAAATACATGATTTGTCTTTATGTTAACTTCAGCAGATCTTCAGCAAATCATTGTTGCATGATCTCTAAAAGATTGTGGAGAAGGGAAAAGTTGCCACAGGCGTGGAGGAGGGCAAATGTCCTGATTTTCTGAGAAGGGAAGAATGATGATGGAGTCTACAGACTATAAGCCAGTGAAATAGCTTTTGTTTCTGGAAAAGTTCTAGAACGTTCTCTTTGATTAAAGGCATGGAAGTGAACATGTAAGAAAGGAAGATGATAGAACTTCATGGTCATGCCAGAGTAACCACTTTTCCTTTTGGACAGAGTTACTAGGCTGTTAAATCAGGAGAATGCTATAGATATATTAAAAAAAAAAAACACACTTTCAAAAATAAACTCATTTTAAGCCTACGGGGCAATATAAGGGTTCCAGAGGTCTGCTTGGTTTCCTTCTTCTTGATTTTAGGGGATTTATTTTAGGTGAAAAAATTTGAATTCAGTTACAATCACTCTGATCCTCCAGGTAGGAAAAGTTCCTAAAACCTAGCAGAGGTTGAATTCCCTGCCTCACATTTATATCTGTTTCTAGTTATGTCCAGGCCTCTTGGTAGTTGGTTAAAATTTAGTTAAAATATTTGGTAATGAAATCAGCTATTATATTATAGTGTCATCAGATACAGAGGTACCAAGAGGGCCAATTGGGGAAATATTCAACCTTTTCCTGGGACTGTCTCAGCTTGAATCTTGCTCTCCATGATGTTCAAAGAGCAAAAGACTCCTCAGTGACTCCTTTATTTGACATAGTTCAGTCCTTCCTTTACCCCAGCCTCTCAAATCCAGACACTTGAATTTCTTCTTCCCCTGATAAGTGTTCACAGGGTTACTTAGTTTCTCACACAATGGTGTTAATTGATTAAGGGACTGAGAGAGAGAGCTCAAGGACTGTTGTGAAGCACAAATAAGTTAACCTGTGTAAAGCTCTTTGCTCGCCTTAAAATGCTATATAAATTTGATTACTATTACTACCACTATTGCTACTGTTCTTAACATTACTATCATGTCTGGATCTCATTTTCCTATCGGGTAAAATAAAGTGATTGGAGCAGAAAATCTCTAAGACACCTTCCAACTCTAATTTAGATAGGGTTATTTTCTAAGCAAGCAATGATGTCAAAGAACAAATGTTCTATTTACTTTAGCATTTTTAACACTTATTTAAGGTATACAATACTCTGTGATCAATTTTGATTATTTGATTCAATCTTAAAAAAAAATGAATTTGCGCTTAGGTGCCAGAGCCAAATGAGGGTGGTTTTGATTATATCTTTACATGTAGACTACTTACTTGAGAGAGATGTGGGCTAAATAACAATACAGATATATGGGTTTGAACCTGGTTGAATATCAAGGCCCAAAGAGTAGTTATTAATGGCTTGATGTCAACTTTGCAGGACATTTTTCATAAAGTATTCCAGGGATCTCTGGTTGGCCCAATCTTGTCCAAAATTCTTTTTAATAACTTAGATAAAGCCTTGTCAGACTGACAGATAACACAAAGATAAAATTAACTGCTAATATTTATATAGCAGGCTTGTGATACAAAAATACTGTGATAAGTTGAATATAATAAGATGAATTTGAATGAAGATAAATGTCTTATTCCTGGGTTCAAATAATTGACTTCATAAATACACTTTCGTGGAGAAGGCATGAATACAGACTGGTTTGCTTGAAAAAGACTTGGGGAGGGGCTTAGTGTCATGAAACTCAAATGTGAGTTAACAATGTGATTGGGAGAGATGGTCCAGAGGAAGGTAGTCAGACAGTTTTGATATCTTCTTTAATCATTTTTCCCCCATTTTCTTAGCACAGTATGTTTTTTTGTAAAAATCAACACTTTTAATTTATATGATGGTAGACTGTGAAAGACAAGGATCACAAGGAAAGAAACCATGCAAATATGGATTTGTTCTCTTGAATGTATGCTCTTTTCTCAGGCAATATGGTATACTAGAAAAAACACTGGACTATATTCTCATTATGGTTCTGCTACTTACTACCTTGAGTTTAATGTTATTATTATTATTCTCTTCACTCTATCTTACCCCCACCCTCTCCCACATTTTTCCCCCTCCCTATCCAGTTTGTTTTACCCTTTTCTTTCCCAACTCAGATCAGCTTGCTTCCACCCTCCGTTCCATAATATTCACTCTTGGGGGCTACTACTCATATAGAGAGCTTTCTGGCCCCGTCTCACCATTTCTTCCCCCAGATAAAGGATACCAAGAAACTTATTATGAGAGATTAGTGATCACTTCAGCTAACATAGGCCTTTTTTTAATCTACCCAAGTATTTTTTCCTTGCTTGAGTCCAAATCTTTTGAGAATGTTTTCAAGAAAATTTTCACTATGATTTACTAAAAGTCCAAAGGTTTTTTGAATATCAAACAGTTCAGCCCCATTCCTCTCCAAATGATGGTGGTTGAGTTATGTGCAAATCAATGGGAATTATGTCCATTATATTCCTATGGCTTAAGGATTATGAAAAAAAAATTAGCCATTGTGTTCTGAATGTTTTCATGAAAACATTATTTACAAATAATTCAAACTAGGGATGAATAACTGTCGACCTGAAATAAAGAAGATTGCCAAAACAGAAAAAGCTAAGGTCTTTTTAAGCAAGGAAAGGGAATTGCAATCTGGGGCCACTGTGTAGTTCTAAGATACAGGAGTGTCCAATAGGGGCACAGAAGGGATAGAGTTCAATACATTTCAACAGTGAGAGAGTCTCATGGGAGGCACAGCCTTGAGAAGCTGTTATGTAATTTGTTTTACATAACAACCAAAAGTCCAAAGAGAAGGCTGAGGGAGGTTGGAGGGGAGAGGTGACATCTGGTCAGAATAGCAGGCTCAGGTTCCAGGAGCAATGGAGAAACCTGTTTGGACCTGCTCCAGTCATAGGATCAGTTAGGATAAAAGTCAGGTAGCCCCTTCTGATATCTGTATTCAACATTCTTTTTTTTTTAAAACTGGTTTTGATAGCCCTAAGGTAATTCATAGCTCAAGGATCAGGGAAGGTCAGCAGCTACATTCAAAATTCCCCCATCTTGGACAAGATGAATTCCATTGCTGATCAAAGGAAAATTTAAGAATTCAATGAGTTGCCGGACCATGACAGTATTGGTGAAACAGACCCCCAGTACAAGAAGGGACATATAGGCAACACTTAATTTCTTCCTACTCCCCCCCCCCCACCCAAGAAGAAGCAGAACTGTAAGGGATGGTAATAGTGCAAGGGGAAGAGGAAAAGAGATTGACCAATGCATTGACAAGAGCCACTGGGGTTGGTCCCTTTTGGCAAATAGGCCCTAAAAAGAACAATGGCACATGGGGAAGAAGTGAAAGGGAAAAGTAACCTATTCCCATTGTCCATTTCTTCAGTCCGTCATATCTTAGGGTTCAGATGTCTCACGCATCTCTCTGGTTTCCAAGAACATCTCCTACTATAGTCATTTGATCTTCTGGATATCTCCCCTCCTAGGCATCCTGGACATTGCCAACAACAGACTAAAAGGAGAATCTAAAAGAAGCAATAACAATCTGACTTATAGAATGAAATCTATAGCCAAATGACTCTTTAGGGTGTGTCTGTACATGTATGTGTACTTGCATGTATTCATGAGTATATACACATGCGCTTGTGTGCACATGCATATGCATGTGTGCACACATGCACATACATATAAAAATTGAATCCCACAGACTATCACAGTACCTTACATGTGCTTCATTTTAAATTATTGCAGGGCACTCAGTGAAGAACTTACTGATCCATGCTGTCAGCAGCACTAGTCATGCAACATTACTAGGCTTACTGAAATGCCTTGGTGGTCTATAAATCATTTGCCATTGCTGCAGTGGCAAAAGCTAATCTCATTTGCCATCTTATCTACTTAAAAGTACAATATGCTTTTAGCAGCATCTTTTTACATTTTAATTAGAAATTAATTGTAACACTAATCATCAGAAATTTATATATGTATATATATACATACATAAATTTATATATGTATATAAATATATGTATATATATACATACATACATGTGTGTGTGTTTGTGTGTGTATCCAGGGCAGTTTATAAGTATTTCAGTATAGGAGTAGAATTAGAGGCATTTAATTACCTTTCAGAAAGGGGGAAAAAAGATAAAGGTACTTCATTTTGGTTAAAACTTACATAAGTCATATTTGGTATGAAAATGCAATTTGCCTAAAAATACCATAATAGTGACATAGGTAAGGCCACTTTTAAAAAAGTAGAACTACAAAACCTAAAACCAGAATACAGGTACCAAAGTTGATAAACCTGCCAAGGAAACAAAATGATATTAATAGAACATGCTTTAAAAAAACAGATAGAAATAAAATAAATTCTGGTCAAATACACTGTTGTGAAACAAAACAATCTTCCTACTCATACTTTTCTGCCATTCTAAGGATAGAAACCAAGAAAATTAATTTGTAATATTCTTCTGTGCCTGTTTCTTTAAAATTTTGTTTTTAATAAGAGATACTACGGTTTACCAAAGTGCTTGCTCAAGCACATATCAATGAAAAAGTATCAAATAAATACAGAGTCATGATAATATTTGAATGCCAAGATCATGAATATTCAAAATGTCTCTCAACTCGTTAATGGGACAACTCATTCATTAATAAAGCAACTCATTTCCCCCTCAGCAGGATGAGATGCTGCTAAGGATCTAATAACAATACCCTTGGTAATTGGATGACATCTATGCCTAAGTTTAATGGTCACATAAATGAATTCACCCAAAAGATGCTTATTTTAACATAGGACTGTGGTGGGGTGTATGAATAGGGTAAGTAATAATTCCATGTTCTATCAAATAAGTCATCTATTGTAAACATGTTCAGTTACTAACCATATTAAAATGAACTAGGTATTACACCTACATAGACCACTGCTCTCAAATTCTCTTCAGACTCATGTAATTTGCTTGAATTTCAGAGCATGCTCTATATACAAATATTAATCCCACATTAAATAGTAACTCTAAGTAAAATTGTGTGTTATTCTGGGGTAACACAAGGTAAACCATAAGTCTAAGTTAACTAATTGTGCTGAAATTCTTTTGACACAGAAAAGAAAACATTTATGTTATTTACCTGACTAAATAATGGGATCATACCTTGGTTCCACAAACTGCAGTAATATTGTCTAATTATTCCTAATAACACTGAGATATTTCAAAGACCTTTTCTTGTTCATGAACATATAATTAATAATAGGCAGAAGACAAGCCTAAGTGCTCATCTATTTAGTTGTTTAGGATATAGAAAGGGCTATAATTTCAGGTTGAATAGCTCGCATCTTGCACAACCACATTTTATTGTAGTAGTTCAGATGTGTTCCATTATTAGTTGATTAGATAAAGACTTAATATTGTGTTCGTATCTTCTGCTGATCACCCTCCATGATTGTAGAAATTTGCCATAAAAGGAAAAAAAGGGACAAAGTTATAGCAAGGGGGAAATGCTTCCCTAGCTTGGTCTTGATTCCAGGCAAGAGTCTTATGGGTAACCTATTGTAATGACAGAATGTCATAGCCATGCTTAGAACCAGTTGCATGGAAAAATTTTCCATTCAAGAGGAAATACTATGATGGGAAATTAAGTTAGAAGAGTATTCCTTTAGGCCATGCCACTTTCTCAGGCTTCCCATGATACAGTCCCAGATGTCATTCCCATATTTCTACTGGCTTTATCAACTATTGGCTCAATAGTATTTCGTGACAACCATACCTAGAATTGGATTCTGAATAATATCAATTACAGTTCCATAAGACTTTACCTTAAACAGCCAGTTTTACTAATCATGCTTGGGGCTGGACATAAATTACTCTCATGTTGTTATAATAAATTAGATTGCAAGTAAAAAGTTCCTATCCTTCCAAAAGTCACACAGCATCCTTTTTCTGTAGTTTATTCTATTTTTCTAGTAACTCTTCCTTGTATAAAGGCAATTGATAAAATAGTTATAATCTGTGATTTCACATGGTGAAACATAAAATAAAACCTGTTACCAGACAGATGATCTCAATTCAGTGAAAAGCATCTCCAAATTACTTACACAGAAAATCATTCATCCCATCACATGTAGCTTTACTTCCTTAACAAGCTGATTTATACTGTGAGCTGATTTCTAAAACCTAACATAGCTTATAGTATGTAAGGATAATTATTACAATTCATTGCTGTTAAAATTCCTTACTCTAAGATTCCAAGTGGAGGACGGATTTCTGACTCAGGCAAAAAACACTAAGGAGTTTCCTCAGTTGCAGGCAGGATATGGTCCCTTATTCCTCAAGCAGAAATCCTTGAGAGTTTCACAGAGAGAATTAATACACTAAAAATTATAATAGCCCTTATTTACATAGTACCTGGTGTATAATATGGGCAAGGCCTGATGTTAAGTACTCTAAATACAAAAGCTTCTTACAAACCATCCTGACAAGAGAGTAGGGATGCTTATCAAATTTTTTCTTATTTCCTTTTTTATTTCCCCCTTTCTTTACTTGCTCAAATCCTACATTTCTCACATTTTGACCATCTCTCAGATGATAATTACTCCATTGAATACTTCCTTTTTAATTTTAACACGTATTGTTGTTAAACAAAACTAATGATTTATTAAAAGACTTTTACTCTCAAAGTACAATATTGACTACTAATATATCTATAACAATTAAACTATTGTAAGTTATGGCCAAAAGTTATGGCCAAGCAGTTACTATTCTGTTATTCCCTAAAAGTTGGAGGTGCCAAAAAACCCATTAAGAGGTTCTTAGCAACAGCTTACAAAAACTGTGTCTATTCTAGTAATAATTAAGTTCTGCTATATTATTCACAGAAGCAACACAAAGCATTTTTCTAAATAAATATCACACATTTTTCAAGTAGCTTTCTTAAATAAACTCTTTTTTTGTGTGCAAAGAGGAAGCAGAGCAGTTCTCAAAGATTCAAATGCATAATCTGTTGTAAAAAATGGGCAGATGTCACATATAAATTATAGAAAAATTTCTAAATTCAAAAATTATTTCTAAATGTATTTCTACCATTTCAATTTCTAAAACTCTCAAGCATCCAGTTAGTAAATCCTATTTACTTTTTGGTTAGTCCCTGATTCAAACAAACTTTTCTCTTTTCCATGAGCTAACGCTTAAAACTCTGGTGGCCAAGAAGCCAGACAGTTTCCCAGATTGAAATCGAACGTGATCCACAAACATTAGTTTTGGGGCCCAATTAAACCTGAATTTACAATTTCTAATATTCATGATCAGGTCCCAATTAAAATTTTAGTTAGTTAGAAACAAATTACTTAAAAGCAGGTAAAAAATCAAGCTGTAGTCACCCTTTAACTACCTTCCTCTATAAATTATTTTTCTGACAATTCTGCTCTGTATGACCCAGAGATTTACATTGCTCAGTGAACAACATTATCAAAGGAAAGGGGATTATTCAAACTAACTTGTTGAGTAGGGAAAAGGGAGCACCTGAAGAAAAAGCCCTTTCAAACTATCTGCATTCAATTTTCTTTAAAAAACAAACAAAACTTTTTGTTTTTTGATAGCCCTTGGACAATTTGTAGCTCTAGAATTAGGCAATGTCAGCAACTTCATTCAACACTACTGTCCAAATAACCTAAATGGGTTCCAACATAAGAGCGGAACTCTAACAGTGAATGATGGGTACAGGATGGAGAGGTTGGAGAATCTTTACAGTTTAGGAATAGGAATGAGGAAGAATTTATCCATATTTGAATTTCTGTGACTAAGTTTAGGATGAATTGGTCTATACCTAATACATTGTCTCAGTTGTGTATCTTCTAGCATCCAGGTTTCATTTCTTCCTTGTGGGTATCTCTTTTTGTGTTTCTATGCAAATTCTATAATATCCTCACTTTTTCTCTCAGTTCACCTATTTTCTTTAAACAAATAGTACCTAGCTAAGCTGTGGCTTCTTGGTAAAAGATGAGAATTATTTATTTCACAGAATTTTAGCATTGCAAGGAAACTTAAGGTCCATCCAGTCCAACCCATACCTGAACCTAAATTCCCAGAAAATGAATATCCAGTCTCTACTCACATACTCCCTAGTAAAGAGAACTCCTCCACTCTTGATAGGACCTATTCCACCTTTGGTCACTTAGGACTTTTTCTCTGAGGATAAGCAGAACTTATGTAAGGCCTAGTACTGTTATAGCTCTTAAATATCATAGTTTATGTTTTCTCTCATCTATCCTCAGTTTCTTGAACTGATTCTTGTATGGAATAGAATCTAGTCCCTGACTTGCTCTTTTGACTGCTCACTATGCCTCTCTACTACACTTTCCATGGCCTCCACCTCTCTAGTATTTTGAATCTACTTATCCTTAATCTCTTGGCTTTCTCAGTGTTTCTCGATCTTTCATTTTCTACCCCCACACTTTTTTTTCACTAAAGTTTTTGGAGGGCAAACTTGAGAGTCAAAGTCTGCTCACATGCCTATCAGTAGTAGGTAACTCTTTCTATGTCTCTTGAATCTCTGTCCTCTGTAGGTATGACCAGAAGGTCTGATACACCATAATAGCTCTTAGATGTTCTCTCTGGCTTCAATATATCCCTGTTCCAATCAATTCACCACCAGATTAATCTTTGTAATATAACATTCCCCCTCACCCCGTAGAATTTAGCATAGTGTTGTGAAAGAACCTGGGACTAATATTCAAAAGACTAGTGTTTGTCTACTATCAATATGACTTTAAGATACTTAATCTCTCTGTGTCTCTCTCTTTGCAACTGTAAAAATTGACCTTCATTAAGATGAGACTCAAATAAGATAAGATTTTAGATCTAGCCTTTAAAGAGACCTTACATGTCAGCTAACCCAATCCTTCATTTCATAGATGAGGAAAAATGAGGGGAAGACATTAATTGACTTGTCTAAGATCACACATTTAATTCCACTTCAACACATATTTACTAAGTGTCTACTATGTCTACTGGCAATACGGGTGCAAAAAAATATCATATTTTCTTCTTTTAAAGAACTTACCATCTACTTAAATGCTAGGAACACTCTGATAGAGTGAAATTTCCTTTGTAATATGTTTCAAACTGTTCAACCACACCACTCTC
Source organism: Pseudochirops cupreus (assembly GCA_028627135.1). Lineage (NCBI taxonomy): Eukaryota > Metazoa > Chordata > Mammalia > Diprotodontia > Pseudocheiridae > Pseudochirops > Pseudochirops cupreus. The sequence goes on from CM053580.1 coordinate 482,373,031, forward strand.
CACTGCCCTTTGTGTCATTCTCAAATTTAATCCTTCAAAGATTGGCGCTATATGACATTGCTAGAAAATAGCATTGTGTTTTGGAGCGTTTTTTTAGTTGACCTTTGTTTTATTTATAAGCTTGGAGTCATTAAAGTACTATGCAACTTCCCAAAAGTACTCTAACTTACCATCCTGTTCAATTATGAGCCCAGGTTATTAGCTATTCACAACACTTAGCCTAGACAGATGCAGGGAGAGATAAACTCTGGAATTTGTCCCAACTGATGCATTATAGTCTGGAAAATAGCTGTTGATGCCTCAGAATAGAAAATGAAAATATAAATTCTTCACCCCAGATTACAGGCATTTTCTTAAGAAGTTTGATTGATATTAATCAATTACCATAATGAGGCGATAAAAAGATCCTCAAAACTGCCTCTGTCCATAAATACATGATTTATTTGAAATAGAGAAATATAAGAGCCAAAGGCAACAGCAGTTTCAATACAGATTTATCTATAATATGTTACAGGGAAGGATTGTAGAAAAGATGAGTGGTTGATTATGAATAGATTTTATAAAATTTAGCTTCACATTATCTAAAGCACTGGAATTGGGGCCAAAAAGGCTAAGGTTCAGATCCTACCACTATGTGACATGAGTAAGTGGTTTAACCTCTTATTTCATATGGTAAGAAGCAATAGACAGAAAGGCAATTAAAGAATGATTAACATGGGACCCAATTGAATAGGCATGTTAGCAAGTCAGATAGTGGGAAGGAGGTCATTGCATCTTTATTTGAATGGAAGATGGGGTGAGCATGAATGGCACAAATTCAGGGGTTGAGATTGGAATGAAGAATACTACTGGGGTACAGCTGATGTTTGATATCATACCTTCCTTGTGTTAAGTGTGAGTGTTGATGGGTGTTTAGATCCAAAAATAAAACTTTTGACATACTTACGCTTATGCCCAAACACAGCATTACTGTAGAAGAAAGAAATAATGATGAATTCTATGGCGAGATCGAGCCATCTATCTGCATTATGCCAACTTAACTTCCTACCAGGATCCCATTCATCCTTAGAGAAGAGTTTTGGGTAAACTAAGCATTGTACCAATCATTGTATAAATATGAATATTAATAAAATTAAAATTTAACAAGCCTATCAAAACTTACATAAGCAAATGCAATGAATTGTCCTTCAAAAGAACTCCTTTGGACCATCATAACCCACTTCAGTTCAATTCAAAATATATTTTCAGCACCTTCTATGTGTTCATGGGAGCATATCCTGTGCTATTTTTATCCTAATCACAGAACATGGCACAGTGCCTTGCATACAGTGGGTGGTTAGTAAAAGCTTGTAGAATTGTATTGAGTTAAATCTTGTCATTGCTCAAAATACTTCCAGAACTCTACTTCACAAATTGCCTTGAGAGCCAATTTACAATTCACAAAAGAAAATATATCTGCTTTATTGTCACCTTTTAAAAAAGTAATATAGCATTTATCAGTTTATTATTATAACTAATAAGACATTCTATACTGTCTTACAATAGAAAATGCATTTTCCTTGCAATAACCCTGTGAGGTAAATAGTTCAAGTTTTATTATTCCCATTATACAGAGAAAGAAGGTGAAATTTGACTGATAATTTTTAGTATATTGCCTCTTAGACTAGCCCCATAATTAATACTTGCAAATCGTGTTTCCCTGAGGAAAACTACCACACCTTCGATGTATTCTATCATTATATATACCTTAACTATAACTTGAGAGCTCTCACTGACTGTTTACCTTGCAATAATCAGACAGACAGAATTAGCTCAAAGCAATTTACTGGAAAGACACAAGGGAAAAAAAATATAAGAGAATGTTCCCCTACCAAAAACAGTGCATAGTCTCCTTCAAACATACACACCATTAATGGAGAGGTTAAAAACATAGATCATGCCCATATGAGGATGCTCACATATGTGAGGATGAAAAACTTACACCTTCAACATTAAAGGCCCCCCTACAGTCATCTCACAACGTCTTTGTTACTGACCAAAATCTCTGGACTAGGTTCTCTGGATACACTGCATCTAATCTTTGCAGACTAGGTTGCTTTTCTGGGCTCACTAGATCTACAATCTGTAGGGCATGTTGGTCTTCTGGGCTCACTTAGTGCAGGTATCAGTAAAGCTATTACTCTATCAGTTGGCCATAGCCTCCTTATCCTTGAGCTTCTGACTAAGCTAAAATCTTTGGCCAGGGCACTACTGACTCTTTTGGAAAAATCAGGAATATTTCTGTTGTGGGCTGCTCAGTGTCCAGCACTAAGCATGATCAGAGATGTGAATAACAAATGACCAGGCCACGTGGATAGTTCAAGGAAGAACCATGAACTCCATTATTGATGCTTAGAACAAAGTTTTTAAAGATCCAAAAGACAAAGATTCAAGTATTCTTATCTTAATCATATCCTGGAATATTATTACTAATAGAATAGTCTGCCATACCCAGGAAGTAGCTTGGGTAAGACAAGGCTTCTTATCAAGGACCCAGGAAGTCATGGGGAAGGTCAGTTGACTCTTATCAAAATGTATCTACAGGACAAAGGATGCCCCCTGAGAGCAGGCCACAATCTCAAAGACATCTGCATAGAAACCAATCTCAAAGACATATGTATAGAAACTGATCCCCAAGAATCAAGTATTTTGACTTACTATAGTGTTTAGTCTGTTATATCTTGGAAGTAGCATAATATGATAAGGTACGTGTCCTTTTTCAGTGCCTGAAGTTTGGGGGCAAAGGTTTTGATGTCAGGATATCAAACAAAAGTCCTTTTAAGTGTACCCCTGGGGTACTTTCAAGGGGAGCCAGCCTTTGCAAGCCATGTCACCTTGAGGGGTATTGAGGTACACTATTAAGATTTTTATCTGAGTCCTGAATTAGACCTCCTTGGCTTCCCATAACTTTCTATGAGACCAGTGGGAAACCTCACCAGTTCTGTTCCCTTGCAACCTCAGTTCTGAGGCCTGCTATTTTCCAAGCAGCAGCACCCTGAACTTAGGAACTAATTTTTCTTTCTTGAAGTTTGTTTTTATACATCATACCCTTAAATTCCCTTGCGTACAAGCACATCTCCTATAGCCATGAACTTCTGCTGCAAGATGCCATTACTAATTGATGGGGATGGGTCAAGGAGAAAGAAATCTTCCTTGCTGTATTCTATGAGAAATTGGTTTTTTTGAGCTGATTGACTTGATTCAATTCTCTCATATTGGCACCGGCTTGCTTTTGAACAACTTTCTTTATATTTAGACTACAAGGAGCATTACTAATCGAATTCCACCAGTCTATAGAAATTTCCTTTTCCTTATCAGTTGCCTTCAACCAGTGGCAAACACTCTATGATTCCATCAAGTTGATTTGGAGCCCTTCTTCAATTTGAAAAGCAAGTAATAGTCTACACTGTATTTTGGCCAACAGCCAGGGGGAGCTCATAAGTGAGTTTACACACTGGTAGTATGACTATGGCAGCATTGATACAGTATCTGTACCTAAAAAGAGTGAAAGCCTTCTAATTAGACTACCCCACATTTGTACGTGGCACAGTGAGTAGAGCACCAGACCCAGAGTCAGGAAGACTCATCTGCCTGAATTCAAATCTGGTCTCAGACACTTACTAGCTGTATGACCCTGGTCAAGCCATTTAACCCCGCTTGCCTCAGTTTCTTCATCAGTAAGGTGAGCTGGAGAAGGAAGTGGAAAACCCCTGCACTATCTTGGCCAAGGAAACCTCAAATGGATCATGAAGAATCAGTAAGACTGAAAAATGACTCACTGAACAGAAACAAAGTATTTACTCACCTCTTCTCCCCCCATCCCAAGGCATTGAATTTTGACTATTAGCAGGGAAGCTGCCGCTCAAAACTTTGACAATGGAAATGAGCTGGTGTTTTCCCCATTGTATACTCCTTTCTGGTCTTTTTCAAAAGGCAAAGAAAAAAACTTCAGCAGTATTTTTCTATATTTGACCTCAGATACTAGTACAGGGTGAAGGAAAAAATAATACCAATCCTCTCTCCTGTTTCCCTTTGTCTGTATTGCTTAAGCTCCCCCGTGCCTCAGCCTTGAGTTCTCTTTTTGTTGAGTAAGAGAATATCTCCCACATTTGAAGGAGAGAAATCCTTTCTCTCTTTCTCATAAGCCCTGGCAACAATAATCATCTAAAATCAGGATTAATGGCCTCTAATATAGAAGAACGGGACTCAGTGATTATCCCACTCCACTTAAAAGTAATTTCCTTTGTTAGGTAATTGATTGAATCAGTCAGTTACAGTTCATTGATAACATCCTCTTGAATCAATCAAAGCCATTGGGTGAAAAAGTTGGTACCACCCTGAGAAAGCAGGAGCTATTACAGAACCATGTGTAGATTCTCAGAATCTATAAAGAGAAAAAGAAGAAGGTGCCCATAGCTGAGGAACCCAGTCACAATCAGAAAAAGGACAATGAGAAAGTAAGACTGAATTGTGGTAAAAAAGGGAGGAGAAATCAAGAAAGGCCAATGAACTTAGAGGTATCTCAAGGCAGAAGACTGGATGCCACCAGTTGTAATCATGTACTTGAGGACTAAGCTAAGTTTCAAGAAAAAGTTTACTCTTTCTCCACCTCCCAGGGACTACTTCTCTGCAGTTATTGTAAAATTATCTGCTGTTTGTTTAAAAAAAATGTTTCCAGCAACTTTAATCTTGCCACAAGCATAAAAAAAGGTAGAAGTTAATTGTAGATTTAAATTAAGAAAGAGAAAACGGAGTTGGGAAATATTTAATGAAATAAATAAAAGCATATTAAATATTTTTAAAAAATTAAGACAGAGGGTCAAACTTTGTCTAAATTCTAGGAAATTTCCTTACTTGAGGTTCAGAGCAATTGTAATTGTACTTAAAACTTTTGTCTAAAATAAACTCCCTAAAGGCATAGAGTAGTGAACCACATGGACTTGGGGCATTATATTTCCCTTAGGTTTACAATGAGATGATTTCATAAAATAGTATTGCATAAGCATTTTAGATAACACAAAAATAAAAACAGAGAAATTAAAATGTTTGTCTTCTCTGGTAATGGGCAAGAAATATTACAGAAAATTAAGACTCTTTATTGACAATGGGATGAACTCCTTATCCCTGGGCAGAGAGAGAAGGTTTTTGAAGTTAGGTTGAAATCCCTCATTAAGCCAGATACAGATCACTGTCTCCTTCTCCCTTATACTTAGTTACTACTCTTCACCACCAAAATTTAGGTAGCAGAGGGGATAGAGTTCTGGTGCCTGTGGCATTTAAAAAGATTTGACAGACCTAATTCCTGAGTAATGTAATCATTTTATTAATAACATCAGCATTTTAATAAAAGGATGGTCATTTGGTGTCTCTCAGGCCAAAGACAATTGTGGCAGTGAGTTCACACTTACATTGGAAGAGGGGTCTTCCTGAGGGTGGCAATCAATTCTCATTGATGAACAAATAATGTAAGAATGAATATTATAATGAGGTGCTGGACCTGAACTCCGATCATATCATTTCCTTTTTAAGTTACTCCAACCTTAAGCAATCTATTCAAAAAATTTATTGCTACCCAAACCTGAGTGGAACGTAATAGCTGCCCCACCTGGGTGGAGTCTGGGTAGAGGAGGAGGTTAGCTCAACCTTCCTAGATAGGTCTTGAAATGAAAATGAAGGAAAAAGGGGGAAATTTCAATCTCGCCAAATAATTGGTTGTTAATAATGACTCCTCTTAGTCCAGAATAAAGAAGACCTCAGTTTAAAACCAAGCTTAGATACTTGCTGACTGTTTGACCCAGGATAGTCAATCAATCTCTATTTGCCTGAGTTTCCTTAACTTTAAAATGGGAATAATAACAGTACCTACCTTGCAGGGTTGTGGTGAGGTTTCAGTGAGATAATATCTAAAAAGTCCTTAGCACAGAACCTGGCACATAGTAGGCACTATTTAAATACTTATTCCCTCCCTTTCCCTTCTTCACTAATCTCAAATAACCCTTGTTAGTTCTAATGGCACCATGGTAGCTGTGCCATTATTTCTCCTACTGTCTTTAAAATGCTTTGGCTTTCCCAAGTGTCATTTGTTGTTTGTAATTTCTGTTCTTTCTTTTTTTTGTTACTGTTTCTGATAACAATATTACTGTTCATTTTTGTACCATTTTGTGACTTTTCAGAAAGTATTAGAAATTTCTAAGTCTAGCATATGACCCAATTTGATTTGTCCTACCTGATTACATCATGTGGCAAGTAAAATTTTTGAAAGTTAATAAATTGATCTTTAGTCACTTCAGAGTTTTGACTGATATAGAAATGTATGGTATTAGATGCCATCCATCTCATATATTCCAGATCACTTCCTAGACTTTGTGTCATGTACAAATTCTAAAAAAATCTTATTAAATTAAGTAAGCTCCTGAAAGGCAGACGCTACTCCACTTTTGGTTTTATATCTCCAGTGCCTGAAATATAATAGGCAATTAATAAATGCTTTTTGAGAAATCATTGTACCCTGCTATTTAGGAGGATAGATCCCAATCAGTAAGGACACTGAAATAGCTTTTTAAAAATTTTCATGTACATATGTATGCATGAATGAATGAATGAATGTGTATGGATGCACATGTGTGTGAATATAATATGCATGAATGCATGTAATATACTAATGTACTCGTATATATTTGAACACAAGTTATCATTTTACTTAATAGTCAAAGACTGTTCCATTAACTCATCTTGCTTATCTCAAATGTAGATTTTTTTCGACAGCAAAAACATTTCATTAAGAATTAAAACAATACAAACGATATTAGAAAGAATACACTGGTAAAAGTGTTCTCAACACCCAGACTTTAATGGGAGTAGTCTCTTAGACTTCTTTTTTTTCATTACTTTTTTGTTACATTTTAAGTTCCAAATTGTCTACCTTCCTCCATCCCCACTCCACATTAAAGAAGGTCACCATTTGACAGAGATTTAGAAAAATTTGCAAAACCATACTACACATACTTCTATTTATCAGTTCTTTCTCTGGAGGTGGATAACATCTTCCTTAATAGATCCTTTAGAGTCGATCTGAGCATTTATAGTACTCAGAATAACTTGGTTGGTCACAATTATTCTTTGAACAATATTTATAGCAGTTTTCTTTGTGGTGGCAAAGAAGTTTCAATTCTTTGCCACCACAAAGAGAGCTGCTATAAACATTTTAGAACATATAGGTTCTTTTCCTTTTTCCTGATCAGGGAAACAAACCTAACAGTAATATTGCTGGGTCAAAGTATATATACGTAGTTTTATAATTCTTTGGGCATAATTCCAGATTGCTTTCCAAAATGCTTGAATCAATTCCCAATTCCACCAGCAGCATATTAATGTCCCAGTTTTTCCACATCCCCTCCAAAATTTTGTCATTTTCTCCTCCTATCATTTTACCAGTCTGAAAGGTATGAAATGACATCTCAAAATTGTTTTAATTTGCATTTTTCTAATTAAAATTATTTAGAGCATTTTTCATATAACTATATATAGTTTTGATTTCTTCATTGAAAACTCATAATTGGGGAATAATTCACATTCTGATAAAGTTGACAAAGTTTTCTATGTATTTGAGATATGAGTCCATTGTCCAAGAAATTGTCTGTAACTGCCCCCCTCCCCCATTATCTGCTTTTCTTCTAATCTTGACTACATTGGTTTATTTGTACAAAATCTTTTTTTATTTAATGTAATCAAAATTATCTATTTTATATCTCATGATGCAGATTCTTAACAATGGTCAGAAACCAAAGTGGGGGTACTTGGGAGCATTTGAGGGCATTGACAGATATAGGTTGAGAGGCTTCCACCAGGGGAAGGGAACAGTGGTTCTCTCTTTTTTATTAAACCAATCCTTTGTATACCTACTTCCACTCTCATGCTAAAATTAAAAAGAGCCATTTTGAAAAAAAATGAATTTATTCTAATACTTTTATAAGGATAGAGTATTTCTAGAGTCTATAAAATATCTGATATCTAACATGAATTATGTCTGTTGTCCTGAATGAGAAAATTCACCTGAGAATAAGTAATTACACTGCTCTTGGTGCCAGCTCCTTTTTTTTTTAATAGTCAAGCTACAAAATGATTTATGGAATGATGACATGTGGCCCTCACTGAGGCCAGGCACCAAAGCAAATGCTATTTGGGAAAGCAGGGGTGGGGGGAGGGGAGAAGTGAAGGCTAATAACTGTATTAGGCTTACTCTGCTTAAAAAAAAAAATCCTGAAATTTAAGCATCCTACATGATTATCATTATTAGCTACTATTTATTGGGCTCCAATAACAGAGTAAAAACTGCAAAAAAAAAATTCATAGAAGAGATCATTTGTGCCCTAAGGGTTTGCCATTTAAGTGATACCAGAAGCTTAATTTTTAATGTTTCAGGAAAGAAAATCAATTTTAATGACTTCCAAAGTCTGCAAATGCAATTATTAGGAGCCAATGATCTCTAAATGATGACACTTTAAATTCCAAATTTGAGCCACTTTAAATTCCAAATTCTGTAGCACCCACTGTGTGTAGATGGCTGTACTGGGCAGCAGGGGAGTTAGAAATGGTGTAGATAGCACTGTTTCTTCCTCAAAAAGCATGTTCTACAAAGGTACCCAAGTCAACCAACCTCTATTGTATGAATAATAGCCAAGTGGCAAAATTGAGTGTTTTGAGAGTATTTGTGACCTCAGTAATGAGTCTTAAGTAAACTTTTTGTTACTTGTCTTCTGGGTTATGTTAAGGTATAAGTCTTTTAGTAGGTATTCTGAAACTTGGGTTGTAGTAAACCTCAAATCTTGAACATTGGGCTTATATCACCTTATTTTTTAAGGAAGGACACTGACAAACTATGAAAGATTCATAGAAATGTTACTAGAATGACTTCAAGATCATGCCAAATAAGGATTCAATAAGGAGTTGGAAAATGTTTCACCTAGAGAAAAGCAAACTTAGGAGACACATGAAAGCTGTTGTCAAATATTTCAGAGGTCATTATGTCAATAAGAGATTTGATTTATTTCTAAAGAGTACAAAGAGTACTAAGAGAGAGAAATCATAGATGGGTGGAATTAGTCAGCAATCAATTGTTAATCACATTTATTAAGTGCCTACTATGTGCCACACACAGTGTTAAATGCTAGGGATACAAATAGGGGGAAAAAGACAATCTCCGCCCTCAAATTGCTTATAATCTAATAGGGAAAGACAACACACAAAAGAAAGCTGACAAAAGAGGGAGTAAGGGGAGATACTTGGAGTAGAGTGGAGAAGTCAAAGATAACCAAAATGAGTGAAGCCAGAGAAGTGAAAGAAATCTCAAATAAGTACAATTTGAGAAGCCAAAGAAGTCTTGATAGAAAGAAAAACTTCCCAAAAGTTAGTATTACACAAAAGTGAATGATTTATAAAGTGGCCACAAGATATCAAAAAGAAAGGTTTCTCCCAACCACTAATAATAGGAGGAATGAAAAACAAAGCAAATTAGCAAAAAAAGATTATGGAATAGTAGATGTTGGAGGAGTTATAGAAAGACAAGTCATACAAATTAGTACAACCATTGTGGAAAGCAATATGGAAATAGACTTAAAAATATGTCATTAAAATATCCATACTCTTTAATCCCCAAGATCGCACTGATAGGCATGTACCCCAGGGATATCAAAGAGAGTAGAGTTCTTTATGCACCAGAATATTGAAGATATCTTAGTAAGGAACTAAAGGAATCTTTGTAAGAACAGAGAACTGGAAACAAAATGGACAATACTTTGCTAGGGAATGGCTAAACCAATTATGGTACATTAAAGTAATGCTATATTTATGTGCTCTAAGGAAGAACAAATATCAAAAATACAAAAAAGTGTGAGAAGACATTTATGAACTAATACAAAGTTAAATTAGCAAAGCCAGGAAGGTTTTATGGACAGTGACTACAGAAACTGAACCTTTTCTAATTCTAATGACCAATCTTGACTCCAAAGAAGAGATGAGGAAATTCTTCCCTGTATTCATTAGAGAGATAGAAAACTTTGGGTGTAGAATTAGACATGTGCTATCAATTTCAACTGAGCTTATTTTTGTGGAATTCCTTTCTTCTTTATTTTTCTTTGTTTCAAGGGATGACCCTCTGGGTAGCAGTGGGGGAATAATATATTTGCAAATGAAGGTCATATAAAAACAAAATCTAAATTTAAAAGTAGAGGAAAAAGTGAATGGGTCGCCTCAGGATATAGTAGATTCCACTTCTCTATAGGTCTTTGAGGGAGACCAAATGACTAGCTAAGGATCTCATAGAAGAAATTGCTGTTCAGAGGTGAGCTAGATCAGATTGGAGAAGGAAATGACAAATCACTCCAGTATCTTTGCCAAGAAAACTCCAAATGGAGTCATGAAGAGTTGAACATGACTGAAAAATGACTGACCAACAACAGCTCAAATTGCTTTGAGGTCCCTTCCCATTGTGAGATTCTAAAAAGTCTCTCTCTAAATACAGACACAACTGTCTCCAACAATGCAGAGTCGTATATGTAAGTAGAAAATCTTCAGGGAAACTTCATGTTCTCAACATGGGATGCTAGTTTCTGGAAGAACTGAAGTAAATTAGGCAGGCAAGAGTAGTCATGAAAGATTTCTGGCAGGGTACAAGTTTTGAGGAGTAATTAAAGAACATTTTGGTGCTTATGAATTGGATATGTTTGGCTACAATACACAATCCTGCTACATTCTCTTGTCTTGTGAAATTCTTACTTATTTTTATCCACAGATCATAGGTGCAGAAATTTGGAGATGGAAAAACCTTACAAGTCAACCAATTCAGCTCTTAGCTTTACAGAAACTGAGGCACTAAGTGGTTAAGTGATCTGTGTAAGATCACATTTTTAAGATCTGTGTTAGATCACATTAACAGATTTAGTAAATGACAGAGCCAAGGTTTGAAACTAGGTCTTCTGACTTGAAATGGAGGTCCTCCATAGAGGAATGCACCCAATATGGTGGAGACCTTCCTGTTGTTTGTTCTTTTTTGTTGTTGTTGTTTGTTTGTTTGTTTTTTAGGATCTCAGTATACCTGTATAGCATTTAGACTGTCCACCTGTTGTCTCTCTTCTCTCATCCATGAACAGGTCGATTTCCTTTTAGGTCATAAATGTCTTTGAGAATTTATTTTATGCCGCTGCTTTGCATACAAGCCTTTTGCAACTATCTGAAATGTAGCTCTCTCCCCACCTCCCGAGCTATTGAACTTAAAACATCTTACCTGGAATGATCTCCTTTGTGCTACTGGCCCTCATTTCTCCTTTCTGGTAACTTATGAAACTGACAAAGGGAAGGAGGACCATTAAAAGTAGAAGGTAATCATGGCAAGTTGAAAGGAGACTAGGAAATATCTAAATATCTAAGAGGGGAACTTGCATCCTCAAGGCAACATGTGACCCTCCCTGTCCTCAAGTTTGGCCCTTTGACTGAATCCAAACTTCACAGAACAAATCCCTTTAATAGAGGGATTTGGTCTGTAAAACTTGGACCCAGTCAAAAGGCCACACCCAAGGACCTAGAAGGCCACATGTGGCCTCAAGCCTGCAGGTTCCCTACCCTTGATCTAGCCTTTTCTGTGAAAGGGTTGGTCTACAGGTTTATTGACTGGAGGTGAGAATGTTAGGATATAGTAGTGGTCAGAAAGAATTAAAAGAATAAGAGAGTTCAAGAATCTTAAAACTTAAAATCATGGAATAATAGCCAAAGCTCTCAAGGGGATCATCTACTCCAACCTCCTTATTTTAGAGAAGAAGCTGAGACCCTGAGAGCTGGTCACACAGGAAGAAAGTGACAGAGGCAGAATTCAAACCTAGACTTTGAACCCCTGACTTCAGAACCATAAAATAATTTGTTCTGTAGCAGTAAGATCTAGGAAATTATTTTGGATTGGTTATGATACGATGTGATTCAAATCATATTGATAAGCCACATATAATTTTGTTTCACAGTCGTTCAGGAAACCTTATATAGTATACATGCTATACTAGATGAAGTTCTGGACTTGGAGTGAGGAACCTAGTTTCAAATCCTGTCTCAAGCATTTACAGTTATAAATGGATCAAACAGTTTAATAACTCAGAGCTTCAATGTCCACATATTTTATTTTAATTTTTTTTATTCCTTTATTTATTTTCTTGTTTACATCATTCATTTTCATGAGATTTTGAGTTATAAATTTTCTCCCCATCCTTCCCCCACCCATCACCCCTAAACAGCCATCCCACTGTATACCCCCTCCCCCAATCTGGTCTCTGCTATGTCCTCCCTCATCGCCCCTCTGACTTTCCGATAGGGCAAGATGGATAATGTCCACATGTTTTAAAAGAGATTGATAATATTTTGCACTCCCTCAGAGGGTTTTTATGAGAAAAATGCTCAATGGTTATTTGTTATGGTTATTTTTAGAATCTCAGTTTAGGTAGTTTTCTTATTCATTTGTTTTGGTCTGGACCTATAATTTCATTGTGGGGATTTGATTTCCCTGTGGAGAAATTCCACTATTAAAGGATTCTATCAGCATCAGAGAATTGTCACAGTCACCAAGAGGTTAAGTGACTTGACTGACTTAGCACAGATACTTATTTTGTATCAGAAGCCTGATTTGAACCTAGGTCTTCCTGACTCCACTATCTCCCCTCTAGTTACTACAGCAGGCTGCTTCTCTCCTATTCAGAAATTCTATCAATCTCTTCTCTTTTTAAAATCTTATTGACATGCTTTGTTTTTATATTACATACACTTGCAGATGACTCCCACTTTGTGAGAGGTCTCTTGCTGAGAGGTAATACAGTGGAATGCCATTTTTAATGAAGAACTAGGGTCCATGCTGTGGAGCCATTTTATAGGTTAAACCCCTCATGGCAAAGTCTTTTTGAGTCTTCAGTAACTAGATACCCAAGATATACTTGTGTTATATTGAATTCCTCTCTGCAGTGAATGGTGTTATGGTAAGGTCCACCTAGAATAAGCTGGCACCTATCTAGATGTGTGTAAAGAGAAGAATTAATGTAGTTATCTGAATGATTCAAGGAAATATGCCAAAATCAAGAACAAAAATAAAGCCTGATATTTATTTTGATTATCTGAGTATTCCAAGGAAAAGTATTGACTTAGTCAGAATTTTCTAAATAATGGCCTTAATTTTCCATTCGGTTAATGTTGTATAGACCAGCTCTAAGCTGTATTACAAGGTCTCTTCTTACATATGGTACCATGAAGCTCCCCAAAACATGCCAGATATTTTCTCATTTAGAGAATGTGATTTCCTACATGGCTGCCACTCCAGATCACAAGCTTCCTATGGAACAAACTAACTAGATGAGAAGTGAGTCACCCAAAGAAAACAGTCCTGTAAGACAGAAGGTCAACAGCAATCTTCATTAATGTGCTTCTACTTATGAAATGCTCTCCACCAAAACTGGGTCCTTTCTGACAGCACCAACCTTGGCTTCAGAGGAATGTACTTCTCCCTACAGATCTCTATGGCAATCCTTTACATTCCAAAATGATGAAGGGAATAAAAGATAATTCCTTGGGAGCAAATATCTGAAAAAAGGCATACTTATATATCAGGATTTGGGATGCTCACTTGTTTTTTCTCTGCTTCTATTGCAACCCCTAAACCCAGCTGCTGCTGTGATTATTCTTCAGCTAGGGGAGGTACACTTTCTATTTATGCAAACGGCATTACTGTGTCTCTGCATTATGAAAGAGTTCACAGGTCAAAGGATCACAGATTTAGCACCAAGTGAAAGGGACCTTACATGGCATCTTGTTCAACCCACTTATTTTATACAAAAGGAAACTGAGGGCCAGAGAAGTGATGTGACTTGTCCCTGACAGGATCTGGTTGAAGGCTCTTCGACACAAAACCCAACGTTCTTTCCATAAGATGACACTGGCTTCCCTGGATTGAGCCCCATTTTTACCTTTGAATTCTCTCTCTAATCTCTTTTCTCTCTGTATCTAACAAGATGTCAAAACACCTATTAATATCATGATGTCAAAATAACTGATGATGCAATCAAACATTTTGGTCAAAGGTATTTGGGCCATCCATCCACAAGGCCCTGACAGAGCTATTTTCATGGCAAATGAACAATTGCCTACCTACTATATAGGGGTGATAGCTTTAGTGGTGTTACTTCATGGTTTATAAATATGTTATAGAGCTGAAGAATTCAAGACAACAAATTTTTATTGAACAGTGATATGCATAGATACAGGCAGCTAGATGGTTCAGTGCATAGAGCACTGAGCCTAGAGTAGGAAAACCTGAGATCAAATCTGTCCTCACAATCTAGCTTGTATGACCCTGGGCAAGTCACTTAGCTTCTGTCAGCCTCAGTTTCTGTAAAACAGCCTCTGCAAAACAAGAACAATAATAACATCTACCTTGCTGGGTTGTTTTCAGGATCAAATGAGACCACATTTGTAAAACACTTAACATAGTGTCTGGCACATAGTGTTATATAAATGCTTATTCCCTTCCCTTAAAAATTTAGATCTTGCCAATTTCCAATCATTAACATTGGGGAAAAGGAAAGAGACTGAGAAGGAGAAACAGTTGTTTGGTGTCCTGAAAAAACACCAGTTAGCTGATTGACTGAATTGTTTGCTTTTCAAATGCCTGTCAAGCATGTTACAGACATAGTTGCTTTGTTCTCCACACCTCCTCCCCCTAAAAATTAGAAGGCATCTTACTCCCTCCTCTGAAAGCTTGTTCTTCCTAGCTTTCAAGAAAGAAAGATGATAAAGATCAGTAAAGAATTACTCGGGTAGATTCCACATAAAGATATGTAATGGAGTTAAATCATTTCAGGTCAGCTCTTAAAAAACTGAGAGTAAAGGCATGTTTTAAGGCTGTTCTTTTGGGGAAAATACTGACCAGGTTCAAGGAAAGTCTAAATGTACAAAAAAACAGTCATTCCAGAGAGATGGTCTTTCTCCCGAATAGGGAAAGGTTTCTTCTTCTATAAGCAGAGAACCTTGGGATCTCTACAACCTACACATAATTCCAAAGTGTTACATATTCTTCTTAAAAGGAGGGGTTTGAGAAGTCTGCCCTTTTATCATTAGACTAGACAACAAAAGATTAGTACATCTAGAGATCTAACAGTATAACCTAAATGAGGGTGCATTGTACTCACAGTCAACAAACATATATTAAATTCTTATTATGTGCCAGGCACATAGAGACAGCTAGGTGGTGAAAGTGGAGAAAGTGCTGAGCCCTCATCAATAAGAGTGAGGTTTGAAAGAAGGGAGGGTTTGGGGTAAAGATAATTAGTTTTATCTTGGGCATGCTGAATTTGAGATACTTATGGGCCATCCACTTTGAATTGGTGATGTAGGAACAGAGTTCAAGAGAGAAATTAGGACTAGATACGTAGATCAGGGAATAATCTGTATTGAGAAAATAGTTGAACCTTGGGAGTTGTTGAGAACAACAAATAAGATGGTATAGAGGGAAAAGAGAAGAGGTCACAGGACAGAGACATGTGTTTGTACATAACAAGGAAAAACCAAATAGGAAAAGATTGAATATTAAAGAAAGTAAGGATGGTAGTAGGGATAATTTTCTAGACAAGGCAAAATAAGATGGGACTAAGAACACAGGCAGAAGGGTTTGCCTCATCAAGGATAAAAGATTGCCTTTTCATGAGACAGGGTGAAAGAAGAAATGATAAGAGATGTGAGATATGATAATGATATGAGTGATGTGAGAAGATGAGGAAAAAAGGAAATGAGAGGAACCAAGATTGTAGAGTACAGGACAGGATTGCTGCTGAATTCTCCCAATATTCACCTCCAAAAAACTTTAAAATACTACCTTAAATCAAATTTTAGAGCAATACAACCAATAAAAGGTTTTTTCCAACATAAGACAACTTAGGAAGTCTGCAGGAGAGGTCTGTAACACCAGGGTGAGCACAGGCCCACAGTATGGCAGGAGTGCCAGCAGTGTGCTTTGGAGAAGGCAGCAACAGTAGCAAGGTCAGGAACTCTCAGCCCAGAGATGGGAAGGGGATTGGACAAGTAGTCAGAAATAGATTACAGGAGACATTTTGCTAGCACTGGTGTAGGCTGGTACTAATTGGTAACTCTTTTGCCCATAAACAATTCTGGTCACAATTCCAGGAAGAGAGAAGCACTTCTGATCAGCCACAAGAGGGCAGGGCCTTTCATGAGTAAAGAACAGAGTACAGACCAGGAGAGCAGTGACTATGCCTCTCCCAGGATAACAAGGCCTTGGAAGCTTCAAAAACTTGCAGACCTCCAGGACAACTTCTGAAAACAGCAGCATAAAAAAAA
>CM053580.1:482389943-482416934 GCA_028627135.1 Pseudochirops cupreus
TTTAGGGTGTTGATTTCTTCAGTCATACTGCTGACTCTCTTTTCATGATTTTCTTGCAACATTGTTATTTCTCTTCCCAATTTTTCTTCCACTTCTCTTATTTGGTTTTCAAAATCCTTCTTCAGCTCATCTCTAGCTTTAAGGCAATCTTCATGTTTATTGGAAGCCCCTGGTGGGGGAGCTCTGGCTGTGCGGTCCTGCAGCTCTCTGCCTTGGTCCTTCTTTACTTCAAAGAAGGAATCTAGGGTTTGGTTGCTGTTCTTACCCTGCTTCTTATGCTTATTCTTACTCATGGTTGGTCAGTCCATGATTTTTTTTTTTTAAATCTCTGTCAGGCTCTGCTTCCAGAAGGGAAAGCTCTGTCCCAAATCGCTGGGGTCCTCCTGGCTGCTGTAGCTCTCAGGAAGGTGCTGGGTCCCTTTCTCACTTCCAGCTCACTGGATAAAGAAGACTCACAGGAACAAAGCCCAAGACCACGATCTAGATCCAGGCTGCTCAATGCGAGAGTACTTGGCCTCTGAATGATCGCTTAGTCCCCCTGCAGTCTTCAGGCAGAGGGCGCGGAAGCTGCAATGCAGAGACAGGTGCAAAACCTCTGCCTTTCACTTTCCCGCCCTGGAGGAGTTTTGGCAGGACTGCTTTTCTACCAAGACCTGGCAAGTCCCACTGACTTAGTTCTGAACGCTGCTCGCAGCTGTCACTAATCCGAGGCTCCGAGGCTCCTCCCGTCCAGCCGCCCCCAGGGCTCAGCCAGGGCTTCAGGCCAGGCTGGTTTTGGTTTGCAGTGCTGATATGGTTCCTCGTAGCCGAGCTGACTTTAGTGGAAAGTATATTTGCATGCATTTGGAGTTCTAGGATTAGTTTAGAGTCATATTTTATGGATATTTTGGGATGGCTATGTGAGATCTGCGATATGTTGCTGCTCCTATGCTGCCATCTTGGCTCCTTGTTTTGTTTTTTTCTTATTGGTAATTACATGGCATGATTTTAAGGCTCCTCATCATCTCATTCCCTCCTCTGGATATGCTTTAACTTATCCAGGAGTGGAAGAAAGCTTGATATAGTAAAAACCAACAAACAAATAAACAAAAAAAAGGAAACCTGGGTTAAGTTTCTGTTTTTACTTTTCTCTCTCTGTCCAACCTTAGGCAAATAATTTAACTTCTTTGTGCCTCACCATCTATATATATGGGGAAATAATTCTGATTAATGGCAGGAATTTAACAAAGGTGCCAGCTTCTCCAGCTCTACCTGGCCCTTTTTAGTCCTGTTCCTGAATTTATTTGTATGGCAACCACATCCATTACAAGTTATGTATAGGAGTCTTCATTGTGAGAAGCATACATTTCCTGGCCACACATGTTCCCTAGATGTGAAATATTTAATATATATTCCCTAATCATATATATTCCATACATGTATGTCCATTTTGTTCATTGTTCCCTGTTAGTATTTCTTCTAAATACTGGAGGGTGGGAATTGAAAAGAGCATATCTCTATGTTTCTCTTGGGGAGCCTTCTTTGTCACTTATTTTGCTATTATTTGATTAAATACCTTTTGTTCCTAACTAATATGTCCCCTGGCTGACCTTGTAAAATAAAATATGTTAGTAGGGGCTCATACATTATGGTTTTCATTAGAGATTGACCTTCCTAAATGCCTCAGAGGCTATGTTTCTGAGGACTCACTTGTGAGGGTGTCCTAGGGAACTGCATGTAAAATGAGATGGTTGGATTAGACAACCTCTTAAGGTCTTTCCAGCTCTAAATCTATGGTGCCTTAAACATAATATTTTGAATAGTATCTCTCTAGGGCATAGTACAATGGGAAAATGATTCATTTTTCTGGATACCCTTGTTTTATTTATTTCTAAAATCCTCTTAGTTTCTTTGGCTGCCACTTATTTTGTGTTCCGTCACATTACATGTGTTACATTAAAAATTCAAAGCTTCCAGTAGACATCATGTAGGAGATGCAGTTTTCAATGTAAAGGATTGAGGAACAATTCTCAAATGCTGCTTTGGGCTTAACTAGTGCTCAGTGATAATGCTGTTTCAAACCATTATGTTTTGACTTTAAAGTGCAAGATTCCAACAAACACATTATTTAGTTGCTAATCAAAGTCCGTCTGTATTTTGAATTAGTGGTTATACCTATAAGGATATAAATGTTAAAAGAAGTTGTTAATTTGAGCAAGCGTGCTGGATAACATCTTGTCTTAAAGTCCTGGCCTTTAATATCCTCTCATGATCTCTTTAAAAGCATGTCCTATTAAGATAGAGGAGGAGAAAATGGTTAGGGTCAAATAAAATTAAGCATTCATCTTAGATCTGAAAGGCTTGTGTTTTTAGTCAGAACATTATTGGTTATGTAATGTCCCTGGGTCTCTCTGGTGAATAACCATAGACTACTTGCAGGTTGGAGGTTGGGAGGACAGTACAGTTTAAATGTATGAATCCATCTGTGTAGGGCAAGCTTTGGGGCATGTCTATTTATGCACCCACAGTTTGTCTCAGCCTAATGGGAGGAATATCACCTAAAAAACTACTTCCTGAAGACTGGGGTAAAAATACAAAGGTTGAATACTCCTGGCAAATTAAGATGGAGTCCCTTCAAAATTCCTATAGGAAAAACAGATATAATTTAAAATGTCCTATCTTAGCTTAGACACATTATTAAATACATGATAGATATGAACTTTGCATCTATTTGCTGTAGATGGAAAGGAAATAGAGACAAGTGCACCTTGAAGTTATTACATGTCCCAAAACTCTTATCCTTGAGGGAAAATGACACCAACATGAGTTATGCTCTAAAAGTATGAATGAAAAAACAAACATTTTTTATTTTTGAAATTGATCACATTTTTCTTAAATTCTTACACATGGATTATATTTTTCAAGCTAATCTGAAGAGATGTATAAAGAAAGTTTGATCATCAGTGTGCCAAATTGCCCTCAGGTTGAACCCTTTTAGCAGGTAAAGCAAGGTAGAAAGACTCAGGGAAATATTTTCCTATGGTCTGACAAGTCATTTCTCCTCCCCCTGACGCTGCTGACTCCTAAAATTATCCGTATAAGGCCTCTAACAAGTAAGAAATGATAATGGAAGTTAGAATCGAAAGAAACGGTGGAGAGGAGCTGGCCTTATCTGAAATTCCACACCAGGGGATTAATAGCTGGTGGCTGTTCTGATAATGAAGCACCAAAATATACAGGTGATACCATTAATTAATTAAAAGTTGATACTCTGAAGTTATAATCCAAAGAGTGCCATCCAAAAGTATAATCAAAATCAAATAAGGAACTGTGTCAACTATAATTTACCACTGTGTTATTAAACACCTGACTATTTTACACATGTATTTTATACCCGAATGTATTTTATGGTCATTGGAGGGAAAATATGACCATAGCTAAACAATGGACATCTGGTGGGATCCTCTGCTTCCCATCCTTCTAGCCCTAGGTGGAATCCAAATGTAAAGGCAAAACTGGGATTCTTTTTTTAAAATATATTTTAATTTTTCAATTAATAAAAATTTCTTTTCATTCTCCATGTCCCATCTTGGAGGGGGGAAGAAAAGAAGAGAAAAGAAAAGAAGCAAAAAGAAGAGAAAAGAAAAGGAAAGAAAGAAAAGGAAAGGAAAAAGAAAAGAAAAGAGAAAAAAAGAAAAGAGAAGAAAAGAAAAGAAAAGAGGAACAACCTAACCCCTTCTAACAAATATGCATAGTCAAGCCAAATAAATTCTCACATTGGTTATGTCCCCAAAAAATGTTTCCTTCTGTACTGACACCATGAGTTAGGATGTAGGAAGCATACTTTATCATTAGTGCTCTGGAATCATGACTGGTCACTGTCTTGATCATTATTCTTATGTCTTTCAAAGCTAGTTGTCTTTACAATTTTGTTATTATTTCATAAATTATTCTTTTGGCTCTGCTCACTTCACTCTGTATCAGTTCACACAAACCTTTCTAGTTTTCTCTGGAACCAGCCCTTTCATCATTTCCTGCAGTGCAATAATATTCTATTGTATATAAATACATTAATATTTCTATATTATGTTAATAATATATGTTATATTTGTATATATTTGTTTGGCTACACCTTTATAGTTGTCCATTCTGAAAGAAAAATAAAACTGTACAGCACACTGCTGAATCCCCATCATGGGACCCTATTCACACAATAACGACAGCTAGCAAAAGCACCTTACATATGTTAACTGATTTGATGCTTATGATTCTACGAGGCAAGTACAAATGTATTATCCCCTTTTTACAGATAGGGAACCTGAAGGATGGGGAGGTTAAGGGAGTCACCCAGGGTGAGACAAGTAGAGAATGTCTGAGTTCAACCTCAGTTTTTCCTGAATCCAAGTCATGCACTCCATCCACTGTGAGCTCTTTCACTCCACATGTACTGTAACAATTTGGAAGAAGAAAAAAGGAGCACTGAAATAGAAATCCCAGGAACTGGGTTCAAATCCTACCTCTGAGAACTAGGCAACTGAGTCATTTATTCTATCTAAAGCTCGGTTTACTCATTTGTAAAATATAGCATAAGACAACTCGAGCAATGGGCTGTTGTAAGGAAAGCTCCTTGTATATTGCATAATGGTTTAGAAAAGTGAATCATTACTAAAATGGCAAGCTTAAAGCTTCACAATCCTTGAGCAGTTGATCTATGCGTGGCATATTGTAGAGACCAAATACAAGATTTGCAACAAATAATTTTCAGTTTTTAACACATGTAGAACACTATTAGTGAAATGAATATTCTAGTGAAAGTGTGCATTATTAATTCAGATGAAAACCTGCTTAAATTAAGGAGTAATTATTTAGAAATGTAATTTCAATGTTTCTAAATACTAGTATAACTCCAGTTGAGCTCATCAGAGGTCCTGTTTCACTGAATAAATTAACAGGGTCTATATATGTAACTGGTTTTGTTTTGTTTTTTGCTTTTTGGAGGGCAATTGGGGTTAAGCAACTTACCCAAGGTCACATGGATAGTAAGTGTTAAGTGTCTGAGGTCTGATTTGAACTCACGTCCTCCTGACTCCAGGGCCAGTGTTCTATTCACTGCACCACCTAGCTGCCCCAATATGTAACATTTTTATAGTCAAGGTCCAACACAGATATTGTCCTTGTATGGGCATATGTTTATACAAATGCATATGTTTGTGTAAATGAACATGTATGTGTATATGAATATGCATGAGTATTGTATGTGCATATGTATATCTATGAGAGTTATAGTGTGGTTTAGTGGATAGAGAGGTGGCATCAGAATCAGGAAAACCTGGGTCCAAGTCCTATTTCTGACATATATGGTCTTTGTGGCCCTGGGCAAGTTATTTTTCTCATCATTACTCCAGGCATCTTTCTAAGACTATATTTGCTCAGCAGGTGTCAATCTACATTGGTAGAGGAGGTTTATTAGGAGTCCTATAAAAATGGATCACTAATTCAGTATAAAGCAAAATATATATAGACAGAAATATAGACATGTAGATAGGGTGTGTGTGTGTGTGTGTGTGCGCGTGCTCGCATGTGTGTGTATAAATACAGGAGATTTCCATCAAAGCAAGATCTTTGGATTAATGAGTTTTTGAGGTAGAGGGGACCATAAAGATCATCTGGGAAATATCACAGATCTAGAACCAAAGGAGATGTTGGAGGCCACAAAGTACATTCCTTTGTAGAAGGGGAAGCCAAGGCTCAGAAAGCAGAAGTGACATGCCCAAGATCACCCAAGTAGAAAGTGGTAGCACTGGGATTCAAATCGCAGTCCTCTGAGTCCCAGTGCAGTACACTACACACTATTACTTCCCTGCCAGTCCAACCTTCTTATTTAACAAATTTTAGTCATCTGCAGAGTGTTCCCAAGCAAATAATGTAGAATAAAGTTAAAAAGGGAGAGTAGGACCAGGCTATGAAAGTCATCAAATGCCAAATAAAAGAGCCAAAATTGTCAAGACCCTTTGTGTTAGTGAATAAAATAGAAAAGTAAATTAGTAGAACAAATAAGGAAAGCAAGGATTGTTAATAATCAAACTCAATCATATAGTTTTTTAATAAATTCAAGAACATAAACCACTTGGAAATATAAAACCCAATTCAATAGAACAGCTAGGGTCACTGGAAAACAGTTTGGTAAAAAAAATAAATTTACTTTAACATCTTTCTTATACCATATGGCATAAAAGTTCCTAATGGATACGAAGCTTTAATATAAAAGAGTCATATTGCTTTAGGAAAAATTAGAGGATAGAAAGAGATATCTTAACTAGGGGAAAATCCTTAAACAAACAAGGTATAGATTATATCATAAAGGAGAAGAGGTAAAATTTCATCTACATGAAATTGAAAAGGTTCTGTAGAAAAATAATCCATGTAACTTGGATAAGAAAGGAAACAGTTGGGAAATTTTTTTATGTCAAATACCTCTGACAAAAATCACGTCTAAGATTTTTAGGTAATGAAAAATGGTCAAAGAATATGAACAAATTTTTTATAAAGAATTATGAACTATAGACTAAGTTATGAAAGATTGCTCCAAGTCACTAATAATAAGAGAAGTAGAAATTAAAACACAGTTGATTTCTGACCACCCATCCAGATGACTGGCAAAAATACAAAAAGAAAGAAAGAATCTATATTTGAAAGATTGCAAGAGGGCTGGTATTTCAATATTTGATGGAGTTATGAAGTGCTCCAACTACTCATAAAAATTTGGAATCATTCTAGAAAGTAAATAAACTATTTATACCCTTTGACCCATAGATCTCATATATGACCCATATACACATATATATGCACACACATATATGTGTCTTTGTGTGTATACATACATATACACTCACATATATATACATATATATGTATATATGTGTGTATATATGTGTGTGTGTATATACATATATATGTATGTATATACTGATCATATAACCATAGAAGGGCCAAGATTGAAAGAAATGTCAAATATACACTGAAATTTCTAGATCAATATTTGGCAAAATAATAAAACTGAAAACAAAGAGGGTGCCTAGTAATTGGGGAATGGATGAATAAATTGTGGGATATGAATATAATGGAATTTCATTGCACTCTAAAAAATTTAAATATTAAGAATATAGAAAAAATATGGGAAAGTTTACATGAACTAGTGAAGAGCAAAGTAAACAGAGTCAGCAAAGCAATTGTGTGTGTGTATGTGTGCGCACTAGAGTGATGTGAACTTAATGATAGTATAAAGAGGTCGATTCAGAATTGATTGAATACAGTGCATGAACAGTCATTAATATTGACTGGTTTTATGTTGACTTATAGGGGAGTTTCTAGGGGAGTCCACCCCACTCTGCACCCCCATTTTTCTCTGGCCATGTGCTATTGAACATTTTTATCCGTGAACTGAATGAAGGCTTGTCAAATTTGTAGATGACATTAAGCTGGGAAAAACTAGCTAACATGTTGAATGACAAAATCCAGATGCAGAGAAATTTGGCAGGTCAGAATGATGGGCTAAATCTAATGAAATATCATCTAAAAAACTAAATGGAAAATGTTACAATCAGTTAAAAACCAACATAAAAAATGTGGGGTAATCAAGGTATAACTGGGCAGTCATCCATGTGCAAAGGCTCTTCATGCAATTAATATGAGTGAAGTGTTACACTGAAACCCCCAAAGCCTTTGCTATCTTTAGTTACATGTAAAGAGTCATAATATCCTGAACTTGGAGGGCGATGCTTCCTCTGCACTCTTCCTTGGTCAGACTTCATCTGACATAATTGTGTTCAGTTATGAGTGTCATATTTTAGGAAAAGCATTGAAAAGCTGTAGTGCATTCAGAAGAGGGACAGCAGCATGGTCAAGATACTAGAGACCAATTCATGCGTATGAAAATTGTTTGAAAGAAATGGAGCTGTTTAGATCAAATGAAAGTTGGTTTAGAGAGAACATGAAAGCTGTCTGCAAGTATTTGAAGGGCTGTCATGTGAAAGAAAAATTAACTTGTTTTTCTTGTTTCCCAGAGAGCAGAATTAAAAAATAATGAGTGGATGTTGCAGGAAAACATATTTAGGTTTGATGTAAAGAAAATATTCCTAATAGTTTTGGCCATGTAGTAGTGAAATTGGATCCCTTAGGAAGTAGTAGGATCTTCCTCACTGGATGCCTTTAAGTAAAGGCTGGATGTCTACTTGGAAATGTTTTAAATGGGATTGATAGTCAGGTGCTAGATGGCTTGGAGCGTATGGGGTGTTTAGGAGAACTAGCACCTGTAATGTGAGGGCTTGCTGAACCCTTTTCAGGAATACTCCTCTACCTTTGGTGTCCATCTTCATCCAATTTTCAGCTGTGGCTACAAGAAACTGTAGCATGTACAATGACCACACTTCTGTAAAATGTCTCAGAAAAATGAACTAAACTAGGTTTAGGGTAACCAACAGGCCTCCAACCTGTCAGTGAGTCAGGGGAAAGTCTACCCCAAGCATATGAATACTTTCCCCATTAGGATGGACAGATGAGAACAAACTTGTTCCAATGGCCCTGAGGGTGACTTGAGGCAAGTGCTGGGGAGCACTTCTTAGAGCTTTATCAGATAGTGAAGATGCCAAGTTCATCCACTGCATCCTGGGACATCACCAGTTGCCATGACTTTGTGCAACTCTCCCTCACTTAAATCCAATTCATGCACAAGTCAAGACATCACCCCATAATGTCATTAGTCCTCTGAGAACAAAGGACAAACAACAAATAGATGGCTTTCAAGTTCCTTTTTAAAGCTACAGTTCTATCTATGGAATGATTTGATTGATAATACTGAGTAGATACTAAGTCTAGCAACAGCCCTAGAATTTTATTTTTATTTTTTCTCAAAAGTCTCTGATGGGAACTTGCTTTTTCATAAAGCTCGATGAAGGACATGGAGCTAACATTCTGGGCATATGAATTTCTGATTGTAAATTTAACTACTGAACCCAGAGCTTAAACAACTTTCTTTTAAATGGTTTTCTGGTGTGGCTACCAGTGTCAGTAGTGGTCAGAATGCTCAACACTAATGCAATTGACTGTAAACACCTTTTTGTCCACATTTTCATTTCATGTGAAGTAAGACTTATCGATGAAATGCTAAGGAAGACTGTTTCTCAACATTTCCAGAACATGTGCGAGGGTATGTATGAGAGAAAGCATACTCTAAATCTGACAAATTCTTCCTTATCAGAAGAAAAAGAAGATCTTTCTTCTGACATGGTATCAGCCAACAATTTTGACCAAATTTTCTTTAATGTTTGACTTTTAATAGAGTTCCATCCACAAGCTATCTGCCTATCTGCCTGTCTGTTTGTCTGTCTATCTATCCATCTTCCTGTCTGTCTGTCTATCTATCTATCTATCTACCATCTATCTCTCTGTCTGTCTCTCTTTCTTTCTTTCTATCTTTTCTTTCTATTTATCCATCCATCTATCAATCAATCAAGAAACATTTATTAAGCACCTACTATGTGCCAGCACTATGCTAAGCTCTCAGGTGCACAAAGACACAAAACACAGTCTATGTCCTAAGTGAGATTACAATCTAATGGTAGAGACAACATTCAAACAAAGCAAGCTGTATATAGGAATAGGAAATAACAGAGAAAAGGCACTGGGATTAAGAGTCATTGGGAACGTTGAGGTTTAGGGGTACTAGGATCCCCAAACAGTGATACTAGGGTGCTGCCTGAAAGAATTTGACACAAGCCTTCTTTCAGTCAAGGAAAAACAAAGTTTATTAACGATCAGCCATATTGGCCAGACTTTTAAGGAATCTGAACATTTGTTTCGCTACTGTAGTCAGGCCAGATTGAATCTGAACCCCTTTAGTGGAGGCTGAGACGTCTCTTATATAAAGAAAGATTGCGGGAGGGATCTAGTGTTGGCCAAGGAGTTTGGGGTGATTGGAGGAGGGGTCTAGGGAAGATCTTGTTGAGAGTGGCCAGTAGGCTGGGGTAACTAGCGGTAGGACTTCAGGAACCAAAAGAATGGGGTTTAGATAGGATCAAGGGTGGGAAGCATCAGGAGGCAATCCAGAGGTAATAGTGACAGCCTGGGCTAGGTTAAGGGTAACTGAGAATTGGATCCAGGAATAAGGAAAGGCCAGTTGAGAGGATTACAACCTCAGGCAAACAAATGCCAGATCAAGTGGGAAGATTCAAGGAGAGTTCAAGGGGATTTGCAGAGCCTTTAGGGAAAACTTCTTGTAGAAGGTGGGATTTTAGTAGGTATTTAAGGAAAGCCAGGATGATCAATTAGTAGGCAGAGCCAAGGAGGGACAGTGTGCCAGGCATGGGGGAGAGCCAAAGAAGTTGCCAGGAGCCTAGAGATGAAGTGCCTTTATGATGGAACAGTCAAGAAACCAATATCACTGGATCTAAGAGTACAGATTAGAGGGTAAAATGTAATAAGGTAGAAAGGTAGGAGGGGGCTAGATTATGAACACCTTTGAATGAGAGAGCATTTTGTAATCTCTATTTTTCTCTCTCTCTCTCTGACACATACATATGCACACTATGCACATACATATACATATAAATGCACATATAGATAGATGTATATATGCCTGTATTGTGTGTACATTGTGTATGCATAGATGTACATTATATATTATATTATAGATGCATGCGTGTATGCATGTAGATATGTCTGTACATATATGTATACATCAACCCACATGTGCAAGCATTCATAACATGATCTTAGTATATGCACACACATGCATTCATATATGTGTATATACATGCACATATGTATGCACACATATATACACATATATACATATACCCTGTATGTACCTACATACATATATACATATACATCCGGCTATGCTGAGGCAGCTAGAAGGCTCAGCAGATAGGGTTCTGGGCCTGGAGTCAAGAAGACGTGTATTCAAATCCAGTCTCCAGACATTTACTAGCTGTGTGACCCTGAGCAAGTCACTTAACCTCTGTTTGCCTTTCTCCACTGGAGAAGGAAATGGCAAACCACTCCAGTACCTTTGTCAAGAAAAATCCATTGGGATCAAGAAGGAAGGGGCACTACTGAACTATTCAGCAACAACAATAAAATGGCTATGACCCTTCGGATTTAGAAAAGCTAAAGACCAGGCACAGCAAAAACTGTGAAAGTGAAGATTAAACTGAGGGCCTTTTCAGATGTAAAGACAGCACTCACTCCACTAGGAGGCTTGAATAGCCCAACTGCAAATGGCTTGGAAGGAAACAAGGAACTCTCCCCTCGGGCACAGATCGCTTTTGTCCAAAAACCCTCATTTGCATAATACCACAGCAGGTTTCTAGAAAGTATAACTGGCTAATTACCATAAGTAAATACAGAATGCTCATTGAAGAAACTAGCTCCAAAGCAGAAAGAATTATTGAACTGAAGGCTAGACTTCTCCTTTGTTGTTCAAGTCTCTTTCAGTCCTGTCCAGTTCTTTGTGACCCCATTTGGGGTTTTCTTAGCAAAGACACTAGAGTGGTTTGTCGTTTCCTTCTCTAGTTCACTTTACAGAAGAGGAAACTGACCAAATGGGGTAAATGACTTGCTCAGGGTCACTAGACAACTAGTAAGTGTCTGTGGCCACATTTGAACTCATAAAGATGAGTCTTCCTGACTCCAGGCCCAGCACTCTCTCCACTGTGCCACCTAACTGTCCTAGACTTTTACTTCCTAACAAATGGTAACAAATCTAGGAGCTAGGCCTTGAGGGAGTCAAAAATGTTTATTTCTGCCAATGCTCACTACCCATTCTGGAAGAGTATAGTAGTTCTTCAGCTAAGTGCCCTATAACACTTTACTTGAAGATTGCAGTTACTACCAGCAAAGCCATAGGATTAAGATGGTGAAGACTTCAGCATCCTTCCCCACCTCCCCCAACAAAGAATGAGTGCAAAGAGTCTAGGGAATTGACCCATTTAGTAAAGACACCATACCCCATGAAGAAAGATCCCAGCAGCTGACTGATCATCCTGGCCCAGTCTAACAACAGGCCAGGCATTTTTAAATCCCTTGCGCAGAGGCTCCATAGCTAAGGGAACTATTGATTCCTGGACCTGTTGCAGCTGAGATGTCATGTCAACTAAGCAACAGGGCAGCTCAACATCACCAACACTGCACCCTGAAGCAAATTTTGTGAGAACCCTCCAGGGAAAGAAAGGACAGCAAAGTTCTGTGGTTCTGGAGTTGCAAGTTGCCATGGTCATTTGCATTCCCTATATGTGTGCCTCAACACCAGTGCAAGTCAACACTTGCTCTTCTCACAGACTTTATGTATTTGTGGGAGAATAGGCCACACATTTGCTTTTGTAATGACTGTTTTGGCTTTGTGTAAATGTCTTTGCTAAGAACTAAATCTACTATTTGATTGTTAATAGGAAATACTTATTAGGAAATAGGAAATAGGGAGGGAGTGTGATAATCTATAGCCTTAGAAGGATGGCCCCCATACCTCCAGAATCTGCATAAACATGTGCCCCTCTGGGAACCTAATTTGGAAGTAAGTTAGGGGAATGAATCCAGAAAAGTTATTCTCTGTCTGTGTGATCTTCTTACACTTTCTCTCTTCTCTCCTTCTCCCTCTTCTTCTCTCTTCTTCCTCCGCACATCCTTCCTTCACACACACAAATACACATGCACGTCATGTTTGGAACTTCACCATTTCTTACCTGGATTCTCACAATAGCTTCCTAATTGATCTTCCTGCTTCAAGTCTTTCTTCTACTCAATACACCATCCTTGCAGCTGCCAAAGCTATTATCGGTGCTGGGCCTTAGAAGGGATTGGAGAGGAAAGATCTCACAAACAAGGAGAGCCATTATGAAGCTACTGACGCCATAATGTAGAACGGCTAGCGAGGTCTATCTTGTCATATAAATAAACAGCATAGAATGACCATGTTTATGCCTTCAAGGACCTTCAAAGGCTTAAAATTGTACTAATTTCTGCCTCTTCATCACTAATTCTGTAATCAATACTCTTTGCTACTAAGCACCAGCGCCATCATCACTGCCCCCACCAGTGAACTGTCCTTGTTCTCTTCCTTCTTCTTTCCATTTGTTTTTCTATTTTGTTTCTCCTCCTGCCCTTTTCCCATGATTTTCAGCTGTCATCTAGAAAGGTTGACCTTTTAAATACACCAAGTGTCAATCAGAGTTGTCAAATCAATAAACATTTACCCAACACCTAATGTGTACAGAGCACTGTGCAAGGCACAGGAGGAGATTGGACGGTTTAGTTAAGGCATTACCCCTGCATTTGGGACCTGGTAGTCTAGTAGGGGGACAGGACACCCCCACAGAAATGGCTATAACATATAAGATTTCAGTACTTTAATTCAAGGAATCAGTAAACTATGGCCAGTGGGCTAAATTCAGTCCACTGTCTGTGTTTGTATAGTTTAAGAGGTGAAAAATAATTTTACATTTTAAATTCATTACATTTTACATTAAAAATGTAAAAAAAATTCTTACTGTTGGTAGCCTCACATTTTCAACTGCGTTTTAGACATATCAAGCTGGATGT
This sequence comes from Pseudochirops cupreus, assembly GCA_028627135.1. Lineage (NCBI taxonomy): Eukaryota > Metazoa > Chordata > Mammalia > Diprotodontia > Pseudocheiridae > Pseudochirops > Pseudochirops cupreus. Next base: position 482,403,516 of record CM053580.1, read on the forward strand.
CTTTTAGACATCTTAAGCTTATCTCTATCTTTTGCCTCTAAACCTTCCCCACTTCCAAACTCTTCTATTACTGCCAAGAGTGCTATCATCCTCTCAATTCTCTAGACTTACAAACTATGCATTATCCTTGACTGTTCACTTTCTCTTTAATTTCCCATATCCAATATATGGCTGAATCCTCTTGATTTTTTGCTTCCATAATTTCTCTTGTATATGCCCCATTCTTTCCTCCCACACTGTCAGATCCCTGGTTAAGATTCTTATCATCTCAAGTCTGAACTATTGCAGTAACCTACTGATTTGTCTTCCTGCTCTCTCTTCAGTTGATATTCCACTCAGCAATCAAATTGAACTTCCCGAAGCTCAGATCTAACTCTTTCACTCTTTTATTAAATAAATTCCAATGGTTCCCTGTAAAGGTAATGTAATTTGAATTTGAAGATACCTTTGTATTGGCAAAAATTGGTAACAGGTACTTAGCACTTAGTAATTAATCAAGCCTCTGTTAAAGAAACAGACGGTATAAACTCCTGTCTCCTGTTGCTGATGTAACAGAAAGGAGCTGAATAGGGAGGAGCAATATTGTATATAAGAAAAAGCCCCAGAGAGGGAGAGTCAGATCTTCTTGGTGCAAGCCCAGTGGAGGCAGAAGCTGCTGCCACCCGTGATGCTGAAGAAGAAAGCCCTCTTCCCCCTCCCCCCACAGGCTAGAGAGAATGACTTTGATTTTGAAAACCTGGATAGAGTGATTTTGATTCTTGGAACCAGCTGAAAGTTATGCTGAGTCCAAGGGCCAGCTAGAGCTGCTGAGGAGGCTGCTAAGGATTCCCAAGGACCAGCTGGAGCTGCTGAAGACTAAGGAAACATGACTGTGATGCTGGTACTTTGCGTGAACCTGTTGGAGGCTTTGTTAAGCCTTGTCTTCCCAGGAATGGAGAAGGATTTGAGATGCACTGGACACTGTGAGCTCCAATGTAGAGCAGGAACTGCACAAAGAGATGGACAAGGACCTGAGAGCTGTCTGCCTTTGAACCCTGGTGACAGTTTGGTGAATCCAGGTAGGAGCTGGGACAACTGAAGGGGATCCAAGGAATCAGAGAAACCACACCAAGTCAAGCTAAAAGAATACTTTACTTGGATACTGTGTACTGATTGAGAAATTTTACTAGTGACCTAGGGGTGGAGGGTCTGTGTATTTTCTGATGATTAAATAGTGAATGATGAAGGATGATTGAATGATTGAGTTGATTGAATGACTGATTGACTAAATGATTGTATTTAGTGATTGATGACTGAATAAGTGACTGATTGAGTTAACTCAGTGTGCTCCATGAGTGGAGAACTTTGACTATTGTATTTTGTTTTCCTTGAGGAGGCAAATCTCCTTAAAGATGATTGAATGATTGAGCTATATAAATGATTGTTCTTTGTTGAAAACTTTGTGACCATTGTGGTGAAAACTATGTGGCCGTTTTCTGTGATAAGTTATAACATTGTGAATGCTGTGCTTTGACTTACTGTGAATGTTCTGCTTTGTCTTGTTATGGAATAAATAAAGTGTTCACTATATTGTGTAATCAGAACCTTAAAAGCTGTTCACAGCAGCCATCCTCTAGAAAGCTGCTCATGCTTAGCATTACACTCCCTATCACCTCTAGGATCAAACATAAAATCCTCTGCTTGGCATTTAAAGTTGTCCATAACCTAGTCTCTCCTATATGGCAAGTCTTATACCTTATACTCCCTTCCCCTCCTCACCCCCTGTGGATTCTACAATCTAATGACACTTGTCTCCTTGTTTTTCCTTGGAAAATATACTCTATCTTCTGACTCCAGGAATTTTCACTGGATATTTCCCATATTTGGAATGTTCTTCTTCTTCATTTCTACCTCCTGGCTTCCCTCAAGTATCAGATAAAATCCTACCTTCTAACAGGAGCCTTTCCCAATTCCCCTAAATTCTTTCTCCTTCCCTCTATTTATTATCTTCAATTTATCTTATATGTGACTCGTTAGCACATAGCTGTTCACAAGTTTTCTCACCCATTAGACTGGGTACTCCTTTTTTAATTTTAATTTTTTTTTTCTTTTTGGAGGAGGGAAGGCAGGGCAATTGGGGTTAAGTGACTTGCCCAAGGTCACATAGCTAGTAAGTGTTGTGTCTGAGGCTGGATTTGAACTCAAGGGCCTTCTAACTCCAGGGCTGCTGCTGTATTCGTTGTGCCACCTAGCCGCCCCTAGACTGTGTCCTCCTTAAGAGCAGGAACTATCTTTGGTCTTTCTTTGTTTCTTCAAAATTTATGGAATGTAGTTTGTTGTTGCTGTTGTTGAGTCATTTCAGTTGTGTCTCACTCTAAGGGACCTCATTTGGTGTTTTCTTGGCAAAGATTCTGGAGCAATTTGCCATTACCTTCTCTAAGTCATTTTACAGATGAGAAATTGAGGCAAACAGGGTTAAGTGACTTGCCCAGGGTCACATAGCTAGTAAGTGTCTGAGGATTCTAACTCATGAAGATAAGTCTTCCTGATTCCAAGCCCAGTGTTCTATCTACTGTGCTTCCTAGCTCTTTCTGGAACACAGTAAGTGCTTAAGAAATGGTTGTTGCCTGAGGGACAACTGATGCTTGACTGATGCTTGTTTTGAAGTAAGAGTCCATTCTCAGAGTGATCAAGATGTCAGTGATCTTTCTTCTGGTGTTGAAGTAATGCAATCGACTTCCTACTAGGTATTAGGTCTTAATCTACACTGTTTCTTTCTGGATGACCGGATGCTTCTTCCTTGCTTTCAAGGCTCCTAAGACATCCACTTGAATCTGGGGCTGTTTGGAAAACCTGAAATATCTGATGTCTAGATAGCTATAGCTTGATATTATACTTAGTCTCTGAGAATGACATTATTGGTCCTCCTAAGACCAGGGCTCTGAATTAGCTCTGCAATTATTCAATAAAAAGAACCTCAGTATTCAAAGAGCCTAATAAAACACTTCCTACATATAGTCATTCATGTGAGCGGCACAATTGCATAGTGAATGAAAGCAATGGCCTTGGAAGACCTGGGCTCAAATCAAGGCTTTGGCACATCCTAGGCTGGTCAAATGACAATGGTCAAATCATAATTGCCTCCAGGAAACACACTAAAAAGAAAAGTTATACTCAAGCAGCCACTCTGAATTGATTAAAGGGAGATTCAGCACTAGGAGTTCCTCACCTTATTGAAATCACAGGTCTAGGTCTTACCTACACTCCCACAAAAATCATTAACATAATCATGGAAAATCATTATTTTGGATTGAAAATGGGAAAATATAATTTTCTTTTCCCAAACCTGAACCTAGCACACTAGATTAATCCTTTCTGGAAGGGGATATGATATTCTAACTTAACACAGAAATCTACAAAGCCCTTTTGCCCTCTGTCTTCATGTGGATTATTATAGCTTTTTTGTTGTTGTAATCACACTCATCAATAGGATTTGTGTTTCAAAGGTCATGAGACAACAGATGGTCTTGAACAGGAACCCATATATTCATTTTACAATCAAATTTCAATGTTCAGGCCAAAGGGCAAAGTAGTAGCTTTGACCTCACGTAGACAGACCCTCAAGACCCTCTACAGGCTTTCAACTGTCTTTAATCAAATTTATAACATAGATGAGCTAAATAAATAGCTAAAACAGTTCTCGCCTCCCCCAAATTTCCAAATATTGTACTGGATGTTAAGATAGTGTCCTTTACATTAACATTGTTTTTAAAAATTTAAACCTGAAGGACTATGACAACATATCTATTGTCATAAAGATCTGGGGTTGTTTTTTTTTAATAAAGAAGGTACATATGCCTTTAAATTTTTCCTTAAGATACTGACTCTCCATAAGGTTACTATTTTTCCTTTGTCATATCTTGCTCTCCAAATAATTAAATAATCTTTTATCACATCTGTACAAAATTCCTGGAGAGTTCAGGAAATCAGAATTGTTGGGTGTCTCGCTTCCTCTGTAAGAAAAATGAAACCCTCAGCTTCCAGCCAACTTGTTTCTCTCCCTGGTGCTTTCTAAACTGGTATACAAATCCATGTGACAGCAGAGAAGTAAAAGAATATAAGTTGTAATACACAAAATATGTCAAAACATGGTATGGATTATCAAGTCAATCGAGTATAGAAGAAAGACCTTCTACAACCCTGCCAGTTAATTTTGAAATTGGTGTCACATGAGGGATAAACTTGGTATCCCATAAGGAGCTATCATATTACTCTGTTGATTCCAAAGTGTTTCTTTTCACCAAGAGTTCTACACAGTGTTATCAGAGACAACAATTATACAAAAGAGGCCTCGATCTTTCTCCAAAAATATGACAAAAATCTCAAGCCTTCATGCACTCTAAAGTGAACCTGTTTTATAGTTTATAAAAGTTGTTATTCTGCTCAGAGTGTGAAGGAAAGAAACACCCAATTAAATTTATTTCAAATTTTTCCTTAAAACAATTCTTTATTTATTCCATAGGCTATTAGAATGAGAAGGGAACTTTATAGTGATGCTTTATACCATAGATTTCTAGAATAAAGAAGGGACCTGCTTCCATATTGTTTAGTAAAATCATCTTTTTAAAAATCAGGAAATTGAAGCCCCTAAAATTTAAGTGACAGAATGTGATCTAGAAGCTAGGAAGACTAAGAAAGAAGGGAATAAGCATTTATTTAGCACCTACTATGTTCAGGCACTGGGCTAAGTGCTTTACAAAAATTTTCTCACTTGATCTTCACAACAGCCCTGGGAGTTAAGTGCTTTTGCTCTTCCCATTTTCTAGTGGAGGAAACTGAATTTAAGCGACTTAAGTGACACAGCTAGTCAGTGTCTGAAGCTGGATTTGAACTCAGGTCTTCTTGATTCCAGACCTAGTACTAGTCCAACTCTGCCACCTAGCTGGCATTGGCTGTATTAAGTAGCATCCACAGGTAGGGAAATGCCTGTCAGGCTACATTCTAACTAGATCAGAACCCATATTCTGTTCAGTTCTAGCTGCCACATTTATGCAAGGCTAGTGATAAGCTAGAAAGGATCAAGAACAAGAAATGGCCTTGTATACATGCCATATGAGGATGTGGGGAAGGAGCTGAGGAATTTTACCTTGGATAAAGAAAAGACTCAAGAGAGCCCATGATAATTGTGTGCAAGTACAGGTTGTCACGTGGAAGAATGATTATAGATTTATTCTGTGTGGCCCCAAAGGAAAGAACCAGGAGCAGTAATGAGTCCAAGTTGCAAAAAGACAAATTTACCCTTGATGTCAAAGAAAAACCAAAACAATTTGCTGACAATTAGAATTGTCCAAATTTTAGAGCTGGCTGCCTCTGAAGGTAGTAGGTTCCTACTCGTTGGACCATTTCAAACAAAGATTTGGGGATAACTACTAATCAGATATGTGATCCCCATCACATTCTTTTCTGTATATGAATTACATGGCTGTTGAGATCCTTTCCAATATTTTTTATTGTTTTTTAAAAATTTATTTTGTTAAATATTTCTAATTACATTTTAATCTGGCCCAAGAAACACCTGCAAGTATAGGTCCTATATTTGAAACTTCTGTACTAAGGCATATTAAAGAGTTATATCTGAACTGGAGAAGGAAAGGAGTAAATTGCAATTATTATAGGAGCAAAAGTGAAGTAAGCTTTTGTCCACATCTAATCCAGCAGCAAATATATGGTGGTAGGCTCATATTATGAACCGCAGGCATCTAATTGATTTTATAACTCAAACTATACCCATATAAATAAAAGGTTCTTTTTCTTTTACTCCCAGAGTAATAACGATGCAATGTGAGAAATAGGATGTATACTTCTGGGAAACCAAAACAAAAAATCAGAATAAAATAAATGTTGGTATAAAATAGGGTCTTCCATAATAGTCTGGATCTTTTGAAGTACTGAAGCAGCTATAAATGTCTAGGTCACATCGTAAATTTTGAGTTGGAAGGGAGTTTTTTTTTTTTTTAATATGCTTCAATCTGCATTCAGACACCATCAGTTCTTTCTCTGGGGATAGATAGCATTTTTAATGATAAGTCCTTCAGAGTTTTTTTGGGTTGTTGTATTGCTGAGAATAGGCAAATCATTCCCAGCTGATCATCTTAGAATATTGCTGTTATTTTGTATACAGTACATTTCACTTTGCATCAGCCCATGCAAGTCTTCCCATATTTTTCTGAGAACAGTCTGCTCATCATTTCTTATAGAACAATAGTATCCCATCATAATCACGTGCCACAGTTTGTTCAGTCATTCCCCAGTTGATGAGCATCCCCTCAATTTCTGATTCTTTGCCCCCTAAAAAGAGCCACTATGAATATGTTTGTATATATAGGTTCTTTTCCTTTTTATTTTTTATGTCTTTTGGGATACAGGCCTTGTAGTGGTATTGCTAGGTCAAGAGGCATCCATAGTTTTATAGACCTTTGGGCATAGTTCCAAATTGCTTTATAGAATGGTTGAATCAGTTCACAACTCTACCAACAGTACATTAATGTCTCATTTTTCCCATATCCCTTCCAATATCTGTCATTTACCTCAGAATTGTTTTAATTTGCATTTTTCCAGTTGATAATGAGTTAATTTTTTTTTTTCATATGGCTATAGATAGCTTTAATTGCTTCATCTGAAAGCTGATCATATCTTTTTTTAATCATTTTTCAATTGGGGAATGGCTCTTATTTTTATGAATTTGATTCAGTTCTCTCTATGTTTGAGAAATAAGGCCTTCATCAGAGAAAGCTGCTTCAAATTTTTTTCACAGCCACTATTGCTACCTGTATTTCCCTTTATTCTATTCACTACCCCCATCCCATCCTGGTCATTCTATTCTTGTTCTCCTTTCACTATGTCCATCCTCAAAAATGGTTTGCTTCTGACTAGTACCTTTCCCAGTCTGCCCTACATTTTATCATACACCCCCCTTCTCTTGGCCCCTTTCCTCCTATTTTCCTATAGGTTAAAATAGATTTCTATACCCAATTGAGGGTGTATGTCATTCACTCTTTGAGTCAGTTCTGATGAGAGTAAGATTCACTCACTCCCTCTTACCTCCCCAATTTTCTCCACCACTGTAAAACTTTTTCTTGCCTTTTTTGTGTTAGATAATTTATCCAATTCTACCACTTCTTTTCCATTTTTCCCAGTTCATTCCTATTTCTCACTCTTTAATTTTATTGTTTTTTAGATATTATCCCTTCATATTCAACTCACACCTGTGACCTCTGTCTATATAGAATCCTAACTGCCCTAATAATAAGAAAGTTTTTATAAGTTACAAGTATCAACTTCCCACATAGGAATGGAAACATTTTAATCTTAATAAGTCCCTTATGATTTCCCTTTCCTGTTTAAGAGGAGATATTAAGGTATCTTGTTTTGCTCCCACAGATGTTATTGGGAGATAATTAATGCTCCCAAGATGTGGGGAAACTTGATTTTATCTTATTTTACCATGACAGTGGCCATCCTGATGTCAGGAGGAATCAGAAAGGTTGGAATAAGACAACTGGTTCAAACCTGAGAGGTCAAGAACTGGTCACCAATGTCCTCACGACTGCCCCTGCTTAATTAACCTCATAAATGTTAATAGAATATGTTATCTGGGAGGGGGAATATATAATGAAAGCTCATAGTGGGAGTATAAGGAAGATTTGTGACCTTGAGGAGTCTAGACCAATTCTGACTATGAGGGGAGAAGTCAGAATAACTAAATGATATTTAAGCATGTTCTTGCCTTTGCATGTATGATGTGAGTGTTCCTAGTTAGCACCTTACCCACTTCTGAGGCTTAATAAACACATTCCTCTATTGCCTTCAAGTCATTGGACTAGATATTAGAGATAGTCCATAAAGACAAATTTATTGATTTTTAAAAATGTGTCAGATTTTATATTAAGTACTACAAATACAAAGAAAAGAAGTGATCAACATTGAAATAATAATTGAATTTATGGAAGCTGAAGAGATTGCCAAGAGAGATGCAATAGAGTGAAAAGAGAAAAGGCTCAGAACAAAGAATTGAAGGATGTTCATGGTTAGTGGGTGTTGTCACTGGATGAAAGAAGACTGGCAGGAAGAGAACCAGGAGAGTTATGTCATAAAAATCCAGAGAGGGGAGAATTTCCAGGAGGAGAAGGTAATCAACAGTGTTGAATGGTGCAGAGAGGTCAAGAAAAATGAAAACTAAAAGACCATTAAATTTTATGATTAAGATACTATTGTTAACTTTGAAGAGAGCAGCTTTAGTTGAATGATGAGATCAAAAGAGAGAAAGCAGACTGTTTCCATGAAAGAGAGAAGAGAAGTAGACACCTTGCTCTAAGGAGGCTACCAGAGAAGGGAAAGAAAGATATGGATTGATAGCTAGTAGGGTTGGTGGGATCAAGTGAAAATTGTTTAAGAATTGGGAAAGTATTTTAGGCAGCAGAAGAGCAGTCACTACATAGGGAAAAGCTGATCATGAAAGAGAAGCAATGATTGCATGGGCAGCCTTCTGGAGAAGACAAAAAGGGATTAGATCAAAGGTACGTATAGAGAGACTGATCTTGGTAAAAAGAGTTACCTCTTTGATATGAGACAAAAATGAAGGACGATATAATAAATATACTTGTGAAATTAAATTAAGGAGGAGGGGAAGGAATTCTTGGCAAAAGGTACCATTTTTTTTTATGAAGTATGAGATCAGGCCCTCAGTTGAGAGAGTACCACAGGAAACTTGAAGACAGACAGATTGGAATAGCCACTGAGAGTGGGACTGAGAATCAACTGGGAAGAATAGCATTTGTTTTATTACAGTAAGGGCTCAGTTGAGATTATGTGTCATAAATTTTGTAAAGAAGGCAATTAGAACACAGTTGCAGTTCTTCCACTCCATATGAACAGGAGGAAAGAAGACAAATCGTGAGAACAATCCAGAGTTGGAAAGGCATGATCACTGTAAGGACAAAGAACAAGAGATCTGAGAGTAAAAGATAGCATAGAGTTGAAATGGTTCACCAAGTATAGTGGTACCTTGACTTACAGGTTTAATTCATTCCATTAGTGAGCTTGTAACTCAATTTGCTCATATGTCAAATCAGTTTTCCCCATTGAAATTAATTGAAATGCCATTAATTCATTCCAGCCCCCAAAATGCCACCCAAGTACTTTTTGTTATGTGTTTTTAAATAAGAAAAAGTGTTTATAAATAATAAATATTGTATAAAAACATAATAAAAAAGAATGTAAAGAAATAAACTGGTTTTATAAAGTGTATATTTACCTTGGATATCAGATAACTTGAGCTAACAGAAGATACTGGTGGCGGGGGAGGGTGAAGGAGTTAAATGGAGGAGGTTGGAGGAGTTTTGTTTCCTGCTCTTTGGGTCACTTTCATTCACTTACTCGCTACACTCTTAATGCTACACTTTATCCCTGAACTTAATTGCTACAATATCTTCTTTATTTTCGCTTAACTTAATTTTCTTCACGGGCAAGGTAAACACGTGGACTGAATGAGTGATGCGGTATGCTGGGTGGGCATCAGGTTGTGGTGTTCACTCTGCCAACTAGTGGCGGCTCGTACCTCATATTTTGGCTTGCAATTTAAAGCAAAAAATTGACTGACAACTCGTATCTCAGAAATCTCATAAGTTGGTGCACTCGTATGTCAAGGTATCACTGTAGTTGAGATAGGAAGAGAGCTCCTGTAGGGTTAACAGACTGCAAAATACAGAGGTGCGGAGTGTCAGGTAGAGGATGAAGAACAGGATGAGAGATCCCAGGGAAGATATAATGACAAAAGATTATGATCATATAAAGAAATGTTGAAGTTCATGTTTAACATGTATGCAAAACACACGGTTAAGTTTAGTCTGCATGATTAACATTTTCTCCACTACTTTCTTAAAAAGAGACCAGGAGTTAGCAAACAATGACCAGGGACCAAGACTATTTTTGTATCATTCTTGAGCTAGATATGATTTTTACATTTTAAATTAAAGTTTTACTGTATTTTAAAAGGTAAAAAAAAAATTCTTAGCTCAAAAACTGTACAAAAAGAAGGTGTGGGGAGAATTTGGCCTTCAGATTGTAGTTTGTCAACCCCCTATATAGACTATCAACAAAATGACAAATCAAGTCCTAATTTGTAGCATTTGCACACAATGCAGATTGAACAATCACTTCTCCCAAGTTAATTTGAGCTGGTTCCAACACACCACTGCAACTAGGTTTGGGTGACTTTATGCCTGTCGATGGCATGATCAAGGGTATTACCATCTCCATAGGCAGCTGAAATTGAGTGGAGGAGCAGATCACTGGAAATGAGTTGATTGTGGAACTGGGAAATTCAAGTAGTCAAGGGACATCAATACACATGTTGAAATCCCTTAAAATGATGGCAGGACTTTAGGAAGACAGGAAGCCTATGAACCAGGTACTTAACTCACTGAGGAAAGAAAGTAAGTATCCTAGAAAGCTGATAGATAGTGGCCACTAGGATTTGGGTTGGGTGATAAATTTGTATAGTGCAAACATCAAAGGGAGGAAAAAATAGTTCTCTAGTGATCCTATCCTAATCATCATCATCAGTCATCATAATTATCATCATCTTCATTGTAGCTGTAATTTAAATAGTGCTTTAAGGTCTGCAAAGCACTTAACAGATATTATATCATTTTATCCTCACAATAATTTTAGGAGGCAAGTGCTATTATTACCCCCTCCCCATATTACAGATGAAGAAACTGAGGCAGATGGAGGTTAAGTAATTTACTTGATTACTTAATTAATTAAGTAATTAATTAAGAGTCACATGTCTGATGCTGGATTTTGAACTCTAGTGTTCCTGACTCTAGATCCAGAGATCTATCCATTTTGGGGGGGGGGAAATTCTATAAGTGACAACATTCCCACAACATCAGTGATTTCAATGGGTAAGAGAAAGTGTAGCCAGTACTAGGAAGGGTGATGATGAAAGTAATGCAATCAAAAGAAAGCCAGTGCAGTGAGTACCAGAAGATGAGAGAAATGAGAAGGAAAGAGGTTTAAAATGAAAGGAAATTTGTGAAATATGAAGCAGGTACTTCAGAAAGAACAGTGGAAAGGATAGCACACTACTACTAGAAATGAATATGGTGAGAGAGAGCAGGGTTCAGGCAGCTGGGAGTAAAGCTGTGGACATTTGGTGTTAAAGAATGAGGTTTGCACATCAGCATCCAGGGATTCAAAATCACTCAGATATATGAGCAAAAATCAAATAGTTCCTGGCCTGAAGGACTTGAAATTCTACCAGATGCTAACCTCAAATTTCCTATTTCTTCAGCAAGGAAAACAATTCGTTCAATAGTTTCAAAACATTTATAGGCTGACTATTGCTATTTATAGCCTTCCTTCCCAAGGAATTCAGGCAACTCGGTGCCCATTTTGATTTTGATTGCTCTAGCATCCTTTCCTCTATTTCCCTATTTATTTGACTTTTTCTTTCCTGTAAAAGCAGAAAACTTCTAAGTTATGATAAACAATTATTTAAAGTGTTAAGCTAACACTTTGCTATCATTTAAAAGGAGCTAAGTAAGTATCAATCACCTTTAAATACCAAAGTGAAACCAGGAATGGGAAAGCTCTAGGAAAGTCTAAGAACTACAAAAGACCTGGACAAAGGGAAAAAATAGGAACCCGCTAAATGGCTAAAGGGTCACAATGTTTATAGAGAGGAACAAATAAATAAACCAGTGAAATGGATGGAAAACATGAAAAATAAAGTCTGTTTCTGTAACTTTTTTTCATTTCTACAGCAGTTTTGCCATATTTTCAAAATGAAGAAAGTACCTCAAAAATGCAACTCTTGTGTATTCCCTAAATACCTTGTGGGTATTCTGAAAATGCTTTTAGAGGCAGAGGACTGAGAATTGAAAAGAAATTTAGAAAAATAATCCAACCTCCCTATTTTATAGATAGGACACTGAGGCCAAAAGAGACAAAGTGGTTCATTCGAGGTCGCTCTAGGTCCTGTGTTCTTTCCACTCCATCTGGCTGACTCTACCTGTACTATACCATTACTTAATGGCTGAATGAAGACATACATGAATGACCATTTTGATTCTGTAATAGAGTCACTAGAAATAGGAGGCAGCTAGGTGGTCTAGTGGACAGTCAAATAAAAAACTGTGCCCAAATCCTCCCTCAGACCAGCTATGTGACCCTGTGGGTAAGTCACCTAACTTCTTTCAGCCTCAGTGATCTCATCTGCAAAAGGAGGAGTTGGATTCAGAGGTTTCTAACATCCCTACCAGCTCTAAATTTAAAATTCTATGAAATTCCATATGGTTAGTATAGTAAGATGTAAGTGAATTCTCCTCTAATATCTCATCTAATGTTAAATTAGGTTGGATGAAAAAAAATGAAACCTAGAATGATCAAGGAAAGAAGGGAAGAAAGAAGGAAAAAGGAAGAGAGGGAGGGAGGGAGGAAGGGAAAGAAGGAGGGAAAAGGGAATGAGGGAGGGTGGAAATAAGCATTTGTTAATGTTTTTACTATGTGACAGATACTGTGATAAGCAACGAGTATACAAATGCAAGTAAAAGGAATGGTAGTCCCTCAGGGGGCTTACATCCTAATGAGGAAAGGTCACACACAAAATATAGCTAAGGCAGGAGTGGGGAAGGGGGGGAGGGGAGTGGGAAGTGGAAATGAGGTTATCCAGGGTAGTGAAGGACTTGGAGTCAGGAAGATTTGAATTCATATGCTGCTTCAGGTACTTACTGGCTATGTGACCCAAGGGCAAGTCACTCAAGGTCCCTCAGCCTCAGGTTTCTCATCTGTAAAATGGAGACAGTAATAATAGAGCCTATCTACCTAAGGGGTGAGTGTGAAGACCAAATGAGATATTTGTAATTTGCTTTGCAAACCTCAAAACTATAATTGAGGAAAAGGAAGGTTCTGAACCCAATCCATTTAGAGGCAACCAAGAGACTTCTGCCTGGGTGAAAAAATTCCTCAGTGGTTCCCCAGACAAAGGAGGAAACAGTGGCTAAGCAGGGTAGAGACTACCACCTCTTTGATACGGCCAGTCCTAGTTGAATTCCTTCCCAGGTGTGATGTTATAGATGATGATAAAGCCCTAAGCATACCCATCAGACTCCAACCTTGCTGCTACAAAGAACAAAAGCCCTGCTCTGCTCCCCACAGCCCCACTCTCCTGGCTGGCAGTCACTTATCTTCCATCTCTGGTGGAATGAGTTATTTTTCAAAACAACAGACTAAGCTATAATGAGATAGCCGTGAGGTTGGGCCAGCACAAAGTGCTTTTGTGAGGAACAGGCCTACTTTGTCCCTGTTCAGTGTATATTAAAGTCTCTTCCTTAAAATTGTTTTAAAATTAAAATCTGAGCTTCCAAGCAAAACTTT
>CM053580.1:482417434-482439349 GCA_028627135.1 Pseudochirops cupreus
TACCTAATGATTTCCAGTGAATCAGGAAACCCACTCTCTCCTGTTCTCCTTTTGGATAGGTATAACTATTTGGGACTTTTTTCCTTGCTTAAAGTCTAAATTACTCGTTACTGCTTACTTCCATCACTCCCAATTCTGCCCTTTAAGTCCAAGCAGAACAAACTGAATTCCTCTTCCATGCGAGAGGCCTGCAAAGACCTGAACATATCCCCTTTCTACCCCTATTCTTTTCTTCTTCAGGCTAAACAATGCAATTCCCTTCAACCTTTCCTCATTGGTTCCTTGAACCTCTCCCTGTGGCCTCTATTTTTATAATGTAGAAGTGAAACTTTTTGGAGGTTTGTATAATTTTCTTTTCTTTTTACCAATTTTTTACCCAACCCTGTTCCCCCCTCCCCCAACTGAGACTGAAAAAGGAAATGATAGATTTTTTTTCTCAGGATATTTCTCTGCAGGTTGAAAAGAGGAAATACCAGATACTGCCTGAGAACTTTCTGACTTAGAAAATCCCTGGCCCAATTAGGCTGACCTCAGAGATTTATATAGGAAAAATATCAGCAGGCCTAAGTCAAAATTGATGGTTTGGGGTGAGGAAGAAGAAAACTGTCTTTGGTTATTCTCCTAAATTAATATCTTTATTTGCTTCTTGATTTGAGAGGCAGCATGGTATAGTGGGCAGGGAGCCAACCACAAGGTCAGAAAGATTTGGATTTAAGTTCACACATACAGGCCATGTGACCCTGGACAAGTCATTTAATATTTCCATGCTCCAGTCAACTTTAATTTTAAACTGTTTTTTTCAAAGAATGAAATATGTTTGTTTGTAACTATATAATTTTCCTAAATATTTCAATCTGCCTCATCAGTAGTCATCTGGAGAAAGTAATTTCTAATACTTTTTTTTATTTAAGATTTTTTTTCTTTTTCTTTTTTCAAAAATATTTTTCAAAAACTGAAATGTTTATTTGTAACCATACAATTTTTTCTAAATTCCAGTCAAATTTCTAAGACTATAAGTCATAGAACAGACTTCCATCTGCATTGATAGGGGGAGTTTCCTCACAGAGAGTTCCTTTACCAATGAAATCACAAATCTAACCAAAAAAATGCCATCATACCCTTCCCCCATACCACTTTAATCCGCTTTCTCACTCTGTTGTGTCTGTCCACTGCTTCAGTGTGTGTCTTTGTCTTTTTCTCTTATGTATACACTTGGCCACATTGAGCAATGTGTATATATAAGCTATGCCTAGGAACCATGGCTTCGGACATGGGAAACCACATTACGTAACACTGAAGTTTTTTGTACCTTTAAGTGGTTCCTTAGATAGTCCTGATGTCATTCCAAATCATCAAATTAGGTCTGATTATGTTATGGTGAATTCTAATGCCTCCTATCTGTTCTAGGAACCTAGTCAATTAATCAGTTAACAAACATTTATGTACCAGCTGTCTGCCAGGTATAGTGCTAGGCATTGGGTATACAAAAACACAAATAAAATTGTTTGTGACTTAAATGACTTTGCCATGTATTGAGTGGTATGTGGAAGGTAGTGGGAAAGTACACGTGTAAGTATATATGTGTGTGTCTTAATGGGATTGTGATTTTATCTGAGTAGGGAGCTCTTGGAGAAAGATTTCCTTTTTTCCTTTACAATCGCAGATTGTGACAATTTCTGTACAATTTAAGATCTTACAGATCAGCCCCTTAAGTGACTTGCCCAGGGTGTTTCAATCAGTATGTGGCAGTCAGAACTTGAACTCAAGTCTTCTTGACTTGAAGCTAGTGTCCTGTCTACTATGCAATAATTTCTTGTATAGATAGGTAGATAGATAGTATAGATATATTGATATAGATATATAGATACGTATATATACACAAATATGTATGTATAAATGTGTGTATATGTGTATATACACATGCATATATGCACATACACACATATATGTAATAAATACAAAGTAAATTTTAGAGAGGCATTATCAGATATGGGGATAGAGGAAGGTGGTAAAAAGTGGTATTTAATCTGAGCTTTGAAGAAAACTAGGGATTGTGAGAAGCAGAGTTAAGGAGGGAGTGCATTTTAGTCACAGGGTTGGCCTCTGTAAAAGTACAGAGATGGGAGATGCAATGCCATCCGTTTGTCTTATAAGCTTTATTAAACACCTACTATGTGCCAGGCAGACTACTAAGCACTTTTCAAATATTTTTTCATTTGACCCCCACTCAAATATTTTTTCATTTGACCCCAACTGCGATGCTGGGAGATTGTCGCTATTATTGTCTTCATTGTTCAGGAGGACGCCAAGGCAGACAAATGGTTAATGACTTGTTTATTGTCAAACGGCTAGCAAGTATCTGAGCCTGGATTTTAATTTAGGTCATCCTGATTCCAGACGTGGCTCTCTGTTCTCTGAAAGCCAAGTGATTGGATCAATAAGTGTGTGAAGGGGAATAATGTGTCATGAGGCTGAAAGGTAGTGTGGCAAGCTTAGGTTATTCATAGAGACATCAAAAATTTTGCCAGTTTGGTACATTTTTTCCTTCTTTCCAAAGTGCCATATTCTTATACTATTTATCTCCCGTTTATTGGGATGTAGGGGATTGTTAATGACAATTAAAATTTCTCTCCATCATTGTTTGTTGTTGTTCAGTCGTTTTCAGTCAGGTCTGACTATTCATGAGCCCATTTGGGGTTTTCTTGGCAAAGACACTGGAGTGGTTTGCCATTTCCTTCTCTAGCTTATTTTCCAGATGAGAAACTCAGGCAAACAGGGTTAAGTGACTTGCCCACAGCCATACAGCTAGTAAGTGTATGAAGTCAGATTTGAACTTCCAAAGATGAATCTTCCTGACTTCAGACCCAGATCCATATCATTCTCAGCCAAGCTCCATTCCTATGTGGAACAATAGAAACTATCTCTTAAGCTTTTTAACTATTTCATAAGCTTTTCCTTGTCCTGCAAACAGCTTAGCACCTCTGCCATAATGAAATCCTCAAGGAATTCCAATAAGCTAAGGCATGAGCTCCACTTCCTGAAAACATGTGACTGTTCTCAATAAAACACAGGCAAGGTTTTGTGACTTGCAGTCCTATTGAATGGTCTCAAATACTTGTCCAAAAGTCTTTTCCCAAAGAGATTAGAATGGCCCGATGTAGAATTTTTGAGTTATTCTCTGGACCCCCTTTCCATACTGGGGTTATACTAACCATGTTCTGGTCTTGGGGAATCTCTCCTGAAACTAAACAAAGTTGTGAAAATATCAGCCAGTCCCTCTCCAGTTTCTCCTCTAACTTCCTTTATCAGTCTTGGATGTCTAATGTTTGGCTTGGTGCCTTGTCAACTATAACATCCTCTAACTCTTTTCCCACTGCTGGTCTAAGCCTTTTTTGCACAGTTTCTAAGTCTCCCTTTGATAGCCAGAGAAACTCAATCTACCTCTGGCAGACCCTTCCCCACCCCTAGCCTTTTGCATCTGGATGTAAATGAAGACTTATTGTTCTGAATTGCTCCTACTTCCTTGGGTTTCATTTTTAAATTTTTAAATTAGGCTTTTTCATGATAACCAGTCTCTGTTATCACTTTGTATCTATCACATATGAGAAAAACCTGATAAACATGAAAGTTGCAACAACTAAAAAATGCCTCCTTTCATCACATTAATTCCTAGATGATTTATCTAATTAGAGGAGATTTATTGTACTTGGGAACATAAGCTGGGTCCGACAGCACAGGGAGGCTTGAATTCCTTGAGATTTTCACGGCTCCATTTCAAGATACCTTTTGCTTAAGGACAGTCTTACAAATGGCCTATGATCAATCCAAGATAGACCATAGGAACAGGGAGTAAGAACACCTACTATATGTCAAATATTGTGTTAGTTACTGTGTCTTATATTCTAATGGAAGGGACAAGTACAAATAAATTACATATGCAGCATAAATGTAAAATTAATAGATATAAAATATAAAGTCATTCTAGGAGAGAGACTAGCATTTGGAATCAGGAAAGCCTTCATGTAGAAGACAGTGTCTGAACCGTGTCTTAGCAGAAGAGAGCAACTCTATGAAGTAAAGGTAAAGAGGTAATGAATTCTAGGGATGAGGGCCTGCAAGTTCAAAGTTCATAGATTTAGAGTGGGAAAGCCAAGGTAACAAGGCACCAGCATTTATTAAATGCTTATTATGTGTTAGACTCTATGCTTAGCATTGGGGATACACATACAAGAAAAAGAGAAAAAAAGTCCCTTTCCTGAAGGATTCTCTAGTGGGGGAAGATGCTCGTGCTGGAAAGCAACCGAACAAAAAGAAGCTGAAGGAAGTGGAGTGGGAAGGGCTTGCTGTCAATGTCTTCAAAGTCAGAAACAACTCCTGAAGGGGAATGAAGAAGGGTTGCAGACCTGAGCCTCTTCTCAAATGGAGTCCCTGCAAGGAAATCACTAATGAGAGAAGGGAGTTGGCACGGCAGAGGGATGTTTCCAGGTGAGAAGGTTCCAGGTACTGAGGGAGTTATGGCCTGATGGCAAAGTCTGGAAAGTCAAAAACAAAGCCAGGAGGGACCTGAGAGATCATGGTCTAACTCCTTCATTTTACATATGAGGAAATGGAGGCCAGGAAGGCCAGAGACAAGATCCAAATATAGGTACTCTGACTTCAGAGTCAGGACTCTATACTATTGTTCCATTTAGTGAGATATATGCATGCATATATGCGCTGTGCATATGTGACATGCATGTGCATATGCACATATATTTCTGTGTACATTCACACATATCTGTATACATGTTATGTGTCTATACATCTGTGTATATGTGCATTTATATAAATGTATGTGCGCATGCATACATATGTGTGCATTAACTTATGTGCACGCATGTATGTGCATGCACCCTAATTTGCATATTGGCATATACGTGCAAGTTGATACATATAGTGTGCCTATAAATTTGTTGCATATAGACATGAATGTACACAAAATAAACTGTGCAGGGACACATGTGCATTGTAAACATGATATGTCTGTGTATACATATGTGTACATACATACTATGCACATGGCTATATATACATATGCTGTGTTCTATCTATATGCCACAATGTATATTGTGTATGTATGTTGTGTATACACATAGATGTGCTGTATCTATACCCCCATACCTACCCACCCACGTATACATATGTACACATATCTATATGTGTGGATGTGTGTATATGTATATATATAGACACTGTATATGTGTGTACTTTTTATCTATCTACCAGGGTCATTACCTTTATATAGAACAAATATAGTTAATTTAGGTAACTTTGGCAATTACTTAGATTATCCCAACTCTATCAGGAATGTCTAGCTTTGGTGCAATTGAATAAGGATCAAATTTACAGTCAGAGTCCCTTTTCTGCTCCCTCCTATCTGTGTAGGATCTGAGGCAAGACATTCTATGGCCCTGGCCCTGTTTCCTAATCTGTCAAATGAGATGATTGGTCCCAGTGATTTCTAAGGTCTTATTCCTAAATTTTATGATACTAAAGTCTGTGATGTACTATTTTTAAGAGCAAATATTACATTTTCAAATTTGAATTTCAAAATTGAACTTTGAAATCCTTTTAAAAGGTACAAAGTTCTGAAAAAAAGTTTTGAATCTAAGGTATCAATCATGCTAGGTAATATTTTAGAACACACCTGTCGTCCTAGAGTGAAAGTTTAAATTTGAATGCATTTTACATTGATATGATTGGGTTTATTTTAATATATAAATGTTTCCTGCTTTCTGTTGTTTCCTAAAAAAATAAATACTTTGATATTCTATCTCATTCACTTGATAACTCTCTTTTGCACACTGACTGTATGATGTGAAGGCACTAGGCTAGGCACTAGGAATCCAAAGATAACCAAACCTTGCCAAACCCCAATCATCCTTCAAGAACCAGCTCTCTTCTGTCGACACTCCCCTGATCAAAATCTGCAGTAATTTGGATTTCCCTGGAATTCTGCTTGCCCTTCTTGTCTCTACCTCTCATTTGTGATTCCTCAATGGCTACTTTCTACTTCTAAGCTCCTTTTTTTTTCCTCCTGAATATTGTTACTTCCACAAATTGGATTTTTATGGGCAGAGCCTAGATCCTGTATGTTTTCTACACACCCTCTATGGGGTGAATGGCAATGCCTCATGCATAGCAGGATCTTAATAAATACCTGATTGATTAAGATTGTATGACATTATCACTACAAATTATGGAACATTACACTATATCCTTTTTTAAAATATGTAGTATGAATTGGTGGGAGTAGCATGCTATTGGGGAAAAGGACTGATTTGAGGGTCAGAAGATCTGATTTCAAATTCAGTTTCTGCTGTATCTTCCCTGGGTGACTTTGGGTAAGTCAATTAATCTCCCTGGATGTCAGTTTCTTCGCATGTAAAATTTGGGGGCTGGGCTAAAAGACCTCTTGGGTCTCTTCTGACAAAAAAACTAGGATCCTATGCTCTCTAGAATCAGTAAAGCACTTAATTTTTAGAGACTGTTCTATTTCATTAGCTTCAGTTATGTGGCAAGAAGCATATGAATGTTCAAAAGATGGGTCTTTTTCATGAACAAGAAATTTCCTCTTTCTGATCTGGGCATTTCCTCTGGTGGACCCCATATCTGAGATACCTTTCCCTACTCCACCTACTGATATCTCTGACTTCCTTTTAAGTCCCTACTAAAATCCCACCTCCTCCAGGAAGTCTTCTCCAACTTTTTTTTTAATTCCAGTGCTTTTCTCTGTTAGTTATTACTTATCCTGTACATAGTTTGCTCTGTATATATTTGCTTGTTTTCTCCCCCATTAGATTGTAAGCTCCCTGAGGCAAGGACTATCTTTTGCCCCCTTTTTTTTTTTTGCATCCACAGTGTTTGGCAGGGGCCAGCTAGGTGGCTCAGTGGATACAGTGTTGGACCTGGAGTCAGGAAAACTCATTGTCCTGGGTCCAAATCTGACCTCAGACACTTACTAGCTGTGTACCCCTGGCAAGTTACTTACTGCTATTTGTCTCCATTTCCTCATCTGTAAAATGGGTTGGAGAAGGAAGCGGCAAACCACTCCAGTATCTTTGCTAAGAAAATTCCAAATGGGGTCACAAAGAGTTGAACAGGATTGAACAAAAATAAGAGCTTAGCGCAATGCCTGCACATTTGTTGTTGTTGCTGTTCAGCTGTCCAATTGTGTCCAACTCTATACAACCTTATGGACTTTGTCAGTTTTCTTGGCAAAGATACTGGGGGTTTTGCCATTTTCTTCTCCATTGTGTGGCAAATAGGGGTTAAATGATTTGCCCAGGGTCACACAGCTAGTGAGTGTCTGAGGTCATATTTGAGCTCAGATCTTCCTGAATTCAGGTACTTAATAAATGTTTATAGAATTGAATTGAGTTTCCTTCAGGAAGAAATTTATGCTCTTATAAAGCTTTGCCATTGCAATTGAATAGTACAGGGTGGGCCTAAGAAAGCTGCAGTATATTGCAAAGAATGATTTTTTCCTTAAGAAATGGCATAAGAAAAATTCCACTAAATGTATGAGGAGTGTGTGTGTGTGTTTGTGTGTGTGTGTGTGTGTGTGTGTGTGTGTGTGTGTGTGTTTACACAGGGTATTCCAAAATTCTAGTCTTTTAATGTAGTCTAAAACTACTAGAACATAATTAAGAAGAGAGAGACAGAAACAGACAGAAATATAGAGATGGAAATATAGATAAAGATATATGTATGTACATATATACATATGTTAAAAAGAACTAGTGAAAGACCTGTAGCCCACTGGGTGGACCTTCTATTGAGAATTATGGTAGAATCATAGGATCACCAGCTTGGAAGCAGAAGGAACTTTTGAAGTAACATAGGTCATCTCTTCAGTTTACATATGAAGAAACTGAAGCAAAGTAGAATAAAAAAAATTACAGGATAAGGAGGCATGAATGAGTAGTGATCTTAACAATGTAGGAAGTACCTCTATGGCTAAAGCTGATAAAGTATTGATAAAGGGGAAAGCACTGAAATTGCCTTAAGCCCTTAATATATACACATATAATAGCCTAAACTTAGCCTAAAACCATTTAAAGACTTACAAATGGAAAATCCTAAAAAGTAATGCAGGTATCATAATTTATTTTATGTTGATTAAAAGTTTCAATGAAACTTTGCTCTGTGATCTTATAAATGTGGACGCTGTCTTCAACAGTGAAGTTCACACATACGTATCATTTTGCACATAGTAGGTACTTAAGAAGGTTTATTGATTGATATAATTCTTGTCCATGTCCTCTCTTGATTCCTTCACAGGGGTTCCATCCAATGTCCTAGGTGCCTTTATAGAAATGGTGGGATGTCTTGTGAATGCCAGTAACTTACTTTAGCTGTCCTTTCATTGAGAGAACATCATCCCTCAGTTTTGTTACATGATGGTTTTATCTTCTTACCCAACCATAAACCTCATTGATGATATGTTTAATAATGCACAATTATTTATTAGTAACATGTTACAAACAACTACCTTGTGCTTCTCCATTATTCTTTGGACAATAATACTTTATTTTTTAGAGACTGCCATTTCAATAACTATAGTCAAGTAGTATTGTTTTTTAAAAAAGAAAAGTCTTTGCTTCAGGAAGAAAAACATTGTAAATTAAAAACATTGTACAGTTTTAAAAATTATTATTATTTTTTATTATTATTAACTATTATTATTAAACTCTAGATCAAGTTCACTGTCATTTTGCAATGTCCATCCAAGATACATATAATGATAGACCAGCTCTATGGGATACCTATCCAATCATATATCAATCTGTAAAACAAAATACTCTTTAATCACTTTTTTCCCCTGTGCACATATACTCAATTCATTTACGTGATTATAGATCTCATTTAGGATTCTCTTGAGTGTTCTCAGGTTTGATCCATTCAGCACATATGCATAGAAACAGCTGTAAGATCTCACAGTCTAAATGAAATCCCTATTTCATTTAGATTCTTCATTACAAACCTCCAAGACAGTGGCAAACACTTTTGACAAGCATTACGTCTCTCTATGTTGAAATTTATACAATTAATTTTTCAAAGAAAGTTTTTGTCTATTTGAACTTCATTCAAGAAACGTATGATTTCAGCATAATCACTTTCTTGGAGAAGAATCTTTAAGGTAGCATTTCACTCTAGTGAATCAAACGGACTTTTAAAAACCACATCTAGCCAACAAACAATAAACACAATGAGATCTTGCATTAGCTACACCTCTTAATAAATCATGCAACTGTTGAGTTGAATTTTACAATAGAATATGACTTGCAAAAGGTTGTCTCTCCCCTTCTCATGCCTTCATCAGTGATACCCCAAATGCATGAGCAGATTATTTCCCTAAAGATTTCCTAGAGATGGGAAAGAAGAGAAATTTTCTTGACTAACTTAATAGGAACAATAAGTGTGATACTTCCCCCTCCCCCACCTTCAACCCCCACCTCAGGTCTTTGGCATCTTTTTTAATTTTTAAAATCTTTAGAAATCAACCTAACATTCTCAAAATTGTGTTCCTCAAAGATAGATCTCCTTTTTGTGGACTTGGTCTAAACCAGCTGCCTTTCCTCTATTTGGTAACTTTAAAATTTAAAGTCTACAAAGTTAAAGGTAAACAAAATTAGGAAGGGCAGTTGGTCTAGATGAAGCATACCTGTCATTTCTACTGTTTCATGCAGCATATTACGGATTATGAAATCAGAGTTTAAATTTGGTGGCCCCACTATCCTTGATGGAGAAAATGTTTTGTTCTGTTTTTTTATAGAAATTTTGACTGATCTTTTCCATGTCCTGGTTGTCCTACTTAATTCATTCTTCATGAAACAATACTGGGTCTCTGTGATTACTGCATCCTTGTCTAGATGTTCAGTGACATTCCCCTTAATGATCAAATTTTCATAGGATGCCAAGCCTGTCATTTGCAGAACATACTTTGCTTTTTTGAAAAGTCAGTACATTTGCAACACTTTTCCCCTTTTCTATGACCTTTCTGGGATCACTGAGGATCCTTCAGCAACCACCACTGCCAATACACCCTAGGGTATGGGTAATCTAAGTGAGTGCTGTGATTTGAATCTCTACTATAAATGTTTGTTTTGTTTACATGATTTTTAATTCCTAGATACAGTTCCATAGAGAAAATGCTGTTAAAATGTGGACAGTCTTTGTCTGAGCTGCAACCTTTTGGTCATTACTTCTTGCTTTTGAAACCAGTTTTCCTTAGTAATTCTGTTGAATCTTTTATTGGGAAGGATGAGTATGACTGAGGCTGTAGCCTTCTTTAAAAGGAATCCTTTATCCAAAGGATTCCTTTTCCAGCCCTGCCTTATCTTCTGACCAGATTCTCTGTAATTGTTTCTTGTTCTCTTTCTTTTATTCTTTCTGCCTTTCATCTTAATCCACACTTTACCTACTTTGTTGAGCAAAGAACATGTCACCCGTCTAATCTGAAGGTAAAAATTTATCTCTTATTCCAAATGGAGAAAAGACTTTAAGGCAGCACTTCACTCTAGTGAATCAAATTCATTTTTTAAAAAAAAGCACATCTAGTCATGTTCCATACCTAGAGAGAATCAGACTTTTATTGGTCTAAAAATTCTTTGAACTTTCTCCCCCTGGAGAATTAATGAATGAGGATTTATTAAGCATTTGCTGTATGTGAGACACTTTTGGACTGGAACCCAAACTAGTTTTGGGTCCAATACACAGGTTCTTCCTAATATGCATAGACTCCCAAACTAAAAATCCTATTCTATTGATTTCATGCACTCTAGTTGTATTCAATGCCTTTTTCCTTCTAACTGATACATTTCTTCTGTCTGATTCAAGCTTGAGATATTTTGATACCAGTTGATAAGGTGATATCTTTAATTGTCTGACCTCATCCATGCTTCCATGAGAGCAGAGGGGTACACACATCAGAGGGAGTTAATGACCAATGCATTTATTTCATCATATGGCCTGGAGAATGAGAATTTGGAAAGCTCTAATCTTCTCAGATTTCTATTACTGATATTTACTTTAATAACAGAAAGTACCTGGAATTTTTTTGTACAAATAAACTGCAAAATATAAGTCATTTAAAAACATTCATGAGACAGATGCCATTGTTTTCTTAAGTAACAACTCAAAAGCAGAAGACTGAACAAAATCATTTGGTTATTTTTCATATTTTATATTTTACATATATAATAATCATGGCCAACATTTATATACTGCTTTAGGCTTTGTAAAATACTTTACATATGCTATCTAATTTCATTTACTACACTTTATAAAAGCAATTGAATTTGAAAAGCTTCATCCTGTTTTTCTTCCATCCCCAGAGGCAAGAAACATTTCCTTGGGGTTTGTCACTTCTCCCATCAGTCTCTCAATGAAATGGAATCATGCCATCATTGATTAAAAAAAAGAAGAAGAAAAAGAAAAACCACATAGCCTAAACCCAAAAGAAAAAAATGTTCACAATTTGTTCAAACCATATCAATGTTGTGTAATCTGTATTTTATAAGGTTTAGAGATAGCCTTCTGTAGAAGAGGAAGTATGGCAGACATCATCCTGTCTTCATATTAAGGAAGACTTGGCTTTAAGTATCGCCTAGCATATATACTAATTGTGTGACCTTAGGGAAATTATTTAACCTCTAAGCACCCTGAAAAAACTCTCTAAGACTGTAAGTTTCAAAGAGACATGCTTACCTGCATTGATAGAAATCCATCACTTGAAATTCCCTACGCAGGTGAATTTTTTTTAATAGGTTATGTTTTGAATATTGAAAAGGAATTGAATTGACTACAAACTGAAGGAAATATCCAAAAATTACTTGGTGGTCCTGCTTTTCAAGGAATCTGTTAGAGGTCTCATAGCCTTCTAATGTAAGCATTTTGGGCAGTGAGATAAATACTCTGGCCAAAAAAACAAAATATTAAGAGTGAGTTCAATCAAGTAGGAAAACTCTGACTAGGGAATGGTTCATTTGGGGGGGAAATTAAGGATTTTAGTAGACGTCCAAATCTATAAGGGTCAACGGTGAATGTCAGTGGTCAAGAATCGTCAGCTGCATAAACAAGTGTGGTATCCTGGACTAGGAAGGTGATGGCGGTCTTGCTATACTCTGCCCTGCTCAGACTACATTTGGAATGTG
This sequence comes from Pseudochirops cupreus, assembly GCA_028627135.1. NCBI lineage: Eukaryota > Metazoa > Chordata > Mammalia > Diprotodontia > Pseudocheiridae > Pseudochirops > Pseudochirops cupreus. The sequence continues at coordinate 482,429,632 of CM053580.1, forward strand.
AAGTTCTGTTCTGGGTGCCATATTTGATTTATTTGCATTAAATGTTTTATTGGTGCAATTTGTTTCTGTATAATATTCACTTCCCCAAAACACAACCCCACATTGTACCATCCTTTACAAAAACATCATGCGGTAAACAAAGTCCTCTGGTGTAATAATTGTAGTGAACACAGTATACACCATTCTGCACTGTTTTGTTTTTTGTTTTGGGAGTTTGGGTTTTGCTGTTGTTTTTGTTTTTTTTTTTTTACCATTTTGTAATAGAAAGTAAGGAAGATTGTTTTAAAATCAGCTGGGTCAAAGTGTATACTAGATTAGTTGAGTAAACAGTAGGCAGATTTCCATTCTCCTACACTCATCCCCAGAGATGACAAGGAAACAACATACTTCATACTTCATTCTAAGTTAGACTGGACTTAAGTTGACTAGAAACAGAGTTAATAGCAAAATCCAAACACTTCAATCATATTCTTCACCTTTGGAGATGCTGTCATCCAGTGTATCAAATGAAACTTTGTCATTTAAGAACAGTTAATAGAATTTGAGCTCTTTTAGAAGAGGAGCCATCTTTGCCCAGATAACAATTTGACATTGTTCTATTGTTCCATTGAAAGAATGTGGGGTTCAAATTTATAAGAATACAAGTCATTCCCCAATTGATAAATGGTCAAAGGATATGAATAGGCAATTTTCAGAGGTAGAAATTAAAGATATCTATAAGCATATGAAAAAAATGCTCTAAATCACTACTGATTAGAGAAATGCAAATCAAAACAACTCTGAGGCACCACATCTGACCAGTCAGATTGGCTAAGATAACACAGGAAAATGACAAATATTAGAGAGGATGTGGAAAAATTGGAACACTAATGCATTGTTGGTGGAGTTGTGAATGGATTCAACCATTCTGGAGAGAAATCTGGGACTATGCCCAAAGGGCTATAAATAATTGCATACCTTTTGACCCAGCAATACCACTTCTAGGGTTGTATTCCAAAAAGATCATAGAAGTGGGAGGAAGACCTGTATGTACAAAAATATTTATTGCAGCTCTTTTTGTGGTGGCAAAAAATTGGAAATTAAGGGGATACTCATCAATTGGGAAATGGCCAAATTGTGGTATATGAATGTAATGGAATACTATTGTGCTATAAGAAATGAGGAGCACGTGGACTTCATATTTACCTGGAGAGACTTATACGAACTGATGCTGAATGAGAAGAGCAGAACCAGGAGAAATTTGTACACAATTACAGACACAATGTATGTATGACAAACAACTTTGATAGACTGGACTCTTCTCAGCAGCGCAAATTTATAAGACAACTCCAAAAGACTCATGATGGAAGGAGATGTCAACATTTGGAGAAAGATCTAGAAAGAACAGAGTTCAAATGCAGACGGAAGCAAACTACCTGCTCTCTTTCTTTTTCTTGTTTGGTTTTGTTTCCTCTTTCCCATTGTTCATTCCGTCAGTTACAACCCTTCTTTACAACCTGACTAATGTCTAATGTGAAAGTATTTGCAGATCCTAGACTTGATTGCACGCTGCCATGGTGGGGGCGGGGAGGGAGGAGCTGCGGAGGGAGGGGAGAAAATCTGAAACTCAAGTGATTGTGGAACTGAATGTTGTAAACTAAGAGCAGACAAACAAATCAATAAAAAATTAATAAAAAATAAAAATAAAAAAATAAAAACATAGAGAAAAAAAGGAAGAATGTGCAGTTGAGAGTCAGAGGATGTGGGTTCAAATCAGTCAGTAAATATACAATTATTAGCTAACTACTATGTGCCAGCCACCATGCTAAGCATAGGGGATTAAAAGAAAGGCAAAAGATAGTCTCTGCTCTCAAGCAGTTCATGGTCTATTGACGGAGAAAACAACTCTGTACAAATAAACTATACCCCCCAAAATTAGAAATAATCAGCAGAAAGAAAGCACTAGAATTAAGGGGTATCAGGAAAGGTTTCCTGGAGAAGGAGGGATTTTAGTTGAGACTTCAAGGAAGCCAGGAAAGCCCATAATTAAAGATAAGAAGGGAGAACATTCTAGGCATGAGGGATAACCAGAGAAAATGTCAAGCAACATAGCCTCTCTGGGCTTGCTCCCATATTTATAGTGAAAGGATTGAACTGGATGATCTTCTTGCCCTAGTTTCCATAATCTGTATAGAATAGGGTTTATTTTAAAGTTCAAAGTTGTCTGAGAGCAGTCAAATCTAGCTGGATCTTAGATCTCACAGAAGATTTTCTGAAGATGAAAGTGTGTAACTCTTCATGCAGTCTAATAAAATCCCATTGTCTCTTATCCTGGACCTGCAGAATACATTTATTCATTTATTTAACCAATCAATCAGCAAATATTTGCTAAATCTGTACTATATGCTAGACACAAAGCTGACGTTTGTACAACTCGGTGGCTCAGCGGATAGAGCATCAGGCATGGAGTCGAGAAGACTTGAGCTCAAATATGGCCTCAGATACTTACTAGTTTTGTGACCTTGGACTAGTCACTTAATCATGTTTGTTACAGTTTCCTCTTCTATGAAATGATCTGGAGAAGGAAATGACAAACCACTCCTGTATCTTTACCTAGAAAACCCCAAATGGGATCATGAAGAGTAAGGCAGAACTGAAAGTGATTGGACAAGAGCAAATATTTACAGGCAGGTAGGTGGATAGAGTGCTGGGCCTGTAGTCAAGAAGGCTCCTTCTTCCTGACTTCAAATCTGGCCTCAGACACTTACTAGCTGTGTGACCCTGGATTAAGTCACTTAACCCTGTATACCTCAGACCTCATCTATAAAATGAATTAGAGAAGGAAGCAGCAAACAACTCCAGCATTTTTGCCAAGAAAACCCCAAACAGGGTTATGAAGAGTCAGATATGACTGAACAGCAACAATGCTGAAATTATCATCCATAGAAATGTGGGTTCAAATCCTGCCTCTAGCATGAGTGGTGAACTGTGGCTTTGAGGCCACATGTGGCTTTCTAGGTCCTTGGGTGTGGCCTTCTGACTGAGTTCAAGTTTTACAGAACAAATCCTTTTATTTAGGGGATTTGTTCTGTGCAGTTTGGATTCAAATTGAGGCCCTTGAGTGCCACACATGGCCTCGAGGCTGCAGGTTTCCCCACCCCTGCCCTAGCATTATGTGATATAAGGATAAGTCATTTAATTTATGTCAGTCTTAGTTTCCCCATTTGTGAAATGGATATAAATATAAAGCTCTCAAATAGGATGTGTGTAAAGTACTTTGTGAACCCCGAAGTGTGATGCCTCATTTTTTTTTTTGCCCGTGCTTCCTACCACACATGATTACTTTAAGGTTAAATTGGATATTTTATACAAAGTCTACTGGAGCTCCTATAAAGACTGGATTTTAAAAGTTACATTTTATAAGTCAAGAACCTATTCTTCTCTAATAAGACAGATGCTTTGGAACTAACTGATCCTTGCAACCTTGTTTCATTTACAGTATAATAAGATTTATAACTGATCATCCAGTCTAACCTCACTACTTTGCAGATCAGTAAACCAAGACCCAGAGATAACCTTCTGATCAAGATCACACACCTACTAAGGCAGAGATTTGGGATTTGATTCTAGGTTCACTGATTCTAAGGCTCATGTTCTATTGTGCTTTCCACAAGAATCATGTTTTCAAAGAAACCATTAATACTACATAGGTTCCCAAAGTGGGCCATACTGCCCTTTGGGGGGCACTGCAATGATCCAGGGGGTGGTAGTAGACTCACGTGCAATTGGAGGGGCATAGAATAAAAATAAGGGGGCAGTGGAAGCATAAGGAAAGAAGAGAAGAGAATTTTGAAAAAATTGTTCATACATATTTCATTTGTTGTGTAACTGAGTTAAAGCTGTAGTGATTACATTATTTTCCAAATGAACACACAAAATGCAAGTTATAACTTATCAGTGGTCAAATCCCCTGACAGGTCTTAACAAGCAACTCTTGGTAGGTGAGCATGTTGCGCATTGTCGAGAAGTCCAGCAAGTATCAGCAGGAATACGTACATATAATAACTTCTTTACAATATGATATTATATGGTTACATGATGCACTATTGCATCATCAAAGATTCAATGTAGGAAAAAACCCACAAATTTACAATAAATTATTAAATTTAAGATGCATCATTTTTTAAAAGAAATATTTTGTGTATTTTTTTAAATGCTGTATATTAAAAAAAAAACATTAAAGTGTTAAAGAAAGTAGATTTCCAGGATGGTGCTAAGTAACTTTTTTTTTAAGGGAAAAGAAGGCCCAATAAGTTTGGGAACCCCTGGCTTAGAAGAATGAACCTTTATTTCCTCAGTCATTTCATCTTTCCCCACAACAGATGTTAGGTCACAATGTTGCTAAACTTGAATATGCTATTCCCATATCAGGCATTCCACCTAAACTAATCTTTACAAGAAAACATTAATATTTGTTTCATTAAAATACTCCCTTCAACTAGCATTCATTTTGGCTACTAGTGCATGTGGTAACAAGCTCAGGCCACAGCTGTATGACCGAGGAAATATTGGCTTAACTTTTCTGAGCCACAATTTTCCATCTGTAAAAAGGGCCTAATAATATTCCTGCTACTTATTTCACAGGAGTGTATTGGGAGGGAAATGTTTAAAAAATTTTTATTATTGTTATTGTTGTTATATTGTCATAGAAGAAACTCAACTATAAATTTGATTTCAAGCATTATTTTTTTACCCCTGTAGTCGCCAAGATACCACATTTGTTTAAAAACAAACACCCAAGATAGATTACTTTCCAGTATTCTAGAGCAGCAAAACTCCCAGAAGGAATATTTGCCTGAGATTTCACTTAGCAGCACCCCTGCCTACCATGCTGCATCTGCACTTTCTTAACAATGCAATCTCTACTACGTACCTGGGAAACAACATAAATTCTTCCTGGGGAGAATATGAACTTCAAGGTCTTAACCTGGTAAGAAAAGTTTGATAGCAGTTTTTTCAATTTAAAAATTTAAAAAAAATCTTCTAACCAGATTAAAATGACATGGATAGTGTCATAAATACAGACACAGCATTTAAGTAAACTTTTGGCAGTTTTAGTTTATAAAGTCAACTTTAAGCTAGTCTGAGGAGAAAGTCTGGCTAAAGGGAATGATGTGCATCTCAGGTTGTGACTACACAAGATCTAAAATCTTTTCATATGAACTGTCTTTTGGTGAGCCTACTTGGCATCAGCAATCCATACTTGAATCTGAACTATATTCTTTCATCATGCATGAAGTAAAACATTTGAGGAAAATAAAATAAGAATTCCAATAAAACTATATGGAAGGAAGACACACTTGCCTTCTTCAAAGGCCATTCATCTAGCAGGAAAAAGAGCCAAAATAAGATTCAAACTAACAAAATGTTAGTGATTAGGGAAACGGGGTGTTGTAACCAGGGTGACAGACTGATGCAGACAAGGGATGGCCAGGCCCTAGAGATCAGTCAGGCCCACAAAGAAAGGAAAGATAAGGAAATCATGAAGGTTCCCAAGAGCAGCGTGTGTGTGCTAGAAAAAACACTGGTGACTTCTAGCCAAGGCCTGCACTGAGGAAGACTGCTCAGCTTTAATTGACATACTCTAGAAAATTACCCCAGATTAAAAAATGACAAAGAAATCCAATGAAATACTGAAGTGACTTCCTCAATCTTGAAACTGTTGGGGAAAAAGACAGCATTCCTGGACAGTAGGAAAGGGGACCACCAGAAACATCACAGGCAAGCAAGCTGGCAGCCTCCCAGCATAAACAGAGATGGTCCAGAGAAACACAGAGCTTCCAAGGCACTTTATCCAAAAGGCAGCAAGAGTGAAGGGCTCCCTTGAGAAAGTGCTGGGGTGGTCAGAAACTTGGGCAGTATAGCATCCAGAGTAGTTCTGACCAGGGATCTGAGACTTCTAGCCAAGCGTGTGCTGGAGCCAGCTCTTACTGGCTTATCAGAGCCAGTTGTTAAATTCAAATAAACTTTTGTTTACCCCTTGGAAATTAGCAAAAGATAAAATCAGAGTTTCATTTATTGTTTTGTTGATTGTGTAGACTTAAGAAAGTAAGAAGCAGCAAAGTAGCTTAGTGGATAAAGGGGAGAGGGGAGAACTGAAGTCAGGAAGACTCATCTTCCTGAATTCAAATCTGGCCTCAGACACTTACTAGCTTGTGACTCTGGGCAAGTCACTTAACTTTGTTTACCTCAGTTTCTTCAAATGTAAGATGAGCTGGAAAAAGAAATGACAAACTGCTCCAGTATCTTTACTAAGAAAATCCCAAATAAAGTCATGAAGAGTCAGACATGACTGAAAACATGACTGAACAACAATAAAGTAATGGGAACATGTTAATAATGCAGATTGAACTTAAAAAATGTGTCAAACATTTTTTTCCTTGAGAGCTGGTTGTTAAACATTGAACTTCATATTCCTACCCTTAGTACTCTAAGACATAACATAGAGGACCTTGAAGATCTAGCATTCTAAACCTCAAAGATCAAGGAGAAACTAAATCTGAGAGATGAAGGTCAGCAGAGGCACCTAGGTGACCTTGGTAGAGAACAAGCAGGGCTGATCATCCTGCGGAGCAAGAGATGGAGCCCCACCTTGAAACAAAGTCCCAGGTTAAGAAGTAAGGCTGGAGAGAAGAGTAAAGAAGACATTAACAATTATAATGAGCTATCATAGACTTAGAAATGCCTTCAAATCCAGCCTAGAAGGAGAAACTAACTCCATGACAACTGTAAGGGACTCCAAAGGGGAAAAAAAAATATATATATATATATATATGTATATATATATATATTTTTTTTTCCTATGAGGTCTATGTCATAAGTATAGCATACAATACAATCTACAAAATGCTTTACATGTGTTATCTCATTGATCCTCATGATAACTCTTCAAGGTTTTTCTGTTATTGTCCCCATTTGACAAATCAAGATCCTGAGACTGAGAGGTTAACTGATTTGGCCATGGATGAAGTTCTTCCCAACTACGAGTTCAACACTCCTTTTGCTGTGCCATCTTTCTGTCTCTATGAATACCTAGAAAAAAATGAAGCAATAGGTAAATTATAAAAGATCTAGAGGAAAGAATTGGAAAGAATATCCATAGTTTAGAAGAGAAGGTGGTAAACTTCATTCAAGTAATGGACTACCTGAAAATTAGAGTAGCTAAAACTAAAAACAATGATTCTATGAAATAGACAAAAAAAAAATTAGAGCAAAATAAAAAGACTGAAAAAATAGAACATGTAAGATATTTGATATCACAAACAACTGACATGAAAAAAAAGTCAAAGAGAGGTCATTAAGAATCAATGGACTACTTGAAAATAATGATTAAAAAAAAAGCCCTTCCCCTGTCTCCTCTGCTTGGCTGGCAGCTCTTCAGCTTTGTCTCTCACCCCCTGAGAATGTATATCTGCACCAAGTTTATCCCTACGCTTGCCCTTGTGAGGAGCAGCTCTCAGCTGCTAAGTAGACCATTATCTGCAGTGGTGCTAAAATGGTCAGAGGTTCAGGTAGATGAGAACCTCAGCATTTTGGGCTGTCCCTTGATGTCACTTGTCCCCAGGTGTGGATTCCAAATTGGAGCTGTCTCAAGGGACATTGACATAGCAGCCAAGTTCATTGTGGCTGGTGCTAGCACTGTTGGGGTGGTCAGCTCTGGAGCTGGAATGGGGCTGTGTTTGGAAGTCTCATCATTAGCTATGCGGGGAACCCTGCTGGGAAGAAGCAGCTCTTTTCCTATGCCATCCTGGGCTTTGCCCTGTCTGAGGCCATGGGGCTCTTTTGCCCCATGGTGGCCTTCCTCATCCTCTTTGCCATGTGATGGAGCCATTTCTATCTCCCAAAGTTTCTGAGCATTCCATCTTGACCTCCTGGTCCTTCTATGTCTCTTCCAGCCTGTGTATACCTCTCCCTCCATCTTACCAGGCAGTCCTGGGGAAAGCCACGGGCTTGAGATTTGACAGAGGGAAGACAAATAAATACTATATTAATAAGCTGTTAAAAAAAATCTGAACACCATAAAGAAATGATAAATTAAAACAGGCCGAATATATTAGAATCAGATGACAAAATGAAGATAGAAAGAATACACTGATCACTCCCTGAAGGAAAACCCAAAAGGAAGTCTTAGGAATGCCATAGTCAAATCCAGAGCTTCCAGATTAAAGAAAAAATACTTCAAAGAGCCAGAAAGGAAGAGTTCAAGTACCTAGAGGCCAAAATCCAAATCACATAAGACCTGGCAACTTCTACTATAACTGAGAGAAGATTTTGGAATACAATATTCCAAAAAATATATAGGCTTGCAAGCAAGAATAGTAACTTATCATGTAAAGTTGAGTTTAGTCCTATGTTGAGGGAGGGGCTTAGACTTTAATGGAAAAGAGGACTTTTATTCATTTCTGATGGAATGATAAGAACTGAGGAGAGACTTTGAAATATAAATAATACAATCAAGAGAAACCTAGAAAGGTAAATTTATTTCAGCAATTGGAAGGGGACATATGATGATTCAGGTACAAAATTATATTAGGGGAAGAAGAAACAAGCGTCCCTTCAGAAACTTAATGTCTTTGAAGGATTTTGTGAAAGTTGTATAAGAAAAATAGAGATCTTAGGAGTGAGTTGGTTCTTTAATGAATGTTTTAAGAAGGGAATAACAAAGGGAAGATAAAGGGAATGCATTGTCTTGGCAGGAAGGAGGAGGGGTTAGAATTATTTGTTTCTTTTGTTTAGGATGCTTGAGGAAAACAGACCACAGGTATACAGGGGGATGGGAGAGCAGGCATCAGATATGACTTATTCTTATCTAAGCCAGACAGGAAATAGCTAAACACACACAGGTTTTAGTGTGGAAATTAATGGGATTCAGAAGAGAAGTCAAGGGGAATGAGGACATAGTGGGTTAAGAGGGAGAAAAATACTCGAAGGAAGTGAAAGTGCTCTAATGGACAACATTTCTAATCCTGTAAGGAGAGGTTAAAAAGGAGGAGAAGAAGTGGAATTAAGGGGTCATCTATAAATTGGTAAATGGCTAAACAAATTATGGTATATATGAAATGGGACATTGTCATACAATTGAAAGACAACATGGAATAATGGAGAGTCAGCCTTGTAGTCAGGATAGCCTGGGTTCAAATTTCACCTTTAACATATGCTGCCTACATGACAAGCCACTTTACATCTCCCTTTTCCAGATACTTTTCTAAGATTATAAATTGCACAATAGTTGATTATCCATGTGAATGTGGGGGTTTCCTTACAGAAGAGTTCTCTCCAACAATAAAATTGCAGCTCTGGACCAATAAAAAATAATGTACAAGAGAGCTATAAAGTGTTTCAAGAAGGAAGGATAATCTACAATTTGTGGAAAAGGGGAGGAAATCAGAGAAAGTTCCATGGGGTAGGCAGCATTTGAAATGGACCTTGAAGGATGGGGAGGATTTTGAAAGGAAGGGCTGGAAAGGTAGGGAATATCATACATTAAGAAGAGGTCTAAAAGCATGGGATGAGTTGGTGGAACAATCCAGTTTCACAGCATTTATAAAAAAGACAGAAGTTTGAGATAATGCTATAAAGAAATATCAATATTTTACAGTGAAGGGCTTAAATATTAAATTATTTCAATTGCATTTCTCTAGCCTAGGGCTCTTCACAAGTCTGAATTTGCACAAACCAG
>CM053580.1:482439849-482473029 GCA_028627135.1 Pseudochirops cupreus
ACAGATTAGATAACAATGAATTAGAACATAAGATGCTTAAATTAGTTTGAGAAATTTACAATAGTAAAACATTAAATTACATATTTTTCATAAAATTATTAGGGAAAATAACTGAGTAGCAATTTACCAGAAAAAAATGAGAATAAACCAGCATCTTATACCATACACCATAATAAATTATGAATGTTTCTGAGGTCTAGATATAAAAAAATAAACATTTTAAAAACAAATGAAAGGGTAGACAAATGTAATGAGCATGCTCTATCCTCATTCAGGATAGTTAGGTGGCACAATGGATAGAGTGTCTGACCTGAAGTCAGGAAGACCTGAGTTCAAATCTAGCATTGGACACTTACTTGCTGTGTAACTCTGCCAAGTCACTTAACCTCTGTTTGCTTCCTTTTCCTCAATAGTAAAATGAGAATAAAAACAACATCTATCTCCCAGGTTTTTGTGAAGATAAAATGAGAAAATAATTGTAAAGTGCTTAGCTCAGTACCTGGTATATAGTAAGTGACATCTAAATATTAGCCATTATTTTTATTACTCTTCCAGAGCCAGCAGCAACCTCTCCCCTTTAGGACTCTAAGAGTGTACTTATTGTGGTGATGGTGTTTCTTCTCCATTGTCATTGACTTAAACCCTAATTCTGAGTGTCTAACATTCATTGTTAGGGAGTGATTAGTAAACCGGTTCATTTAACAACTTTATATCAATTAGGTATAAAAAAAGGGATTTTTTTTTAAGTATGGCAAGAATAAAAATACAAACAATTGCACTGAACTCCTAGAGGACATATTCTTCCCCATCCCACCTCAGTGTCTGAGTAAAGTAAACTCAGCTTTTTTGCAATTTCTGTACAACATGGGCCTCATCTAATTCACATCTAGTAGCACCCTGACTGTTGGATGAATTTTCTTCTCAGCTACTATTTGACTGGATCTCAAAGATCATTCTTAGTTCCTCACATCATTGATGATGATGAACTGGATGCACAATTTGACATGGATTCCAATTTCTGGACCTTCAGACCCTTACTTCCCTGACCTTTTGCAACTCATAATGTTAGTGCTTCCAGATTAATATTCTTCACCTAAAAAGGAAAAGAAGAAACAAAGAGGCAAAAGCTTCACGGTCTATTTTCACAGGATAACATGACAACTTCAGACAGTAAAAGCCCCAGAGCCTCTCCTCTTAAAGCATTGTTTCACCAAGTACCATCAGAAAAGGAATTAAACTAACAGAGGGCAGTGGAAGAGGATGCCAAGGCAGACTAAGGCTTTTTGAAGGCACTCTCAATTCCATCATCACAACCACAACCAATCAGAGAGATTACCATTCCCCATTTAAAAAAAAAACAAATTGGAACCAGTTAAGATTCTAGTATTCAGATATTAAAATTAGGAAGTATATGGAATGTTCATTCTGAAATAGGTTATCTGACTAAAGGATCTAAGCAATTGGCACACAAAAAGGAATTTCAAAGGAAAAAAAAAAGTAAGCCTAAGGTGTCCAAGAGGACCTTGCTTTTCTTTCAAAGGAGTTTGGTGCCTGGGGGGGAAGATTCTTCTTCTGGGAATGAGTGGAAGTGAAATGTTTTATTTCCAAGATTCTTTTTTTTTAATTCAATTTTATTTTTATTTTCAATTCCAAATTATTTCCCTCTCTCCACCTCCCTGTCCACCCTTTAAAAAAGGCAAGAACTGCAGTATTTATTGTACATATGAAGTCATGCAAGACACATTTCTGCATCAGTCATATTGCCCCCCTCCCCCCAAAAAAGGAAAGAAAAAGAAAGGCAAAAAACAAAAACAAAGAGAAAAAAAACATTGTTCAGTTTCCACTCTGAGTCTATCAGTTCTCTCTCTGGAACTAGATAGCATTTATTGTTTGTTTGTGTGTGTGTGTGTGCTTTAACAGTCCTTTGGAAATATGGTAGGTCATTGTATTTATTAAAATTACTACCTCGTTGTTGGTTTTTTAAGTTGATTATATTTACAATATTGCTATTACTGAAAAAAATTATTCTCCTGTTTCTGCGTACTTTACTCTGCATCAGTTCATACAGGTTCTCCCAGGGTTTCCTGAAACCATCCCCTTCATTTCTTATAGCACAATAGTATTACATCACATTTGTATGCCATAACTTTTCAACCATTCTCTTAATTATGGGCTTACTTTGAGTTTTCAATTCTTTGCTACCACAGAAAGAGATGCTATAAATATTTATGTACATATGGGTCTTTTTTCTTTTTCTTTAATCTCTTAGAGATTTAGATCTAGTAGAAGAATCTCCGACCCAAGGGATTTGTACAGTTTTATAGCTTTGGAGGCATAGTTCCAAATTGCCTTCCAGAATGACTGGGTTAGTTCACAGCTCCACAAACAGTGTATTAAGATACCTATTTTTCTATATCTTCTCTAGAATTTGTCATTTTCCTTTTCTCTCTTTGTAGCCAGTCTGATAGGCATAAAGTCATACCTCAGAGTTGTTTTAATTTGCATTTCTCTAATTTTTTGTAATTTAGAGGACTTTTTCATATTATTATTGATAGCTTTGTTTTCTTCCTCTGAAAACAGCCTCTTCATAGCCCTTGACATTTGTCCATTGGGAAATTACTTATATTATTGTAAATTTTGTTTATTCCCCCATATATTTAGGGGAATTGAGATTTTTATCAAAGAAACTTGCTACAAATTTTTTTTCTCTTTTCTGCTTCTCTTTAAATTTCAGCTTTATTTGTTATGCTTCTTCAAAAAACTTTTTAATTTTATGTAATAAAAATTATCCATTTTACCTGTCATGAATCTCTCATTTAGTCATGCACTCTTCCCCTATCCTCACATCCGACAAATAACTTTTTCCATGCTTCCCTAATTGGCTTTTGATATCACTCGTTTAAAATCATGTACCCACTTTGAGCTTATTTGAGTATACTGTGCGAGATGTTAGTCTACGCGTAGTTTCTGCCACACCAGTTTTCACAACAGTTTTTGTCAGAGTGAGTTCTTGCCTCAATAGCTGGTATCTTTTGGATTTATCACACATTAGATTACTCTGGTCAATTGCATCTGTATATTGTGTACCTAATCTTTTCCATTGATCATCCCCTTTTTCTCATCCAGTACCAAATTATTTCGATGATCAAAAATTTGTAGTATAATTTGAGATCTTGTACTGCTAGGCCCCCTTCCTTTACAATTTTTAAAATTGGATCTCTTGGTATTCTTGATGTTTTGTTCTTCAAGATGAGTTTTATTAGGATTTTTTCTGTTTCTCTAAAATAATTATTTGGTAGTTTGATTAATGTAGCATAGAATAAGTACATAAGCTCAGGTTGTATCATCAGTGTTATTATATTGTCTCAGCTCATAAGCAATTAATATTTCTCCAAAATTATTTAGATTTTTTTTATCTTTAAAAAGAATTCTTTATAGTAGTGTTAATATCATTCCTATGTGTGTTGGCAGGCAGATTCCCAAATATTTTATATGGTCCGCAGTTAGTTTAAATGGAATTTCTCTATCTCTTCCTGCTGGGTTTTGTTGAAAATATGTAGAAATACTAGTGATCTGTGTGGGTTTATTTTATATCCTGTGGCTTTGCTAAAGTTGTTAATTATCTTGACTAGATTTTTAATGGACTCTCTAGAGTCTCTAAGTATATCACCACATCATTTGCAGAATGCAATAATTTTATTTCCTCATTGCCTATTCTTTTTTCTTGTCTTGTGGCCATATCTAGCATTTCTAATGCTAGAAACTTCATCTTTGATCTTATTAGAAAGGCTTCAGATTTATCTCCATTACCAATAATGTTTTTTGTTGGTTTTAGATAGATGCTACTTAATCATTTTAAGTAAGACTCCGTCGATTCTTTTATTTTCTAATGTTTTTAGAAAGAAAGGTCTTGTATTTTGTCAAAAGCTTTTTTTTTTCCTGATCTCTTGAAATAACAGTGTACTTTTTTTTTGTTTTTGTTATTCATGTGGTCATTTATGCTTACAGTTTTCTTAATGTGGGATAAGGTCAGCATTTCTGGCATAAACCCAGCCTGGTCATACTGTATGATGATCTTTGTGTTATATTGCTATAATCTCCTTGCTAACATTTTATTTAAAATTTTATATCAATATTCCTTAGGGAAATTTGTTTATAGTTTTCCTTTTCTGTTTTGACCTTTCCTAGTTTAGGTCTCATAATTATATTTCTGTCATAGACCAAATTTTATTGGACTCCTTTGCCTATTTTCCCAAACAGTTTATATAGTATGAAAAATTATTTGTTCCTTAAATGTTTGGTAGAATTCACTTGTAAATCCAGCTGAAGCTAGAGTTTGTTTCGTTTTGTTTTGTTTTCCCCTAAGGGAGATTATTTATCTTGTTCAATCTTGTCTTGTTCAATCCTTATTTTCTAAGATAGGGTTATTTAAGTATTCCATTTCCTATTCTTTTAATCTGAGCAATTTTTATTTTTGCAAGTATTCATCCATTTCACTTAGATCGTCAATTTTACTGACATATTCTTAGGCAAAATAGTTCCTAATAACTGCTTTAATTTTATTGTCATTGACTGCACGTTCACTCTTCATTTTTGATACTGGTAATTTGGTTTTTTCCCCCTTTTTAAAAATTACACTAGCCAATGCTTTACCTATTTTATTGGTTTTTCCATAAAACCTGCTTTTAGTTTTATTTGTTAGTACAATGTTACTGCTTTTTTTACTTTTAACTTTATTAATTTTTCCTTTGATTATCCGCTTTTGTTTGTAAGGTTTTTATGTCATAATACATTTACATTATGGTAAAGATTCTGATACTCTGGGGTAACAACACAAGAATGTAGTAAAGGTGTGTTTTTGGGGATTGTGGAGGGTGATAGAGTTAATCCAAAGCAAAGATTTCTGCTTATTTCCCCTAAAAATAAAAAAGAGCCATAGGAAGAAAAAGACTAGAGGGATTAGATAAAAGATTGGTCTTCACTTTAAGAAGAACTAACTAAAGATTATAATTGAGTTAGAAGCTGAAGTTGGCGAGCAACATCCATTTGAGCAGTATCTAGCGTATCAAGCAGAGACTACTCAGCAAACCCAAATTCAAAATTCAGCAAAAAAAATGTGACTAGTGTAGGAGGTATGGGTCATCCCGCCATGTATTTGCCCTGGCCATACATTCTCTCCATGTTTGACTTTCTACATGGGTGACCTCACTCAAAAATTTTCCCTTTGTGTACACCCTTTCAAGTATGCTTGGCCACATGTGTTGAGGTCATAAGAGCTCCTTATGTGTATGGCCCACACGTTTCCTAAATGTGTATATTCTTTGTATGTTGTATATATTTGTGGGTGAGTTTACTCTCAGGTTTATTAAAGAAATGCTTCCATTGCTACTTTTCTAAAGTGCCATTTCATTAAATGCCTTTGTTTTAAACTGACTGTGTCCTTTGAATGACCCCTAAAATTAAATTTCTAAGCTATGGTTCTAGAGAAAACAGACTCACAGAACACTTTCAACCAGGAGCAGCCATTTTCTGGGTAAACTCCTCAATGAGTAGGGGATGCCCCAAGGCATAACACAGTGTATCTAGAGAAGAAAAGAAGACAACTTAAAAGAACTTTTTGTTTCACATATTTCTGAGATTATACATACTTCTCCAAGACTACATTTTAGAGTAGATGGTGACCTGTATCTGACCAAAGAATTCTAAAGCAAGAGTTCCCTATGCCAACAAAATGACAGGCTTCAGGTGTCTTGTCAAAAGTAAACAAAACACCAGATTGGTAGTCGTCTCTTAGTTACCTATAAACATAGATTATAGCAAGGTACTAGAAAATATAGGTACAAAAAAGGACTAAATGGTCTAGAATGAATAGTCCAAAAAGACTGGATACAAACACACACACACACACACACACACACACACACACACACCCTTGTTAAATTTGGCGTTGTCTAAGAACTGTCAATTGAGGACATTGTTGAGATTCTGTGAATTGCACTGGGGAAAGCAAGAACTGTGTCTAAGAGTTGCTGGAACCTATCCAAAACACCAGTAGGTGGTTAGGATTGGTGATATGGACCAATGCACCATAAGCATTCCCATTTGACTTGTTAAATAAAGTATAGATTAAAATGGGGGAAGAAAATTAGAAGGACAGATCAGGGAAGTTCCAATCAACATGATGGAAACTTCTGTTTGGTTGATGAAAAGTTGCTCTTATGGCCTATTAAAAGTAAGCTGTACCTACTCTGGGACTGTCAGCTCTTGAAGACTCACTCTTTGAAATTTCCCATGTATCTGGTAGGGGAAAAGGATTCTCCCCACCCCCACCACCCTCCACCTTAACTTCCGGTCAGGAGTAGCAATGAAAAATTGACTCAGAAGCACATGATATATGTAACTCAACTAAAATCTCAACTTCTGTAGGAAGCCTTCCCCAATTCCCCTTAGGGCTAGTGCATTCCCTCTGTTGATTGTCTCCAGTTCATATATATATATATTTATTTATATGTATATATAGTTCTCCAGTTTATATATATATATATGTTGTTTTACATAGCTGTTTGTCTATTGTCTTCCACTTTTGACTATGAGCTACTTGAGATCAGAGGGTTTTTTTGCCTTTCTTTGTATTTCTAGAACTTAGTAAAATGTAGATGCTTAATTAATGGTTGTTAAATGAATAAAGGCATCACTTCCAAGATACATAAAGATTTGACAAAAGTTTAAAAGAATGTGAGCTCAAAATTGTTCTTAAAATAATATTGCTATTACTGTATATAACATCCTCTTGGCTCTGCTCACCTTGCTCATTATTTCATGCAAGTCTTTCCATGCCTTTCTAAGGTCATTGACCTCATCATTTCTTACACCACAGCAGTATTCCATCACAACCATACACCACAAAGTGTTCGGTCATTCCCCAATTGTTGGAGGAACCTGTCATTTCCAGTTGTTTGACACCACAAAGAGAGCTGCTATCAACATCTCATTCACATTCAAAGTTATAATCACTATTTGTGAATTTTCCTCCATCTTATTTTTGCCTACTATTCTCTTTTTCAGGCTCTCTTTTTACCCTATACCTGTTACCTTACCTTCTCCCACCATCTTCCCACAGGGAGATGCTATCTGCATCCATAGAAAGAACAAATAGAAGTATGTATAGAATAATTACATACATGTGAGTGTGTGTCTAAGGATGGCCATCTTTAGGGTGGGGAGAAGGAAGAAGAAAAAAGAAAAAAAGAAATTTACATGATTGTTGTATATTTGGAAGAAAATAGCAAATTGTACATGGTAGATTTGCAGTTTCATGTGTAATCAACTTTTTTTTATTATACTGTGCTACAAAAATGCTTCCTGAATTGAAAATAAAAGAAATTTTTAAAAATTAATAAATAAAATAAAAAATAAAAGGATATGAGTCATCTATTGCTTAATAGGTTAGGTGAAATAATTTGAACAGGGAGCTTGTGCAAGAAGCAATTGAGGGAATGTCCACTCCTTCCTCAGCTACTCTCAGCACTGGAATAAAGTCACCAGGGCAGGGTTTCTCTTCTAAGGAATGAAGGCATCAGAACCAAGACTTGGGCTCTAACCACTGATGCTGAACAGAAGAATTCAGGGGAAAGCTGGGAATATAATAAATTTGTATTTTACCAAAGTATTTGACACAATTTCTCATGCTATACTTGTGGAAAATATGGGGATTTTAGGCTCAAGTTAGTTACAACTAGATTAATGAGTAATTGAATAGCTGTAAACTAAAGAATAATTATTGAGGTTTTGATGACAATTTGGAGGGAGGTTTCTCGAAAAATAAACAAAGAATATGCTTGATCATGTGTTAACATTCTTTTCAATGCCTCAGATCAAGAGTTCTTAAGGTCTTTTTGGTCAAATCAAGTCTAGAAGTATTTATTAAGTACCTACCATATGCCAGACACTATACAAACCTTTGAGGAAACAACAGAAAAGACAAATTGGTGCCTGCTTTCAAGAGTTCAGAAAGCTGTATAATAAAGGAGATTACAGGTGAACAACAACAACAGGTGTACAAACAAGATTAAAATGGGATAAATTGGAAATAATCACAGAAGGCATCAGAGGCAGATCAGAAAAGGTTGCTTGGAAAAGGTAAGATTTTAGCTGAGACTTGAAGGAAGCTAGGGAAGGCAAAAGGTCAAGACAAGGACAGAGAGAATTACAGATACAGGGGTCAGTGAATGAGAATTCAGACGTGGATTGCATTTTGGGAAGAACAAGAATGATGGAAGGGCAGATTGGGAGAGGTGATAGTCAGAAGCAAAACACTTTTGAGGAGGGACAGGGTAAAAGGAGATAGAGAATAAAACAAATGGGGGGGGGGAATAGAATGGAGAGAAATACAGTGTTTCACAACATGATTATTATGGAAGTATTTTGCATGACTACCCATGTATAACCTATACTGAATTGCTTGCTTTCTCAACAAGGGGTAGTGGAGAGGGAAGAATGGAGATAATTTGGAACTCAATTGAAAAATGAATGCTAAAATTACTTTTACATGTAACTGGGGAAAATAATTTTTTTTTTAAAAAGAACCATCAGAATTCCAGTGTCTGGATCACACGGAAGAGAGCAAGATGTAAGACTAGAAAGCTATGTTGAGAAGGGGTCAAGTAAGGGGCTTCAAAGGCCAAACAAAAGATTTTTTTTTTTCTTGGAAGGATCCAATGGAGTTTTTTGAAGAGAGAGATCATATGGTCAAACCTGCGTTTCAGGAATATCACTTTGATAGCGAGTTGGAAGATGGACTAGAATTGGGTGTTTGGAGGTAGGGAAACTAACCAGCAGGCTATTGCAATAGCCCAGGTATAAAGAGATACCAGGGTGGTAGTAGTGTCAGAGTTTTTAAAAAAGGAGACATTTATGAGAAATGTTAAAAAGGTAGGATTACTAGTACTTGGCAACAGATTAGGTTCAAGAGACAAGAGAAAGTGAGAAATCAACAATGAAATCACGGTGGTGAGTTTGGATAACTGGAAATATGTTGGTGCCCTCAGAAGTGATACGGAAATTAGGAAGAGAGAAAGGTTTTAGTGGAAAGAAAATGAGTTCACTTTTGGAGATATTGAGATTAAGATGTCTATCTATGGGACATGTAGTTTGAGATGTTCAATAGATACGCTGAAGATGTGAAACTGCAGATAAGGAGAGAAATTAAGTCTCAATAAACAGATGTGAGACTCATTTGCATAGAAATGGTATTTCAATTCATGGGAACTAGTGAAATTATCAAGAAAATATTGGAGAAAAAAGAAAAGAGGTCCAAGGATAGAACCTTGGTACACACCCATGGTTGGGTATGACCTAGATGAAAATATCACAAATGAGAATGTGGAGTGGTCAGAAAAGCAGGAGACAGCAAGAGGTAAGGGTACATCAAAGAGAAAAAGGTCATTGACAGTGTCAAAGGCTCAAGACAGGTTAAGAAAGACGAAAATAGAGAAAAGGTTATTTGATTGGGCAATTAAGAAGTTCTCATTGTTAACTTTAGAGAGCATTGTTTTAATTGAATCATGAAGTCATAAAGTTAAGAAAATGAGAGGAAAAAAAGTATAGACACTGTTTGTAGATGACAGTCTGATAAAACCTATGAACCCTTTCTCAGAATAATGTTTTTAAAGGCATAATATAAAATACAGGATTACAGGAGAAACCAACGATACTGAAATCTAGTTGGTTTTTTTTTTGTTAAAAATGTTTTTCACTTCCAGGTTAAGAATTCTTGCCTAAGATAAAGGCATGCATGCTATACTTACAATGACCAAACTTCCAGCTGGCAAAAATGTAGGAGGGATGGCTAATATACTGGATAACAGTCAGAAAGCAAAGACTAAAACAAAAATGTGAAGCAGTGATACTTATCTAAGCCTAATGAGATGAGATGAATTACATTTTGCTTTTTTTTTAAAAAATCAGCTTCAAAAGTAAAATAACAGAGGAGCCACATCTTTCTTGAAAAGATATGAGAGTTTTAATGGAGCTTAAGCTTAAGATTAGTCCATAGTGTTATATGGCAGCTAAGAAATCTAGGGAAATCTCATACTAGATTTCAGCAGCTTTTTCAAATGAATGAAAATCAAGCATAATAGCAATTGCTTTTTTTTTCTGTATCTCTCTAAAAATTAACATTTTTACAAGAATTCCTGCCCACATCAACTCTCTGTGTTGTATTTCGTCAGGCCTAAGATCACATCTTTTTTATTTTCTTCGTAATGGTGGCAACTGCTCCAGAACAGAGCAATGGCCAGCATACTCTCAGTGGTCCAAAACAGCTTCCAATTCAACTCCCTTGCTTCTTTACTATAGTTAGCTCAAGTGTGAAACTTTTAGCAAAAATTGTTTAGAAAGGTGAGAAGAGCACATATCTCTTTTTCTCACTAGTACACAAACTTGATTTTGCCTTTCTTTTTATCATCAGAGTTTATCACAGTAATTGGCATATAGTAAATGCTTAATAATTTCTTGTTAACTAAGTGATAAACTGTCGCCATACACTTACCCATATTACAGTGTTTCTGTTTGATGTAAACACAATGATAGAGAAGGTAATATTCTAATTAGCTGTGTTAGGAGAATTTATATCTCAGTTACTGTTAACACAGATGAAATGGGATTCTGTTGAGATGACAGGTTAGACCTAGCTTATATCCAAGTAACTTAGGGCTGCCTTGTGTCCCTGAATGTCCCTGTTGTGGGATCTTGTTTCTGTGAACCTTGGAGCTCAGTCACATAGTGAACTAGTAACAGAGCAGAACCTGGAAAATCCTCTTTTCCTGAATAAAATATTGAAATTACGTCAGCTATTCAAAAAGTCAACTGGGGTAGCAAATTTGGAATTTCTGTGAGACAGAAACTGAGTATTCAGAAATACTGGCATGTTCTTAGTGGTGTTATTCATTATCTAACTCAATTAACAGTGGGTGGCTTTGGCACAAAGTGTTTTCTAGTTATGCGTCATTTTCTATTATTCTTTAGCTCCTGCATACATGCATGTATACTCATCCAAATATTGTTTTTTGTTTAATTTCTGAAGAATAGTCAAATTCACAATAGCTGAATTCTTGATTAAGAAAAGTTCTGGACAAAGCAATAGCAAAATATGAAATAAAATTCCTGATAAATATAAGGTTTTGAGGCAAATATTGATTCAAAAGAAATAATTGCGTATGTTTTTTGTTAAAATGCATGGTATGATAAGGCAACAAATAAGGAACAATATGAGAAGGTCATGATGAAAGGTGTTAAGATGAATTCCAACAAGAAATGGAATTAGGAAATTGAGCAAAGGAAAGGTTGTAGTGACATTCAGGATGCATTCTCTTTCAGAAAATGGGAGTTCTGTTCCTGGATTCATTTAAGACTAAAGACTCTGTGAAGTGATAGAAAATATACTGTGGGGAATAACCCAGCATGGACCTGGTCCTGGACAGCATGACCTATTGGCTTCTTTTCCATCTCTAATTTCCATGAGTCTCAAACTGGATAGATGAGGGGATTGGTAGTGGGATATAAAGTCTTTCACAGGAAGCCACTAGAGACTCTAGCTAGAATTGTTTACCATTATCCTGAAATCATAATGTCATTCTATAAGTACATACTGACATTGTAACTAGAGATGGGCAACAGTAAAAATGTACACAAAAAATACTAAATCTTGTGCACACACATATACACACAGAACCTCCCCACTTACAGAGAGAAAGGGAGGGAGAGAGAGAGACAGAGACAAAGACACAGAGACACAGAGACAGAAGGGCACAGAGACACACACAGACAGACAGAGACAGACACTGGGTTACACAGACAGAAACAGAATAAGAGAGAAACAGAGGTTGAGGCAGATAAACAGAGGCAAAGACAGGGGCAGAGAGAGAGAGACATAGACAAAGAGAGAAAGTGACAGACAGAAACAGAGTATGTGCTTTAAATTCTGCTTAAGAAATGAAACCTTTCTAGATCCCTACACTCCCTAGTATCTTCTCCTCAAGCAAACAACAAACATTATGCCTTTATTTTGAACATACTTATAAATGTATTTTTTCCCCAGGTATGTAAACTCCTTTGATTTCATTTTAATCTTTGTATCCCAAATCCTAGGAACATTATTGGCACATAGTAGGCACTTAATAAATTCATGTTTACACTAAGATTGGGGGTGAATACTGTCTGTCTCTTGTTTGGTCATATATTCTTCCTATCTCCATAAATTTGACAGGTAAACTATTCCTTGCTCTCCCAGATTACTTATAGTATCAGCCTTTATATCTAAATCATGAGCCCATTTGGGGGTGAAACAAAGATGTCCACTGGCACCCCTGTTATTCAATTTGGCAGTAGAAATGTTAGCTTTAACAGTAAGAGAAGAAAAAGAAATTGAAGGAATTAGAACAGGCAAAGAAGAGACTAAGTTATCACTCTTTGCAGATGATATGATGATATACTTAGGGAGTCTGGGAGAATCAAGTAAAAAATTACTTGAAATAATAAATAACTTTAGCAAAGCTGCAGGATATAAAATAAACCCACATAAATTCTCATCATGCTTATGTATTTCTGATGAAGCCCAGAAGCAAGAAATAGAAAGAGAAATTCCATTTAAAGTTAATGTGAACACTATAAAATATTTGGGAGTCTACCTGCCAAAACAAACCCAGGAACTTAATGAACATAATTACAAACCACTTTTCATACAAATAAAGTCAGATCTAAATAATTAGAAAAACATCAGTTATTTGTGGTTAGGCCCATCTGATATAATAAAAATGATAATTTTATCTAAATTAATTTACCTATTTAGTGCCATACCAATCAAACCACCAAAAATTATTTTATAGAGATAGAAAAAATAATAACAAAATTCATCTGGAAGAACAAATGGTCCAGAATATCAAGCCAATTAATGAAAAGAAATGCTAAGGAAGGCGACCTAGCCATACCAGATTTTAGACTGTATTATAAAGCAGCAGTCATTAAAATTACTTGGTCCTTCCTAAGAAATAGAGTGGTATATCAGTGGAATACGTTAGGCACACAAGACACAGTAGTCAACAACTACAGTAATCTACTGTTTGACAAACCCAAAGACTCTAGCTTCTGGGATAAGAACTCACTATTTGACAAAAACTGCTGGGAAAACTGGATAATAGTATGGCAGAAACTGGGCATAGACCAACCTCTGACACTGTATGCCAGAATAAAGTCAAAATGAGTTCATGATTTAGATATAAAGGCTGATACTACAAGTAATCTGGGAGAGCAAGGAATAGTTTACCTGTCAAATTTATGGAGATAGGAAGAATATATCACCAAACAAGAGATTGACAGTATTATGAAATGCAAAATGCATAATTTTGATTACATTAAATTGAAAAGTTTTTGTACAAACAAAGTCAATGCAACCAAGATTAGGAGGAAAGCAGAAAATTCAGTGTCTCTGATAAAGGTCTCATTTCTAAAATATATAGAAAACTGAGTCAAATTTATAAGAATACAAGTCATTCCTCAATTGATAGTCAAAGGATATGAACATGCAGTTTTCAGAGGAAGAAATTGAAGATATCTATAATCATATGAAAATGCTCTAAATCACTATGGATAAGAGAAATGCAAATCAAAACAACTCTTAGGTATCACATCTCAGCACTCAGATTGGCTAATATGACAAAACAGGAAAATGATAAATGCTGTGGGAAAATTGGAACACTGATGCATTGTTGGTTGAGTTGTGGACTGATCCAACCATTCTGAAGAGTAATGTGGAACTATGCCCAAAGGGCTATAAAAATGTGCATATCCTTTGACTCAGCAATACCACTTGTAGGGCTATATCCCAAAGAGATCATACAAATGGGAAAAAGGACCCGTATATACAAACATATTTATACCAGCTCTTTTTGTGGTGGCAAAGACCTGGAAATCAAAGAGATGCCCATCAATTGGGGAAAAGCTAAACAAGTTGTGGCATATGAATGTAAAGGAATACTATTGTACTATAAGAAATGAGGGGGCAAACAGACTTCATAATAACCTGGAAAGACTTACATGAACTGATGCTAAGTGAGGGGAGCACAACCAGGAGAATATTGTACACAGTTACAGACACACTGTATCTGTGATGACTGACTTTGATAGACTTGACTCTTTTCAACAATGCAAGGTTATAAAACAACTCCAAAAGACGTGATGGAAAAGGTTATCCACAATCAGAGAAAGAATTATGGAGCGTGAACGCAGATTGAAGCAAACTATTTGCTCTCTTTTTTTAGTTTTATTTCTTCTTTCTCATGCTCTATTCCTTTAGTTATATATTTTTCTTTTTACAATTTGGGTATTGTGAAAATATGTCTAATGTGAAGGTATATGTAGACTCTATATCAGATTACATGTCATCTGGGGTGGGGGAAAGGGAAGGTGGGGGAGAAAATTTGGAACTCAAACTTTTGGAACTGAATATTGTGAACTAAAAATACATAAATTTAAAAGGAAAAAAATAAATTCATGTTGATTGACTAAGATTAATTAAATGGATACAATTGATTTTAAACCAAAACAATAGAGATATAATTTGTAAACACTTTTTCTTTGTAATTAAAACACATTAATAACAACAGCTTAGGCACCAAAATCCTTGAGCCAAATATAATTAGAAATGTTTGTTGTTGTTGTTCAGTCATGTCAGACTATTGGTGACCCCATTTGGGGGTTTTCTTGGCAAAGATACTGGAATGGTTTGCCATTTCTTTCTCCAGGTCATTTTATAAATGAGGAGCTGAGGCAGACAAGGTTAAGTGACTTGCCCAAGGTCACACAGCCAGTAAACACCTGAAGTCAGATTTAAATTCATGCAGATGAGTGTTTCAGATTTCAAGCCCCATACTCTATACACTATGCCACCTATGCAGATGCTCTATAATTAGAAATGTATCAGATTCCAAAACCTAAAATTCAAGTTTTGTAAAGGAATCAAAGTGGATTATCACATAGTAGTTAGAAAGGTGGTCTCAGGGTCAAGGTGAACTGGGTTCAAGTCTGGCCTCTGATTTTTACTAGCTGTGTGACCTTAAGTAAATTACCTCTCAGTTTCTCAGGTTTCTAAAACTGTACATTTAAACAGTTGCTTACATGCATTGGTAAAGAATTTCCTAATTTGGAGAGAGAGAGAGAGAGAGAGAGAGAGAGAGAGAGAGAGAGAGAGATGAAAGGGAAATTTTATTTGTCTTTACTCTAATGAAATAATAATCCTTAGTGGAGATCAGTCGTTTCTCTTAAAGTTGTGTGGCAGGATCATATATCATAAAACTTTAATCATGAAGGAATTTGAGATAATCTAAAACTAATTCCTATATTTTATAGCTGAAGAAAATGAAACCCATGAAAATGAAGTGGCTTGCCCAGGGTAAAATAGGTAACTAGTAGCAGAGTGTAGATTCAAGCCCATATCCTAACTTGAAATCTAATGCTTTTATTTTTTTTTTTCTCTAATTCACTTACTGCTTAACCTTCTGGGATTTGACTTCCATCCCCACTTCTCTACCATTGCACTCTAGAAGATCACCAGTAATTTCCTAATTGAAGAGTCCAGTGACTTTTTCTTGGTCTTTCTTCTTCTTTTTTTTCCTGAATAATTCGACTTTGATGACCACTGTCACAATTTGGAAACCTTGTTCCTGTGGCCTAGACTATATTTTTCTGGTTCTTTGGCATTTCTCACAATTTCTCCTGGCCTTCTCTTCACTTCAAAAGACTCCCTTTCACTTACTTCCACCTATCTAATTTATTTTTTTCTGTTGTTTTTTTTTTCAATTTATTTATTTATTTTAATTTTCAACATTCATTTCCACAAGATTTTGAGTTATAAATATTTCTTCCTGTCTCTTCCCTAGCCCCACCCCAAAATAGCTAGCCTACTGAATATCCCTTTCCTCAATCTGTTCTCTCTTATATCCTCTCCCATCCCCACCCCACAACTTTCTAGTAAGGCAAGATGGATTTCTATACCCTAGTGCCTGTATATCTTATTTCCCAGTTGCTTGTGAAAAAAAATTTATACATATTTGTTTTTAAAACTTTGAGTTCCAGATGTTTTCCCTTCTTTCCTCCTCAACCACTCCCACTGGGAAGATTAGCAATTCAATATAGGTTGTACATGTGTACTTACGCAAAACATTTCCATGGTAGGTATATTGTGAAAGACTAACTTTATTTCCCTCCATCCTATCCCACCCCTCACTTCTATTTTCTCCTTTGACCCTGTCTCTTTCAAAAATGTGTGCTTCTAACTACATTCTCCCCCAATCTGCCCTCCCTTTTATCATCTCCCCTCTTATCCCCTTCCCACCTATTTTCCTGTGGGGTAAGATACCCAATTGAATGCGTATGTTATTCCCTCCTTAAGCCAAATTCAATGAGAGTAAGGTTGCCCCATTCTATTTTAACTTCCTGCTCTTGCCCTCCATTTTAACAGTGTCCTCTTGCCTCTTTTATATGAGATAATTTACCCTAATCTCTCTCTCTCTCTCTCCCTCTCTCTCTCTCTCTCTCTCTCTCTCTCTCTCTCTCTCTCTCATACACACACACACACACACACACACACACACACACACACATTGCCTTCAATTATCCTCATATTGAGAAAAGTTTCATGAGTTATAGTTATCATTTTTCCATGTAGTAATGTAAATAGTTCAACTTTAGTAAGTTCCTTATGATTTTTTCCCCCTGTCTACCTTCTCGTAGTTCTCTTGCTCCTTGTATTTGAAAGTCAATTTTTCTGTTCAGCTCTTGTTTTTCATCAAGAATTCTTGAAAATCCTCTATTTCGTTGAATGACCATATTTACCCCTGAAGCATTATATTCAGTTTTGCTGGGTAGGTGATTCTTGGTTTTAATCCTAGTTCCTTTGATCTCTGGAATATCATATTCCAAGCCCTTCCATTCCTTAAGGTAGAAGCTGCTAAGTCTTGTGTTATCCTAATTGTGCTTCCACAATACTCAAATTGTTTCTTCTTGGCAGCTTGCAATATTTTCTCCTTGATGTGGGAACTCTGGAATTTGGCTATAATATTCCTAGGAATTTTCTTTTTGGTATCTTTTGCAAGAAGTGATCAGTGAATTCTTTCCATTTCTATTTTGCACTCTGGTTCTTGAATATAAGGGCAATTTTGCTTGATAATTTTTTGAAAGATGATGTCTAGGCTCTTCTTTTGAACATGGCTTTCAGGTAGTCCAATAATTTTTTAATTATCTCTCCTGGATCTATTTTCCATGTCACTGGTTTTTCCAATGAGATATTTTACAGTGCCTTCTATTTTTTCATTTGTTTGGAACTGTTTTATACTGTCTTGATTTCTCACAAAGTCATTCTCTTCCATTTACTCCAATCTGATTCTGAAGGAATTATTCTCTTTGGTGAGTTTTTGAAATTCCTTTTCCCTCTGGCAAATTCAACTTTTTAAGGCATTCTTCTCCTCATTGGCTTTTTGGGCCTCTTTTGCCATTTGAGTTAGTCTATTTTTTAAGGTGTTATTTTCTTCAGTCAGGCTGTTGACTCACTTTTCTTGATTTTCTTGCATCATTCTCATTTCTAATTGCTTCCCAATTTTTCCTTTTCTTCTCTTATTTGGTTTTCAAAATCCTTCTCAAGCCCCTCCATTGCCTGTAACCAGTTCATATTTTTCTTGGGAGCTTTTGATGCAGGAGTTGTGACTTTGTTGTCTTCCTCCCATTCCATGCTTTGATCCTTTTTGTCCCCAAAAAAGCAATCTATGGTAGGATTGCATTTCCTCTGCTTGCTTATGTTGCCAGTCAATTATTGACTTTTGAACTCTTTGCCATGGTAGAACTCTGCTTTCAGAATGGAGACTTCTTTGTCCCAAATTGCTGGGGGTTTTGCAACTACCAGAGCAATTAGAAGGGCATCCTCTCTGCAACCTCTACAGGCTCTGGCACCTGGCCACACACTCCAGGACCTCCACCCAAGACCACAATGTAGATCCAAAGAGGTCAAAGCAAGAGCAATTACCCTCTGAGTGGTCACTTGTTACCCCTACAATCTGCAGGCCAGGAGCTCCTGAGGCAGCCATGTGACACAGCTGTCACACCTCCACCACTTCTTGCCCTGGAGGCAGGACCTGGACTATGCTCTTCTGTCCCCTCCTGTTCCCACAGAGTTCCACCCTGACCTTTGACTTTGTCTTTGGCATTTATGGGTTGAGTAGTCTGGAAACCACCACAGATGCTGGAGCTTCACTCTCCTGAAGTCCACTCTGGCCACTGCTGGGCAGGTCTGCCCTGGAGCCAAAATCATTCATGCAGGGCTGGGCTTGGCTCCCAGCTAGGTGCAATAGACCCTTCCTGTTGGCCTTCTGGGCTGCTGCTTTCAGTGGGAGATTTGTTTCTCTCTGTCACTTTGTGGGTTCTGCAGTTCTAAAATTTGTTTAGTCATTTTTTACACGTATTGGAGGAGGTGGAAGCTGGAGCCACAGGAAAGTCCTATTTCTACTCTGCCATTTTATCTCTACCCCCACCCCCACCCCCTATTTAATTTCTAAACAACCTTCAAGTCTCTGTTAAAATGTCCTGTTCTTCAGGTTACTTTCTCTTACCCCACCCAGGGGAAAGTAATCTCTTTTTCCAAATGACATCTCTTATTGTGCATTATAATTTGTATTGCAATTATTTGTATGCATTTATTTCTCCAACTTGATTCTCAACTGTATGAGGACTGGGCCCATATCTTCCTTCTTGCAGCACCCATAGTGACTGATACTGGGTCTTGAACATATTGGGCTTTTCTTAAATGCTTCTTAAAGTATTTGTTCAATTTCTCAGAGTTCAGTCTTTATCCTCATACATTCTCTTAAAGAGCTCATTTATGCTCACCTTTTGGTTTCAATTATCATCTTGATAAAGATGTTACATGCTCTTTACCTCTGATCATGGACTTTGTCCAGTTTTTCAATCCCACAACTTCAACTGCCTAATAGACATTTCTATCCAAACTCTGTATGTCTAAAACTAAACTGATCTTCTCCACAAAACTGATCATTTTCCCTAATTTCCTTATTTTGTCAATGCTGCCAGAGATTTAACTCATCTCTGAGTATTCTCCCCAGATTAACAAATAAAGATGTCCAATTCTTGTTTCTTCCTTTGTAATATCTATCTTTTGCACCTATGGTCCTTTCTGTTTCCATTGTTAAGATCCTAATTCAGTCTTAGTCATCATCTACTTTTACTGTCTGTACCCATTCCACTTCCCCACTCATGTATATTCAAATCAGATTAACCTATTTTAAGCATTTTCTTTTTTTCTATTTCTAAATTATGTTTATTAAATACTTCCTAATCACATGTAAAAATTTTAACAATTTTTTTTAAATTGTGTGTTCCAAATTCTCTCCTTCCTGATTCTTCTTCCTCCCCTCCTTGAGAAAGCAAGCAATCTGCATTTAATAATACATGAGGTCATACAAAAATATTTCCATATTAGCCATGCTACAGAATAAAATACAAAGAAAATTTTAAAAATAAAAATAAAGTTATTGGTTTTTTTAAAAGTATGCCTCAATCTGCATTCAGAATTCATTAGTTCTCTCTCTGGAGTGGATAGATTTTTAATCATGGGTCCTTTGGAATTGTCTTGGATCATCATAAGAGTAACTAGGTCTTTCACAGATAATGATCCTTACAATATTGCTGTTACTGTTTAGTGTTCTCCCAGTTCTGCTCACTTCACTTTGCATCAATTCATATAATTCCTCCCAGGTTTTTCCAAAATAATCCTTTTCAAAATAATCCATTTCTTACAGTACAATAATATTCTACCACAATCACAAGCCACAGCTTGTTCAATCATTCCTCAATTGGTGGAAATCACTTCAATTTTCCTTTTTTGCCAATATAAAAAGAGCAGATGTGTGTGTATATATATATATATATATATATATATATATATATATATATACACACACACACACACAGAGATCATATGTAGACAGTGTTTTACAAATCTTAAAAAGCAGTTATACAGCATTTCCCAAAAGTCTTAGTACAGTTTTAAGGTCACTTAAACTTCACTAAGAATTTGGTATACCTTATATAAATGCAAGTTATTCTGAGTATTATTCTGGCCCCATTTGAGATCAAGTTAGAATTGTAGATTTGTAGAACATTCGAGTTCTATGGGCCTTTGGAAGCTATTTAATTTAACTCCTCATTCTTTAGATGAAGTACCTATGACCCAAAGAAGATGGAGTGGCTTGACCAAATTCATGCAGTGAGTTAATGGCAAGACTAGAATTGAGATTCCTTGATTCATATTTCATTGCCTTTATACCAGTGATGTCAAACTCAAATAGAAACCAGGGCCACTAAACTTTACATTAAGATTCCTGTGGGCCACGTACTAATTTTCAAAACATATACTACACTGCTATATGGTGAATCTTCCTAGGTATTACATCAAATACTTCTTAAAAATTTACTAAAGCTTCTTTCAAATATTAAAATAATTTCCTGATGTCTGCCATATCTGCAGACTTACACTGTATCAAAGAAGGCAATTTAAGCAAAACGTATTTACATCCTATAATAGGATATGCAATATTTGGCACTAATAGTGACCTACCTCTCAGAGAAGGTGGGTATGTTTTCTAGGATGAAGATTGATATTAGCAATTAATCCAAGATCAGTTGTCTCTCATTATCATTTTTATATTGATTATTATTATAGTTATTGTGAATATTATTCTCTAGAATCTGCTTACTTCACATTGCATCAGTTCTACATTTCTCATAGCACAATAAGCATCTATTATATTTGTCTAGCATAATTTGTTCAGGCATACCCTGAACACTAGCATGCTTCCAGGTTTTTACTAGAAAAAAAGTTGTAATATTTTTTAAAAATACATTTTCAAATTACTACAATCACTACTACCTCCTATAATAAGTACCAACTGCCACCGAGTAGTAGACAAATCAAGGTAAGTTCATGGTACTTTAGAAAATTTTAAGTGTTTGCCCGTTAGAAGAACAAAAATGCCATATAGGTTATGTCAGCAAAACTTCAGTGGAACTTTGAGTATTATATATACATACCTGACACCAAAATGCTGATGAAGGCTCATTTCTTTTATACTACAAAATAGCATAATCCATCATCATGCTTCAAACTCAGGAAATTCAAAACTAACTGTGGTTTTAATAGACATTGTTAAGCTTGCTTAATTTAAAAACATAATATTTTCTTTAATATTCTCAAAAATATTTGTGTCATGTACATATGACTCAATGCTTTCCAAAAAATGTAAATTGGGAGGAG
Organism: Pseudochirops cupreus; assembly: GCA_028627135.1. NCBI lineage: Eukaryota > Metazoa > Chordata > Mammalia > Diprotodontia > Pseudocheiridae > Pseudochirops > Pseudochirops cupreus. The sequence continues at coordinate 482,461,223 of CM053580.1, forward strand.
TTGAACTTAAGGTAATGGTGTTGAAATACAGATGTGTAATTAAGTTTAAATATGCAGTAGCAAATGTTTTTCTTTGCCAGATATTTCCACAGTGAAACCCAGGGTCTAAGATGAAGACTGAACACAACCAGCTTGAAAATTTTGACTGTGGATCATATTCAGACAGTTAATCCCCAAATTTAATAAAAATAATAAATATTATTTTATTATAATAAATATTAACATTATCATTATTAATTATTTATATTATATTAATAACATAAGATATTAATGAATACATAATTAAAATTTTAAAATTCACTCAGAAAGATAAAGCTTAACAGAGGTCTAGGTCAAAAGCTTGAATAAGGTTAGTGGTTTTAAACTAGCCCTCAGCCCAATTTGTTTCCATTACAAGAGTACCTTAGAATTTGAAAAAGAGAAATATAGAACTGGTACAGCAAAGCTATGGGTCTGAAATTAGTGAATAGATTATTTTGAAATCAGAATTCTTATTAAAATTAGATAAAATTTATCACAATTGGAAAGAACAAAGTTCACTTGATAAATAATTTTTTGTGTTGTGAAAAAGGCTTCTTGGAAAATAGTTCCACAAGAAAAAAATTAGAGATAAAATGTGTGTGTATACATACATACATACATACATACATACATACATATGTATATATATATATATACATATATATATATATACATATATATATAAATTGAAGCCAGACAACCTTGAAAAAAAATGATTTCTGCTGATTTCAGAAGCTAAGCAGGTTCACGCTTGATGGCTAATTAGTTGGGAGATTCAGAACCTGGGAATTAAAGGTGTTGAAAGTCAAATTGCACCAGATTCATGTTTTGAAGAAGGAAATAGCCCACCATCCTTAGACCACAAGTCTAGGGAATAGTAATGCTTCACAAACCATTAGACTTGCTTCCAGTTCAGCCGCTTGTGGAAAAAAGGCTCAACATTCTCATCATCATCATCCCAATAACTGCCACGAACAGTTACACTGGTATAAGAACCCTATAAGGGGCAACACATCCCAGATAAATGGCCAGGTTTCCAGCCTGGCCCTCGCATCATTTGGGAAAGCAAATTCCATAGAGAAGGGTTCAGTCATCTCCACCAACTGCCACAAAAAGGCAAGCAAGCCAGCCTAACTAAAGCAGCAAGGCACCCTGAGGGAGAGAAAGGAAGTAGAATGTGCCAAGCAAGTTAAACCACCACTGACATCTCCCTTCAGATACTGATGGAGACAGGCCACAACCCTGAATCCAAGAACCTTGGGAATAGCCTTGCTTCCAGCCCAGTGCTCTCAACCATCATGCTAGGAAGATGCAGCCTGGCGACTGCTCCAGCAAATGCTTTAGCCACAGCTATAGGGGAAAACAAAGGTTTTGCCTCCAAAGTTCTTGGCACCATCAAATGGTTCAACATCAGGAACTGATATGATTCAATCAGCTGAAATGACATTAAAGATGAAACATTAAGATCTGGCTTGCTGCAGCACCCTAAGGACCATGGGACTTTTCCATCTTACAACTGAAACTTTCTATATATGTTGTCTCATCTATTAAAATGCAAGCTCTGAGAGCAGGCACTTGTCTTACTTTTCTATTTATAATCTCCACTGCTTAGTATCTTTCTTCTTTTGGTATTCGGAGTAAGATGTTGGTCTATTGGTTTAAGCCTAATTTCTAATATGTAATAATGGAGTAAGTAGTTAATATATGCTTCATTCATTCATTCTAATGTTTCCATTTAACAGTTAACTTTAACAAAGTAGCAGAATACAAAATAAACACTTATAAATCATTAGCATTTCTGTATATAACCAGTATAACCCATCTTGAAAAATTAAAAAGAGAAATTTCATTTAAAAAACACTATGGAATGTTTAAAATACTTGGAAATCTACTTCGCAATAAATATAAAGGAAAAATATCAATATAATTACAAAACAACATCAACAGAAATGCAGATACAAATAATTGGATAAATATGAATTATTCATGGATAGGTTTAGACAATATAATAAAAATTACGATACTACCTAAATTTACTTATTCAATGCCATACCAATCACACTACCAAAGAATTACATTATAGAACGAGAAAAAAAAATCAAATTCAACTGGAGGAACAAAATATAAAGAACCTCAAGGGAAATGATGAAAAAAAGTGAAAGGGGACCTAGCAGTACCAGATCTCAAAATATATTACAATACAGTATCAAGAAATAAAGAAGTGGATCAGTAAAACAGATTAGATATACATTATACCAAAAACAAACTGTTCAAAAAACCAAAACACCTTAGCTGCTGAAGATAAGGACTCACTATTTGACAAGAAAACTGTATAGTAGTCTAATCGAATTTAGACTTAGATCTTAATATCATGATATACCAAAGTAAAATAGGGAAGGATACATGGCCTAGATATTAAAAGTCAAATCACAGATGCATTAGAGGAAAAAAGAAGAAATTATCTTTCAGGCTATGGAGAGAAAAACCAGTCATGACCAAACAAAGGAGAGAAAGGAGCATAGATAGACACCTGTAATGGTAAGGGGAATTTGAAGATCTTCCCTCCTTGTATTTGCAATCAAACAGGTACTTAGCACCTTGTTCCAAGTTCATGATTGTGTCAAGTATTAAGACTCAGAACTTGTGAATCCCACAGTGGGATGGACTGGTTGACATAACAGGAAGGGGCAGAACAGGACGAGTTAATACCATGTATAAGCAAAAGCCCAAGCTGAGAGAGGCCAGAACTGCTGGGAGTGAGCATTTGGAGGCTGGACTGCTACTGCTGGAGAGAGAGAAGAGAACTGAGAACTGAGAAGAATTGAGAAATGAGAAGAGAGGAGAGCTGGGAGGAGGCATGACTGTGGTGTAGGTACTTTGTCTGTTTTGATGTTACTTTGTCATATTTGTGTGCTGATAGAGAATGGTGATGTTGTTACAGAAGCACTGGGGCCTTGCTGCTGGTTCAGAAGCCCTGAAAGAGGATTTTCTTGTTGTATGTTTACAGAAACCTGGAGGAGGGTCTTGTTGATGTTTTCAGAGGTCCAGGGACTATACTGATGATTTGTGTTGATTCCACAGACCTTGTTGTTGGGTCTATGTTGATTTCACAGGCAGAAAGTGAATTGATGAGGTTGCCAGCAATGTATACAAATGTTATTGTGACTTTGTTAAACTTTATCTTCCCAGGAACAGAAACTGTGAAGGACTTGAGGTGGGACCAGACACCGTGAGCTTCAATATGAAACAGAAACTGTACAAGAAGCTGGACAAAGGACTGAGAGCTGTCTGCCTTTGAACCCAGGTGGCAGTTGGATAGAGCTGGGACCATGGAAGAGGAACTATGGAAGCTGAGAGCCTGCCTCAAGTCAAGAAGAAAAGACCTCTCCTTGGGTATTTAATGCAAACTGAGAAAATCATGACTTACTGTGGCCTGGGGGTGGAGAACTCTGAGCTTTAAATTTAGATGATTGAGTTAAAATCTTCTCCAATTAAGAAGAAAGAGAGACTTTTGAATGAAGAGATTAAGACAATGTGACCTAGGGCTGGAGAACCTTGACCTTTGTACTTTGTGTTAATTAAGGAGGCTTGCCTCCTTAAGGATGATTGAATTAAGGACTTACTAAATGATTGTGTTACTAAATAATGTTAGCTTTTGCTTAAAACTATGTGACCACTTTGGTGAAAACTATGTGACCATTTTAGTGATAAGTCGTTATACCATAACATTGTGAATGCTGTACTATGACTTTCTGTGAATGTTTTGTCTTAGTTTGTTACTGAATAAATAGGGAGTTCACTATACTGTGTAATCAGAACCTTGAAGCTGTCCACAGCAGCAGTCCTCTGGAAAGCTTCTTGTGCTTGGCTTTACAACACCTTCAATTACATAAAATTAAATGTTTTTGAACAAATAAATCCAATGCAATTAAGATTAGAAAGGAAAGAGCTAACATTTTTTTCAACTGTTTCTCTGATAAAGTTCTCATTTGTAAGATACATAAGGAACTGATTCAAATGTAAAAGAATAAGAACTATTCTCCAATTGATTAGCAGTCAAAGATATGATGAAGCAGTTTTTTAGGAAGAAATCCAAATTATCTATAATCAAATGAAAAAAATTCTAAAAATTTCAAATCACTAATAATTAGAAAAATTCATAATAAAGCAACTTTGAATATCCAAATTATACTTCTCAAATTGTCAAAGTTGTAAAGAAAAGTAAAATAACAAATATTATAGAGGTTATGGGGAAATGGGCACATATATGCATATATACATATACATATTTATATATGACATATATAACCATATATTTATATAAAACTATAGCTTTCACATATACATACATGTATATATAATATTAATGTTTATAAGTATTCATGACTTTCTATGTATCCTCAGAGCCTAGACATGGCTTCCACATAGTAGGTACTAAACAAACGTTTGTTGAATTAAATTGAAGTGAAATAACATTTTAAAGAAAAATATTTTGCCAAACATAAATCATGAATTCTCATAACCTATCAACCACTTATAAGAGACTTTATGAAATGCTGTCTTCAACAATTTAGGGCAATTGGAAGAAATTTAGCAGATTTTGTTAGAATGCTTAAGACATTCTTGAAGGGACTGAGAATATTGGTCCAACCATTCTAGAAAGCACTTTGTAACTGTGGCCAAAAAGTTACTAAACTGATATCTATCAACCTGGCTATATCAACTTTAGATTTGTGAACAAAAAGAAAACAAAGATAGGAGAAAAGGTCATATATGTACAAAAATACTCATAGAAGCTACTTCTGTATCAATAAAGAACTGGAAACTAAGACAATACACTTGGATTGTGTAATGGCTGCACAAATCAAGATATATAGATGTAATGGAATATTATTGTTCTGTAAAAAATGATGAAAGATGTTTTCAGAAAATCCTGGGAAGATTTTGATGAACTGATAAAGAGTGAAATGAGCAGAATCAGAAAATCAATTTATATAACATCAGCATTGTAAAAATAAGCAATTTTGAAATGACAATCAATATTACAGTACAAAAATATTTTGCATTGATTTTACACACAAGCAAATATGTATGTATGCACACATACATTTGAACACAGATGTATATGAATAAATGCATATGTATATATGCATATATATTAAATATCTGCTTCATTTCTGTCTTTGTATCCCCAGAGCCTAGTGCAGGACTTCCATATAGCAAGTGCTAAACAAATACTTGTTGATTATATTTTATTGAATTATCATTTTAAGAAAAAATGTTTTCGCCAAACACAAATCCTAAACTCTCATACCCCATCAAGCACTATCTAAAGAAACCTCATAAAATATTGTCTTTGACAATTTAGGGCAAATAAAACAAATTAAGCAGGGTTTCTTCCAAACTTCACAGTTAGAAAGCTTAAGAAGTTCTTGAGAAAAAGTTATTTTCAAAATGACATTTTATTACAAGTGCCAGAAGCTTAACATCGCTCTGCTTCAAATCTGTCCCCACTCCAATCCAATCTCCACACATTTGCCAAAGTTATTTTTCATAATTGAAGATGGGGACCAATCCTCTACTCAACAAACTAATGGCTACTTATTGATTACAGGATAAAATATAAATTACTTTAGCTTTTTCAGCCCTTTACAACCTGGCCCCACGCTAACTCTCCACCAGATTACACTCCTTCCTGCACTGAATGGGCTGGACCTATTGACCTACTCTCTGTTCCTCTGTCTCCTTTCTCCTTGGCTGTGCACTGATTGTCCCCATCCCTAGAACACTCTTTCTTCCCCTAAACCTTATAAAATAGCTCTGAAATAACAGAAGTTCCTTCAGAATTCAGTTCAAGCCCAACCTTCTATATGAAGACATTACTGATTCATACAACTCCTAGTGTGTACTTACTTTCCTAAAGACTTTGTATTCATATAATGTGTGTGTACATATAATTGTATGTGTACACACACAAACATCATATATACATATATATAGTATAAATATTTATATTTATTTTATAAGTAGTCTCACCTGTCAAAATATAAATTCCTTAAGAGAATGATTTCAGTTTTTGGCTTTGTATCCTTTATACCTAGCACAGTGCTTGGAACAAGACACTTAATAAATGCTTACTTATTGCCTGAATGCTTGTGTTGCAAAAATATGAAAAATTTGGCAATACTAGTTTATCAGCTTTGAGGTAATAAAAATGTAAATATGAAGTTACTTCTGAATCATTTAACTAAAGGAATATAACTGGAAAAATAGATTGAATCTATATTGTCAGAGATAATTCATGTGTTGTCTTTGCTCAGATATTTCTTTTTTTGTACCCTCAAAATCTTTGTTACAAGGTATAACAACAAGCACCCTGGCATACCCAGGATGGCTGCTATCACAGGTTCTTAGATCTGCTTTTCTAAAGGAAAGGAACTCAAAAAGGGGTTAACAATCTTACTGTAATCAAACATATCATTTACCTAGTTCAGGAGAAAAGTCAGCACCCTGAACTGTAGAGAATACAAAGAGAAGTCGCAAACAGACAAAAAATATGATCTCATAGACAGAAAAGTCTTAAACTTGTTGACATTCAAACCAGCACCTCTTCTACCAGACATGATTACTTGTTTACATATCACTTTAGGTTCTAATTACTCAAAAATTATAATAGAAAGTAGAAAGTCTTTCTTCCAAGGATAATTTTCCCCACAATTAAATCTGATAGGGGTGTTGGCAGGATAGGGACGAGATGAGGAGATGAACAAGAGTCTGCAAAGTGTTCCTATGGCTATTTATTTTACTTTTCACTGGTTGCCAATTGTAAGTGGCTGGCCTTTGCCTTGGATTTATTTAACCAGTTGTTCTTTGTTTTACCAAGGCGGGGGGTGGGGGAGGAGGGGGCAAATCTGATTTAACACTAGATATTTTATACAATCAACATGCATCATTTCCTTCCCCTCTTCTCCAATATGTGGTTTCATCCTGCTGTCTTTTAACCAATTTAATCACTAATGCATTTTTGCAAACATGAAATTATGGAATACTATTTACAAAACAAGATACTAGTAGCATTTCTTCTTTATCAAAATGCTCACCATATGGTCCAACTTGCTAAGCTTGGCATTCTTTTCTTTAGAGATCATTGATTTAGAGTTGGAAGGGACCTAAGAAGTCAACAAGTCCCAATACCTCATTCTACAAATGAGGAAACTGAGGCTAAATGAAGAAGTTGAACCCAAGTCTTACAAATTCAGTACTCTTTCTACTGTCACCATTTTGCTTTCCCAAGTAACGATTAAATGTTTAACATCAAGCAGCAATCATGGAACATTTACATGCTTCCAGGATTCTAATAGAATTGTCAGAGCACACTGAAAAATGTCCTAAAGGGGAGATAGTCATTATATCATAGACTGAAAGCTGGAAAACATCTCAGAAGTCACCTTGTCCAAACTTTCATTTTAAAGATGCAGAAACTGAAGCCCTCACAAATTAATTGACTTACTCCAGGTCACCTAGGTAGTGAGCATTGAGGTTTGCGGTTTAGGGGTGATCAAGACTCCAAAATATCAACACACCAGGTCCTATCTAATGAATGCAACTCAAGCCTTCTCTCAATCAAAGAAAAGTCAAATGTATTAAAGATTTGTCATAATGGGTAGACTCTTAAGGAAGCTAAGTATTTGTGAAGCTTGTATTGGGCCAGAACAATCTGACACAGGCTGAGTCTATGCTAGATTGAATCTCAGCACTTTCTTGGAGGCAGATGGATCTTATATACAGAAAGACTGTGGGAGAGATCCAGGGGTGATCTAGAGGAGGGGTTTGGGGAGGATCTTGAGGAGGAGTCTAAGGAGGACATTGCTGGAACTGAGGTCAGACTACAGGAATGGGATTAAGGGTAGGAAATAGCTTAAGAGTACCTGGAGATGACAGACAATGGAGGGTTAGGCTAGTTTAAGTATAACAGATTTGGGCCTAGTGATAATGAAAGGCTTATGGTCTCAAGCAAATGTCTCATCAAATGGGAAGATTCAAGGGGGTTCCCACAGCCTGTACTCCATCATCCCCCCCCTCAAAAAAATGGGACCCAAATTCCTTTGTGGCAAAGGGTGAAGGTCTCAACTTCTGAAAGTGCTTCCTGCTGGCAAGGGGTGTAGAGCTGTCCCTGCCTCTCTGGGTCCTGTTCAAGGGGAGCATAGCCTGGGAAGTCATCTGGAAGTTGATGGCTTGAATCTTGGAGGACACAAACCTGACAAGGAAGTTAAGCAAACAAGGACCAAACAGGTACAAAAAGAGTATAGAGAAAGGATGATTTCCCTGGAAGGAATTAAAGATGACTGTGGCATGGTCAAAACATAAAAGAGAAAGGGAAGGTTTGATAGGGGAGTTCTTTTGCTGTCAGATATTCCCTTCCATTCTAGATTGTTCCATGGGCATGTAGAACATGAGAAGGAATAGCAGCCATGGAGTCTAATTGTTTTGAAAAATAGGCAACAGGCCAGAGGTCAGGTCCTAAGGACTGTGTTAGGACTCTCAAAGTCTATCCTCTCCTTTCATCAACATATATAGTGAAAGGTTTTTCTAGATTGGGCAGAGCTAATACTAGAGTGGTGGTCAATTTAGTTTTCAAAATTTCAAAAGCATTAGCCTGGTTGGGGCCCTACTCTAGAGTGAGTGAGTCCAAGCCTTGAGTAGCAATTAATGTTTGTGGTCCCTCCCAGGTCTTAGACTTAATAAGATAGAGATGACAATGGGGGAACACTTTGTGATCCAGGAGTTGAACAAAGAATGGGGTGGCAGAAGTAGCTTGCCTAGGAATTCCCTGATCCCAAACAATTGGCTCAACTATATTCCACACTTTCAGGGAGAACATGAGGAGGTCTAGGAGGGTTAACTAGAGAAAATTGACCTCCCAATTTCATCATCAGGTCCCTTTCCAACAAGAGAACAGGATAAGAGGAGAACATGAGGAAGGAGCATTCAAACAACAGATCCTCAAGTAGGCAGGGAATGGGGTATGTCTGGAGACATCTCTTAGTTTCCCCTGCAATGACCCTGACCTGATGGGTTAAGGAGAGGCTAGAGTCTGAATAATGGGATAAAACAGAGAATGTAGTGATGATAAAGTGGGTTACCTTACCTTCAACCTCGAATTTTCCCCAGGACTTGGCAAGAGAAGTGGAGAAAATGGGAGCACTGCCAAGTCCCAGGCTCCCCCATTGTTCCAAGTCTTGAGAAGACTGGAGGACAGGGTACTGAGAGGCAGCTCTACCACTTTTCCATCCTCAGAGACAATCCTTCCTCCAATGTCCCTCCCACTCACATGGATTAAGTCTCACCAGTGTTGGTTCCTGGGGCTCCCTTGGGAAGGGGGGCATCCTGGAGGGGCAATCCTCAGACAAGTGACCCTCCTTATGGTATCAAAAGCAGGTTTTCCCACTGCCCAAGTGGCTGGGCTTGCTCCAAGGGCATGTCATGGAGAGGCACTCCTTGGGTCTTTACCTGGTCATGGCAGCAACCAAGAGTTGAGCATAATCTCTGTCTCTAGTTCATTCCCTTCCTTCTCTCTCCTCTGCTGCAACTAGGTCTCTGTTGTTAAAGATTCCAATGCCATCTCCAGTAATTGGGCCTGAGGTTTTTGGGGTCCCATTGTCAATTTCTACAGTTTCCTCCTAATGTCTGGGGCAGACTGACTAAGGAAATACATGTTAAGGATTGCTGCCCCTTCTATAGAGTCAGGATCTAAATTTTTATACTTAATAGCTTCTACCAGCTGGTCTTGGAAAAGGGCAGGGTTTTCCTTTTCTCCCTGAGTAGTTTCCCTAACTTTTTGAAAATTTATCTGGCTTTGAAATGCAGTCCTTAGGCCCTCTAAAATATGATATGGTCTCTCTTTCCCCTATCCTCCCTCTTTTGATAATCCCATCCTGGGTCCCTAGTGGGAACAGCAGCTGTTCCTGGGGGATATTTTGTGGGGTTATTGCTAGCTAGACAACCCTCAAATTTTGGGACTTGTTCCCAGATTCTCCTCTTCTCCTCACTGAAACAACAGGTGGAGAAGAAGATATGCATATCACCTCAAGAAAGCTCAAACTGTAGGGATATGTCCTTAATACCCTCAGTAAACTTAGTGGGGTCTTCCAAGTTTCTCCTTCCCAGTTTCTCTTTAACTTGAGTGAGATCTGAAATGGAGAATAGACTATATACCACTAGGCAAGGTAGACACTTCCCTCAGGGGAAAAAGCCCTGACTTCCCTATGGGGATGGGGCTTTGGGAAGGGAGATAAGAAGTCCCATTTCTTGTGAGGGAGGGGCTACCTGAACTAGATTAGACTGCATGGCAAGGTGATCTGGCTGGCAAAGGAAAAGGTCAGCTGGCACCTGAGGAGGTGAAGGGGCAAAAGGGGAGATAACCCAGAGACTCCCGTGGAGGTAGGACTTAAGGCCTGAGTGGATGTAGCCTCAGGAGGAGTGGCTGCAGAGGGAGGCACCTCAGACAGGTGACTGGGACCTGAGCAGGGGTCGCTTCAGGGGGAGGGGCCATGGCGGGAGATGCAGGGTGGGAGATGTGGATTGTAAAGGAGGCAGAAAATGAGGGATGTTGGGCTAGAGCAGTGGTTCTCAACATTCCTAATGCCACGACCCTTTAATACTTGGATGTGGATGTATCTGCAGGTGGGCCGACCCGCCTGGAGACAGATAAAGAATGGGTGTCTTGGTTCCTAAGAACATCGGAAATATGTGCTTTCCAGTGGTCTTAGGCGACCCCTGTGAAAGGGTCGTTTGACCTCCAAAGGGGTCGCGACCCACAGGTTGAGAACCACTGGGCTAGAGGAAAAGAGAAGGGAAACAAGGGAAGCCAGGGGATGTTGGGGAGCAACAGAAGGGGCTATGGGAGCTGCCTTGGCAAGACCTCTGTCTGGGGCCTGAGCAGGAGTCACTGAGCAGAGAGGGGCTGGTGCCAAAGCCCTGGGGGTCATAAGAAGGGGATCACTTAACTGGCCCCCATTGTCCTTTTGTGGGGTGGCTTTAGCTCAAGCATCTTATAGTCTTTTCTGAGAACTGGGTTCTGAGAGAACTTGGCCATGGCCACCACATAGGAAACGTCTATCCATTTTCTTTCTTGGCAACAGTGTAATTCTAATGGTAATAGAGCGTTATGTTTTAAAGTCCCCAAAACAGGCTACTCTTTGCCGCCCTCTAGTTGATACTGAGACCAAACAATATTGCAAAAGAACACCAGCTTTTTTCTTTTTAAGTTCTTTAGAGAAAGCAAATTTTTCCCAATGTTGTTTTTTTTTTTCGGTTATAAATAAGTATTTTTACTTATTTATTTATTTATTTATTTATTTTTTGAAGTTTTTGAGTTACATATTTTCTCCCCGACTTTCTCCTGCCCACCGCCCCAAAACAGCCACCCCAGTGTGTCCCCCCTCCCCCAGTCTATTCTCTCCTATGTCACTTTTTGGTAGGGCAGGATGGATCTCCCAACTGCAGTGCCTGTGTATCTCAAGTTCCAGTTGGATGTAGTCAATAATAATAGTAATAATTGCATATATATATATACACATACAAAGATAGATAGACAGATACACATTCATAACATTCGATTATGGAACTCCAGATTCCAGATTCTTTCTCCTCCTCCCTCACCACCCATCCCCACTGGAAGGACAAGCAATCAAATACAAGCTGAACATGTGAAATTACGCAGAACCTCTCCATAGTGAGCACACTGTAAGAGTCTGATTAAATGTCCCTTCTTCCTATCCTGCCCC
>CM053580.1:482473529-482503577 GCA_028627135.1 Pseudochirops cupreus
TAATCAAAAGCATGTTACAATGGATTTGTTACAAAAAAATTTGACCCTTTAAAAAATTCAACATAATGGAAGAATATTCAAGAATCCTGCCAAAATATCACAGTTTAACAGGGGTTGTATTTGAAAAGGGAAGGCCAGTTAGCATATATAAAATCTAGAGGACAAGTTGCATTTATAAGTTAACCCCAAACTCTGTTTGTACTAGTCTCTCCTGCCTCAAGTAATGCTTCACTATTCATAATGGTGCTTGTCATTGCAGAATATTTTTCTTTGATTTTTCCACAATTATATTTACATATTTCACTTGTTTCTGTTATATTTACTTTTACTACTATTATATATCACATTATTATATTCACTTTTATTTACATATTCACTTTCATAATAGGTATCTGGGTTTAGTCAATCTTTTCTCACGCTGACATTTGAAAAGGAGGATTAGGACCTCATTTAAACTAACAAAAATTTTATTTCACAAATAGGTCTCAAATAAATGTGAAAATTTTTCTCATCCCTTTCAAATAGCTATGATTTTGACTATGGCTATATGATGGTTCTGAAGTAGTCTTATAAGACTGAATACAATTAATATAGTGTCATTAATGGACAGCAACATTTAGAGAAAGTCACCATAAATGGGGATTCTATAATTTGGAATTCTTTTCAATTCTGCACAGGGCCTTTTCTCTTACCCTATAAATGTGTCATTCAATTATGTAAGATATCATTTTGTTTTGCACTGTATTTGATATTAATATGGAGTAGTTAATCAAATAAAGTTTCTGTGGACATATCCACCTTAGAATCACATAGAGAAAGAGGATAGGGAATAAGTTGTTGTAATGGAACAAGAATTTCCAGGATTACCTGGGTCTATGTTCTGTCTCTGCCTCTAGCTAAGGTGTTTTGCTACTTCTTTTAACTTCCTCATTTTGACAACTGCTTTTCCTCAGCCTGTACATTTCATCGGTAACTTCTAAATGTCAGAAAAGTATGAAAAAGTCCCCCAGGAGAGTGGGTGGATCCTTTGTGATGAACTTATGGGAGAACACAGATGAGAGTTTCACAGGCAAAGCAGACATGGATGGCTGTATTCTCTGCTACTGGAGGGAATATTCTCATTGGTAAAATCACAACTCAAAAGCAGTGAATTTCACTAAAACATGCCAATAAGTCATTGAGCTTGTTTTGTCCATTTCCCATTTTTCAGAGACTATAGCCTGCTAATTTAGGGTGGAGTGACTATAGTCACATGAAGAGTCTTCTCATCTTTATCTTTTGTTTTGTGTGTGTATGTATGTGTGTTTGTGTGTTGGGGGGCAAGAGATAGTTTGGCGTCATTAAAAACACTGCACAATTTCCCACATGCAGGGCAACTCATTCTCTTCTTTCTATTCAATTTCAACCCAAGTTCATTGTCTATCTGAAGCACTGTCTCAGAGAGATCTGGACTAATTTAATGGATTTACCATTCATTTGAATGTCTGGACAATAGGCATTCTTCAACCATTTTGTTTTTCTTGTATACATTGTTAGGCCAATCTCTTAGAAGTCATTAATAATACATGATTCCTTGACAGTCGTGACCATGGAGATAGTTTTATTCATCCATTCTCTGGTTGTCAATTTAAGCAACACACAAAACAATAAAGTGAATGCAAGATGTCACATGCACAGTCCAGAAGGAGGAACGATTCCTGATATAAACTGGAGTCACCCAGATGTTCCCATCTTGAAATGGCATTGTGCTCATGCCTTATTCCCAAGGATAGTACAGGACTTCTACAATACATTTCATTATATCTGCATGAGCTTAGAGGCAGTTTTGGATAGTGGATATCTTGGCCCTGAATCCAGGAAGGCTTGGGTTCAAGTTCTGCCTTTGACAAATCACAATTTCTCAGTGTTTTCTGCCACAGGTGTCAAACACATGGCTCGCAGATATGGCCTGAATGTAGCCTAAACTAGATTAAAATGTAATTGGAAAATATTTAACAAAATAAATAAAAATACAACAGGCCACAAATAATAGTACATTTTAAAACTAAGTCAATATGCAGCCTACAGGCATCCTTGTGTATGCAGTAATAGAAGCACCCACCACTCCCCTACCAGCACCACCGGATTCCTATTTGAATTTGACACCAGTACTCTAGGCAGCTGTTTAAAGTAAGTTGTAGAGAAGGTAAAGACCTGTATTGGTAGAATATGTTACTCATTAAGAAGTTCCCTATACCAAATACTAGGCTTCATCTTACACTGTTGTTCAGTTGTTTCAGTCATGTCTGACTCTTCCTGACCTCATCTGGGATTTTCTTGACGATGATACTGGAATAGTTTGTCATTTCCTTCTCCAGCTCATTTTATGGGTGAGGAACTGAGGCAAACAGGGTTAAGTGACTTGCCCAGGGTCACATGGCTAGTAAGCGTCTGAGACCAGATTTGAACTCACCAAGATGAGTTTTCCTGACTCCAGGCCCAGCACTCTATCTGCTGCACCACCTAGCTGCCTCCTCATCTTATACGCTTTATATAAAATGAATGAATGGGTAATGATGAATAATGACAAAATAATAAACAGACCAAAACAAAAATGGATAACAAACTATTGCTAAGTATTTTATAAGCTCACAGGATTGCTAACTGAATTGTAGCTCTTTAAAAAGCAGCCTTGGGAGAAAATGAAGAATAAACATTATTATTTAGTATAACATAGACTCCTTTCTTATCCCTAAGTTTGGAAGACAAATCTTATGCCTCTTATTATTATTTTTGACACAATTTGGTTTGAGAATAAGCATTCAAGTTTTTCATACTATTCTGAAATAGAAAAATAAAATCATCAGTTAAACGTTGTATTCAATAAAGAACCTCGCTACTTCTAGCCTATTTAGTTTATATTCACTGTCTCTATTTCAACACAGAGATCGTTGAAAAAGACATTAACTATCGAGACTTGAATTGCTCCCTATTTTCATTCTATGGTAGGAATAATCATTCATAAGAATGAAAGATTGGGGGAAGCTAGGTGGTGCAGTGAGTAGAGCACTGGCCCTGGAGTCAGGAAGACCTGAGTTCAAATCCAGCCTCAGACATTTGTTGTACTTACTAGCTATGTGACCTTGGGCAAGTCACTTAACCCCAACTGCTTTGCCTTCTCTCCTCCAAAATAAAAGCATGAAAGAGAAACAGAATTATTTCATTATGGAGATGTAGAATTTTAAGCAATCCTTTGTAAATAAATTAGCTGGATAAATACTTTGGTTCTTGGTGGAAGTATGGAAGCAGCTATTATTCTTACAAGTACAATGATACAAACCATATGGCTTCTTTAATTAAAATGATAAGGCAAAAGGAAAACAACCATAAACAATCCTGGATATCTAAGGCATTTTAAGTTTGCAGGACTGTACACAAACTACTAAGGCACAAAACCACTAAGGAGATCTAAAGCCAATAAAAATTAGTGTCATGTTTTGTATCAAATGCATTGTAGCAATCTGATCATCAAATGAATCGGTCTAATAGCTAAATGAACTCATGCCTTGGTTGCTTGGTTCTCGGAATTTTCAGTGCACCTTGATAAGAACTTTCATTATTGTCATTTGTCACTGTCATGATCAGTTTTGCATTGTCATTAGTAGTAGAATTACAGATAGATACTGGGTCTGTGATTTCACTGGTACAGGGAATTTCCAGGTAGGGAAACTGTTTACCAAAGCAAATATATATCATCTTTGCTGCTTAGAATCACAAAGGGTTTCCTAGAGGACTGAGAAGTCAAGTGACTTACCCAGGATCACATAGTCAGTATGTGTCAGAAGTGGGACTTGAACCCTTATCTTCATGGCTTAAAAACTAGCTCTGTATTGAAGGCTTTATAAGGAAGTGTGGTATAATAGATGGGGTCAGGAGGATCTGGTTTCAAATCATAGCTCTGACACGTAGATGGCTAAGTGGAACAGTGGGGATAGTATTAGACTTGGGAGTCAGAGAGCTTAACACCTGTCTCAGACACTATCTGTATGACCCTGGGCAGGTAACTCGACTTTTCTCAGCCTCATTATCCTCATCTGACAAATGGGGAGAATAACTGCATCTACCTTAAATGGCTGTTTTGAGGACCAAATGAGGCAACAGATGCATTTTTTGAACTTTAAAGCATTGTATAAATGCTAGTTGTTGTCGTTATGATATATTAGCCATGTGATCCAGAGCAAGTTAGTTAACTTGCCTTAGATAACTCTTTAAAACTCGAAGTTAGAAAACTTTAGGTTAGACATAAATTGATGAATTGCATTAGTAGAATTACTTTACATACAAGAAGGCTCCTAAAACGATAAAATCACAGGCCCAAGGGGGGAATATGCAGCAGACAGTTTCTTCTTTTCATCTGTGATAGTTCACAGTCTTTATTTTTAAAGAGATGTACAATCATATTTTGTCCAAATTTTAATTCTAATAGGAGTTAAAATTCCAACAGTGCCAATCTTATTTATTTTTATAATTTATTTATTTTTTAT
The DNA here is from genome assembly GCA_028627135.1 of Pseudochirops cupreus. Lineage (NCBI taxonomy): Eukaryota > Metazoa > Chordata > Mammalia > Diprotodontia > Pseudocheiridae > Pseudochirops > Pseudochirops cupreus. Next base: position 482,478,053 of record CM053580.1, read on the forward strand.
ATTTTCTGTTTCTTACAACATCATAGTATTCCGAATCCCTTACCCTCCACCTCACAGAGAGAACTCATTTACAACAAACAGTATTTTTAAGAGAGGAAAAAGAAGAGAAGAAAACTGATCGATACATTGAAATGGTATGGAAAATTGTGCAACGTGTAGCCCCTAGGGATCTCCGTATATCTCTTCATTTGAATACTACTTGATCTTTATAATTTTGTTACATTTACTTTTGAATTTTTAGCATTCTGTTCTTTCCATTCCATTTGTAGGCATATTGTCTCTGCTTACTTCAGTCTGCATTAATTCATATAGATCATTTCAAGCTTCTACATATTTATTACACATATCATTTCTTACAACACAGTAATATTCCATTATATTAATGTATCACAACTCATTTAGCCATCCCCCAATTGATGGGCATCTACTTGGTTTCCAAATTTTAGCTATCACAAAAAGTGTTACTATAACTGTATTAGAATATATGGGGACTTGTTTTTTTTTTCTAATGACTTTTGGTATAAGTTTAGTAATGGAGATTCTGGTTCAAATGGTATAGACATTTTATTCAATTTATTTGGGAAATTCCAAATTTCATTCCAAAATGGTTTTAGCATCTCATAGTCCCACCAACATTGTAGTGTGCTTCTCTTTCCACAACTCCAAAAATAAGCATTGACTTTTTTTGGTCATTTTTGTTGATTTGTGGGATATGAGGTGAATGAAGCCTTTGGGTTGTTTTGATGTGCATTTCTCTTACAAGCAATTTGGAGCATTTTTTTTAATGTAGCTGCGAATACTTTGGAATGCTTTTGAGAATTGTTTGTTCATTTCCTTTGACCATTTGTCTACTGGGGAATAGTTATTAGCTATATTTTGTTGCTGTGACATTTCAGTCATGTCTAACTTTTTGACCCCATGTGGGGTTTTCTTGGCAAGGATACTGGAGTGTTTGTCATTTCCTTCTCCAGCTAAGAAACTGAGGCAAACAGCATTAAGTGACTTGCCCAGGGTCCCATAGCTAGTAAGTGTCTGAAGCCAAATTTAAACTCAGGTCTTCCTGACTCCAGACCCAGCTGTCTATCCACTGTGATACCTAGCAGCTGTGTGTGTGTGTGTGTGTGTGTGTGTGTGTGTGTGTAAGAGAGACAGAGGGAGTGAATATCAAGTGCTTATCAAAGAAATTTGATATGAAGTTGTTTTTTTTTTCCGTTTGACCCCTTCACTTCTTACCCTAGATGCTTTAATATTCTCTGTACAGAAGTTTTCAGATTTATGATCCCTTTTTGCCTATAAACACAGTATTATTTCCTTCATTTACTTTATTTTATTTTAGTTTTGAGGTGACCCACTTCCCACTGGCTCTCTTCCTATCACTCTTAATCCCCTCTTCGCATTTGATAGTCCCCCTTCCTCTGTTCCTCTTCAATGACTCCAGTTCCTTAGTTTTCAAATTTCACTTCCAAAAAAAAATTCCTCATACTTTCCTTATTATCCACCTTCTCTATTTACTGTAGACCTTCATTTTCTGATTCATAATCATCTTTTCTCTCTTTTTTCCTCTGTATTCTTCATACTACCAAAGCTTCCAAGGTATCTAGGATCTCCCCTGTAGACCCTTTCTACCAGTGCCTTGTAGAGCTCAGCCCAGAGATTCCCTTTCGTTATTGCACTTCATTTCCAGGGCAATGCCAGTCATCAAGCAATGACAACAACAGCAATAACAGTAATAATAATGATAACAACCAGCATTTATGTTGCATTTTCTATGCGTGCAAACTCTTTGTTATTTAATGTCCGTCTTTTGTCCTCAGATTTTCAAGAAGGTCATCCTGGTTTGCACCTGAAGCTCTATTGCTCTGTGTAACATAATATTCCATTCCCTTGTTGTTTTTTAGTGGATGTGGAATAGTCCCGGATTATTCAAACGTCTTTTCCTTTGTATCTGAATGTCTTTCTCCTGATAATTTACAATACTTGTTTCTGAATTAAAATGTTAAATTTTGCTTCTATGTTTCTTGGAATTTGAAGACTTTGGGTTGTTTTTTTTCCTCCCCTGGAGGCAATCTGGGAATTCTTTCAATTGGAATTTCATTTTCTATGTTTCAAAGTTCTGTGCAGTTCTTTTCTTTTATTTTCTTCATTATGACATTAAGGTTTTTTTTGTGTGTGTGTTGTCATCATTTTTTTGGTGAGATTTATGATCCTTAGATTGTCTCTGTCTTTGAGTTTGGTATGTTTATGAGCATATTTTTTTTAAGTTACTTTAAAAATTATTTTTTCATCTCTTCTTCTAGATTACTATTTGCTTTTGTTAATTTGCTTTTCAAAACTATTGCTCTCTCTTTTGTTTCTTTGGTGAGGCGTGTCATTGTAGGCCTCAATTTTTTTTCTGCTCATTACTTTTATTGTGCAAGATTAATTCTGCACAAATAGTTCTCATTCCTCTTTTAAACCACTCAGGAGCAGTGTGTTGTGGCTCCATGTTCTCTTTAAATTCCTCAGTGTTTTCTTCCAAATGTTGGGTCATTTTCCTTTTTTTGCAGCTTTAATTCATAGATTCCTCAATTAATTTACTAGATCTAGAGGTCATATTTCTTTCTGTTTATACTGTTTTTCTCATTGAATTATCTGTTCATGTTCAAGGTCTTTGAGTTTTCTTTTTCCTGAAATCATCAGCACTTTCAGTCTTTTTCCCCTTGTTTTCCTTATCATTCCCCTCCTGACTACTTCCTCTTTGCTTGTTATTTCTTTGGGGGCTAGATTGCAAAGTCTATCAGACTCCTCCCATGGTAGACATTTCACAGTCTACCAAGGCTAGTTCTCTCCCCCAGGTGAATTCTGGGTAGTTAGAACTAGCCACACCTGGATGCTATGATCTTTCCCTCAAGCATTGTGGAGTACTCCACAGTTTCCCACATGCATGGTATCCTGTTCTGGTGTTTTTTTACTGTCTCTGTTTCTCAGTTCTCTGGCCTGGCACTGTCAGTTTGGAGCCTACTTTTCCTGGCACCAGCAAAGGCTGCTTGCCCCAGAACTGGCAGAGCCTGATTTTTCTAGAATTGGTGCTTCAAAGTCATTGCCCTGTCAAACTTTTACTTCTGACGGACTATGGTCAAGCTCACTGTTGATGCCTGAGCAGACTTCTTACTGCCTGGAGCTTGAGTGTCTATGGCATTGGAAAGAGGGAGAAAGAAACGAGGTACAGTGGTGGGTTTTGATGTAAGCCCATGACATGTCCTTGTGTCTGCTAGTGCAGCCTTGCTGCCAATAATAATGAGAGGTTGAGGAGAGTTGCTGAGAGAGCTCAGGGTCATTAAACATCAGTTCCTGAGTTTTAGGGGGAAATCTTTTTTTTTTTTTGCTTTATTTTGGATTCTGGGTGTCCAAGATCATGGAAACAGCTTAAGTTGCATTATCTTTGGCATATAATTTCTGTTCTGGAGAAGTCTGAGAGGTCCTTGTGATTGGAGAAAATGTTTAGTCTGCCATCGTGTTGCTCATGTGACCCGGAAACTTATGAGCCATTTCATTTAAATAATATATGATGGTATATAAAAGTACAGAAGATAGATATTCAGTGTGATTTCTTTGTCTCATCATCTACTAGTTTTATGCATAATGCATATCCAGGGGGAATTGAGGGAGTCATTTTTCTTCTAAAATATTATACCAAAAAAGAAGGTTATGTATTTGGCAGACTATAATTCTCTCTGCTGATTAAATGATAGTGACTGTCTTTATTACAAATGAAGTTAAGTGGAGAATCTGTTTTAGATAAACTTGATGAAAAGTAGATATGATAAAAACCTAAATTAGTGAGGTCAGTGTGAGGGAATAATAACCACAAGAGGACTAAATAAAAAATTTTAACCAAGTGATGGTAGAATTCATTGAACCTACCCTAATTCATATATACATATATATATACACATACATATACATATATATGCATATACAAACATATATATATCCATATACATACACATATAGTATATGCTAGGACTCTCTCTCTCTCTTTGTCTCTCTGTCTCTCCCCACTCCATCCCATCCTTTCTTGGACAAAATTGTGGTGTGAAACAATTATCATTCTCTATGATGTTGGATTGTTGGTCCTGAATGCTCACCTCTGGGGGAGTCATAGGTGATCCAAATACTAACTTCTATCACTTTGGGAAAGTTGGGTTGTTTTACTTATTTATTTTTAATTTTCAAGTTTACTCCATCTGTGGCTAGTTAAACACCTCCCCATGATTAGTTATTTTGCTATTCTGCCTTTTGGGGGCTGTACATGATGCCAAACCATATGGCCAAAAAAATGAAAACTTAAATCAGTCTGAATGTTCTGTTGTAACAGTGCCAGCCACCTAAGCTCTTTGGCAATGTTTTCATGTTTGAATAAACTGACATTGGGATGGTTGTAGGGATTTAGAAATAGACTTTAAAAAGTCACAGGCCATTAGAACTGGAAAGTACCTTAGAAGATCCCTGCATGAATGCTTCATTTTCCTAATGGGATCACTAAAGCCCAAAGAGGTGAGCTAGGAAGAGACTTGAGTGCCCTCAGTCCCCTGCCAATACTTTGCTCATTTCAAAGTGTAGGCCAGTGACCAGACCCCCTGGATACAGAACCAGAGAATCTGGTTGTGAATCCTGGTTCTGTCTACTTACTGAAAGTGTAACCACTAGCAAATTACTTCCCCTCTTTTGGCCTCAGCTTTAAGACTGAAAAATATAGGGGGTTGAACTAGAGAACTTTCAAGCTCTGAACTTATGATCCTATAACAAATGTTCTTTTAACTCTCCCCATTCAACAGTGACTTTAATTTGCTATTTATGACGACTCATATGAAATTACTATCCCTTAGGACTTTGTATTCTATGTTTCACTCCCCCGGCCTTGCTAAGATGATGGAATTAAGGTTTCAAGCTAGTATGTTAGTTATTGAATTTTAGGTAGGAGTACAAAGTGAGTGAGAATGCTTGAAATCCCAAAGAAGAAGAACCAGGGTATTTGTTTGTGAGCATGACTCTAATACCTAGAAATACCATAAAATCCAATGGCTTCTATTTAAATAATTAAGCGCCCAAAGCAGGAAAGTCAGATAATCTGTCTTCCCCTGTTCACCACACGCAATTCCCAGGAAAAATATTGTCCTATATTTAGGAACAGATAGAGTGTAAACAAAATGAAATAACCAAGAACTTTTGACTTGCAAAGTCGGATAGAGATCTTGGTTCTAATTCTAGGCCTGCAATGAACCAGGGAGTTTCTATATAAGTTGTCCACAATTGTGTTACTTTAGGCAGTCACTTAACCTGCCTCAGCCTTGTATCTTTATTTCTAAAATAGGTAAGAGGGACAAAGGGCTAGATGAACTAGAAAAATCTCTAGGGCATTCCTCCTAGCTCTAATGATCTACAATGTGAAATCTTCCTTTGGTTTTAATTATGCTGGAGGAAAGTAGAGAGGGATAAACGAGATACAGAAGCTAAAGAATAGGTTGATCTTCCTAGTATGTGGCATTACCTAGTATGAAAGGTTAAAAGAGTAGTTATTAACACTACTAACATAAATCATAACTTATATTGTGTCTGCTCTGTGCCAGGCACTATACTAAACACTTCACAACTTGTGAGGGAGGAGCTGTTATTATCCTATTTTACACATGAGAAAACTAAGATAAAGAGAAGTTAAGTGATGTGCCCAGGGTCACACAACTAATAAGTGTCTGAGGTTGGATTTGAATTCTAGTCTTCCTGACTCCAAGTTTGGGGCTCTCTCCGTTGTACGGCACCTAGCTACAATCCTCCTCTATTGCTGCTAGTGCGTTTTGCTTTTGCACAGGAAGTGGTTCATCCTAGGCATGCACCCTCTCCTCATCTTTACTTCTTAAGGTCTTTACCTTCCTTCAAAGTTTAGTTCAAGGGTTACCTCCTATGGAAAGTCCTTTGGATGTAGTTGTTGTCTCCCCTCCCTAAATTATCGTTTATTTACTTTACCATCTATTTATTTGAAGCCTCTGGCACAAGCATCGCTGAGCTCTTTTCAGGGCTGCTCACCCACCTTTGGTGTTCACCTGCTTCATCCAACTTTCCCCTGTGGCTCCAAGAAGCTGTAGCAGTGGCCACACCCCAGGAAAACCAGCTGGCAGATGATCTAAACCAGGCTGAGAGTAACAGATAGGCCTCAGACCTGTTGGCGAATTAGGGGCATGTCTACCCCATGCATGTGAAGACTTCTCCTGACAGATTGGGCAGATGAGAACAATTCATTCCAATGGCCACGAAGGCAGCTGAAGCAGATTCTGTCGAGTACTTAAAGCTTGGTCAGACATCAAAGATGCCAAGGTCATCCACTGTATCCCAGGCCATTACCAGTCATCCAATCTTTTGTTTTGCCACTGGACTTCCATGACTCTGGAAGAGAGAATGAGGCTGATGGCTTTCTGCAACTCTGCCTCACTTAAATCTAATTCATTCACAAGTCAAGACACCAGCAGTGGTGTCATTGGTCTTCTTTGAAATCTAAGGACAAACAACATTTGTTACCCCTAGTAGAAAAGAAACATTCCCCCAAAGGTTGGGGACACATGCTACTACTAGTCTATACAGAGTCCAAGAGAAAGTGGGTTCAGGCTTAGAATATATATATGGCAAATGGGGAATAGCTCTTGGATATTGTCTTGATGGAGTTCTTAGTATGTTCTCCTTAAGTATTGCATAGTTTTGTTTTGGTTTTATTTGGTTTTTGGTTTTGTTTTTCTTCCTGCTGGCTATAACATTGTATATAGTCTGTCCTTGGTTCTTAATGCAGGCAAATTTGCCAACCGCTGCTATCCTGAAAATACTGCTAGAATACCTATAAAAGTTTAAATATTCTGACCTTTGGAAGTTCACAAGATCCTCCTCCATCCAAGGTAAGAGGAGAAGGAAGGCCAAGGCTGGAACCAAAGAAATGTCCTCCCTGCCCTTATCCTCAAACAGTTCCTTCTTAGTGCTTAAACCGTAATACTCTTTGCTAGTTCACCACTCGTTCAAATTCTTCTCTTCCAGAACTGGCTTAATATTTTTATTAAGTGCCCAGAAAGCATGACCAAGTTTCTTCAACCACTTGGAACAGACTTCTTGTCACATTGTCACTCCAGTTCATTCAATGACATTCAAGGACTTTTTGTACTTGGGCTGAAGTCTTTTATTTACTGAGTGATTTAAAAGGCTTCTTACCTGATTAAATACTGATAATGGTAGCCCAGACTCTGGAGTGGTAGGTATTTGACAACCTACCATATTCACTGTACTCTACCTTAATATAGTATGAACAAGCCTAGTTATGAGAAGGTCTAATCCCCATGAGAAAGATCAAATTCCATTAGGCCAAGTAAAAAAGCACTGAATTAGTGTTAGGAGACATAAGCTCTTCTTACTGACTTTGAGCCTTGGTTTCATCTTCTGAGAAATGAAAACAATGGCCCAGATGGATTTGAGGCAATTGTTGTGAATTTAGGGTCCATGAACTTTTAAAAATATTTTAATAACTATATTTCAATATAATTGGTTTTCTTTTGTTACCCTATATATATTGTTCAATTAATTTAAAATATTACTCTGAAAAATGAAATAAAATAAAACATTATTCTGAGAAAGACTCTATAGGCTTCACCAGACTACCAAAGTGTCCCATGAAATGAGAAAGTTTGAGTCTCTGCTCTGAGGTCTTCTCCATTTTTAACATTTTTGACATTTCTATTTCTTTGACCCTATCTCAGCTCAGCCTGACAAATAGTTTAATGACTTGCTCCCCTTTGGTCTTGGACAAGTCACTTCCTTTCTCCAGTACTAGACTGTCTTCTTTCAGATGAAGTTGTTAAACCAAATGATTTGTATGATCTCTTGGAAAAAAAAAACCAAATAAAAAAAACAAAACTTGAGGATTTGGAGGAGTGCTATCTCTCCACACCCCCTTTCAATCCTCTCTACAAAAAATTTCTGTCCATTTACCATAGGGATTACCAACTTCATTCTAACCCTTAGTCCCAAATAGTTACACTTTTTGATTGCCAAGTGTTACCAAAAGATGTCCTTGGTGCTTAATTATCAAGAATAACCAGTTAAAATATGAAACAACCTGATGGCCTGCTTTCTCTCAGCAGGGACTACATGTACCCACCTGCTGTACTCTGATATCATAGGGGATCTCCATTCATGGGGTAGTGTTGTCCCCCACTCCTCTCTGAGGGGTGCCTTTCCATGCTTTAATATGATTTACTTTCCATGTGGTTTGTGGTGCTCCTAACCAAGGCACAAACATTTATAGTTAGGAATCAGTTCCAGGGGCATACCAGGGAAGGGTACGTGATACCCCAAATGTTTCCTATTCTGACTTTTGTATGTGTCCTGTAGGCAAGCATTGGAAACAAATAAAAAAACAAGCCTTATTTGGTTTTAAAAACATTCATATTGTGTCTTAAAATATAAAATTCATTCCAGATCAATTTCTCCTGATTTTCCTCTTTTCATGGATACATCTCCATCCCTCAAAAAGGATGCAAGCCTCAAAACCTCAGTGGAAAGAGAATGAGCATTTACTAAGCACCTACCACGTGGCAAGCTCTGTGCTAAGGGCCTTACAAATAGTATCTTATTTGTTCTTCACAACAACCCTGAGAGGTAGGTGCTATGAGAAAACTAAGGCAGACAGAGTTTAATACAGCTTGGGGCTATACAGCTAATAAGAGTCTGAGACAGTCAGAGAAAATGTCCAGATATAGAGAGCCAAGGGTCTCTCCCTACCAAATCTTATAACATGTCTCTCCTGAAACAAGGTTCCCATAGATTTAATTACCTGTCCTGCCTCGAACTATTTGCTGACCCCTGTAATGATAACAGGAATCTGAAGATCTTCCCTGCCCCTTGGCCCCTTGATAGGCTTAAGTGACTCTGAGAACCTTCTCTGATTTGAAAGTATATTCTGCCCCCTAATAGGCTGAATGTGGTCACATGGAGCCTGTGGCAGAAGGCTTGTTCTTCAGGAATGCCCACACCTTGTTACTTTGTGATTGGGCAGTGGGTCAAGAGGGTTGTGACATTCTCTGATCCAGGAGAAGGCTATATATACCCTGATGTGAGGTTTTGCTTTGGAGCTCACTTTGGGAAGAGTTGTGTGATTTGGCCAGAAGAGAGTCTGGCCAGCCATTGAGCCCCCGGGTTTTAAAAACCCAGATGTTGGTGCTTCCCTTTCTGGTAACTGACTAGGTATGGATGTAATGGTCAGACAGCTAGAAGCCCTCTCTACTAATCTGTTTCTCTGTCTGTATATTTTTTTATCTGCTTGTAACTTCTTTTTGTATACTCTGAAGTTCAAGGTGCTGACTTTTCCCCCTGAACTAGGTAAATGATACATGTTTGATTAAAGTAAGATTGTTGTCCCTTTTTTGAGTTGCTTTTCTTTAGAACAGCAAAGGAACCTGTGCTAGCAGCCATCCTGGGTATGCTAGGGTGCTTGCTGACACAACCCCTAGTCTCACATTAAATTTAAATCCAGCCTCAAATACTCATTAGTTGTGTGACTTTGGGCAAGTCACTTAGCATCTTTGCCTCAGTTTCCTCATCAGTAAAATGAGAACCAAATGAGGGAATAATTGTAAAGTGCTTAGCACAGTGTCTGACATATAGTGCTATATAAATATTAGCTAGTATTTTTCCTTCCTTCTCCTCTCCTCTCTTTCCTTTTTCTCTTCTCTTTTTTCTCTGTCTCTCTCTGCCTCTTTCTTTCTCTGTCTCTCTGTCCCTCTGGGTCTGAGTCTGTCTCTCTTTTTGCTCTGTCTTTCTGTCCCTGTCTCTTTGTCTCTGTCTCTCTTGACTGAACTGTAGTAAAGAAATATCAAGCATTCCTCTTCCAAAATATGGCCTCTATTTTGATGAAGGATTCAGATCAGCCAAGCTTCATTCACCTCCTGACTATGTTTCTGACTTTCTGGGATTCCCACTTGAATGCCTTAACCATGTGTCTCCTACCTTCTCAGCTCCTGAATATTGTATTGTCTTAATTCATGAATACATAAGCCCCTTGAGGGCAAGGGCCATATTTCTTTTTGCTGGCATTTGTATCCCTGGCACTAACTACAATGCCCAGCACATGGTAAGCATTTAATAAATGTTTATGAACTTTCTTTCTACCAAATTCTCAGATACTTCTCCATGTTTCTTGAAGAATAATGCCATATTTGATAGCACAGTTATTGCTGGGGTTCTAGGTTCTTTCTGATAAGAAAAGAAAGTTCACATAACTGTAGTGTACAACGAAGCACTTACTGTTCAACTGGCAAGCGTCAAGGGGGAAGCAACAGGAACAAGTTTCAAGGAACTTCACAATGAAGTGATATAATTTGGTTTAATCATTTTACAAGGCCTCCCAAGCCTGCTTCAATGGTACACTGTCCAAGAGTGGTTCAGATGAATTACAAAATACAAAGAGAAAGTTATAAGCTTGTATTCTGAAGCCGCTTAGCCAACCAAGATGCTCTCCCCCATATGCCAACAAATCAAGAAGCGGAAGTAGTAGGAGCAGCAGCAGAAAAAGAAGAAAAGAAGGTGGAGAAGAAGAAGGAAGAGGAGGAGGAAAGGAAAGAGGAAGAGGAAGAAGGAGAGGAGGAGGAGGAGGTCTTTGGTCTCCTCTCTGTTTATGGGGACGCAATACTCTGTAACCAATTATATGGTCTCATATAATTTAGGACCATACAGAGTACGTGAGGCCATAAAGAAGAGTCTGGTAAACACAAGTGCTCCATGGAATAGCTCCCAATACATGGCCATCATTTTTTAAAATATATAAATTAAATACTGCTAAGAAGGAAGTACTGGATCATAGGTGCTGCATTATGGAAATATGACAGCCCTATCTCATTGGCACAAAATATATATACCTACACACCACATAAACAAGAAATCCAGTTTTCCTCTGTCTAGTTCCAACAATACCATTGGTTGACTTACCTTGTGTGTCACTCAAGTATTAACCTGAAATGTATTTCTTTGTCAATGCTCAAAAGCATTTCCTTTGCTTGTCTAATATGTAATCTTTAGCTATCTTGAAACTATACATGAATCAGGATCTGAAAACACTTAGCTCTAAATTTAAAAGAGAATAAATATTACATTACATTCTCTCTCATATGCACCTGCAGATAGCAGATATAAACACTTCCCTTCCCTCTACAAAGACAGATACAGACACACAGACACAGACACACATAGACACAGACACAGACAGACAGACACACACACACAAACACACACCTTTGTTTCTCCAAAACTAGCATATTGTCAGAACTGAGTAAAACTCAGTAACAAGCAAATTTTACCTAAAGATACCCCTCCAGGAAAATGTCTCACTCCAGAATTGGTCTGTGTTAAAGTTGTCATTACAGAGTGGAGCCTAAAAATGACAGAATCTCAGAGTTGGAAGAGACCTCAGACATCTAGTCCAATCTCTACATGAACCAGGTGTGGATTCGAATTCCTGTTCCAGTCCTTGCTAGTTGTGTAACCACTAGCACGTCACGTACATTATCTCAGTCTATATTCTTCTTGTAGAAAATAAGGATAAAAACATTTTTACTACTTCTGTTACACTGGTATTTGAATGGAAACATTCTTGTAAACTTTAAAATGCTATATAAATTTTAGTCAATGAGTATTTTTTAAGTGTTTACTATGTTCCAGGTACATTGCTGAGTGTTGGACATAGAGGAAAAAAGGCAAAATAACAGGGTCCCTGCTTTCCAGGAGGTCACAATCTAATGGGGATAACAGTTTTCAAGTAACCATGTACATACAAAATATATAGGATAAATTGGAGGTAGATTGTAGAGGTAAGACATCAGGAGAAGGTGAGAGAAAACCGGGAAAGGCTTCCTGGAGGAGATGGGATTTGAGCTGAGTCTTAAGCCTGGGATGAATGAGATAGCAGTGACAAAAGAAAGCATTCCAGGGATGGAGGATAGCAAATTCAAAGACAATTGGAGATGAAAGCTTTGGTTCAAGGAGACACAGCTATGCCATTCTGTTTATGTTGGCAAGTATTATGGGAGGGCATGGCAGTAAAGAGTAAAAAGGAGTCAGGTTATAAACTACTTTAAATGCCCAAACTATACCTTAGAGTGAGGGGCAGCTGGCTGGCACAGTGGCTAGAGTGCCAAGCCTGAAATCAGGAAAACTCACCTTTATGAGTTCAATTCTGGCCTCAGGTACTTACTAGCTATGTGACCCTGGGCAAGTCACTTAACATTGTTTGCCTCAGTTTTCTTATCTACAAAAATGAGCTGGAGAAAGAAATGGCAAGCCACTTTAGTATCTTTGCCAAGAAAACCCTAAATTATGTCACAAAAAGGTGGACACGACTGAAAAAAAAGATGACTAAATAGTACATATTTTTGGGAAATCACTCTGGCAGTTACATGGAGGATGGATTGGAGTGGCAAAAGATTTGAGGCTAGGAAACCAATGAGAGGAGTATTATTACAATAGTCCAGGAAGGAGGTGCTAAGAACTTGAACTAGGATGGTGGCAATGTGAGTGGAGAGAAGAGGACATATAAGAGAGATGCTATGAAGGGAGAAATGACAAGAGTTAGCAACATATTGCATCTGTAGGGCTAGTCAGATTGAGAACACTGAAGAACACTGAACACTGGAATAATGTTGGTACCCTCAATAGTAATAGGAAAGTAGGGAAATGGGATCAGATTTGGAAAGAATGACAGTGAGTTCTGTCTTTGAAAATGTTGAGTATGAAATTCTTACAAGATATCTGATTGGAGATGTATGCCTTTTTTTCTTTTCTTTCTAGGTGACTTATTCTATAAATTAATTTGAATATTATTTAACTGAAATACTTTCCATAAGAGTGAAAATTCCCAATTTACTATAAAATTTATTTTGCTACTAATAATGGCAATGTTGGATCATATACATATGATAAAAACAACCTTGCACAATGGACAGAGGCATTAAACTTCTCTGGTCCTCAGTTTCCTCATCTGAAAAATGAGGCCGTTTGACTAGAAAGCTCTTGAAGTTTCTTCTACCTCTAGATCTAGGCTCCTATGGTCCTCCAAAAGCATTTCCCCCTCTTATTTCAGTTCCAGTCTTTGGGAACGCTTAGAAGCAATGTAGAATAGTGGGAAAGACACTAAATTTGGAGTTAGAAGACTTCTCTTCAGATCCTGGCCCTGTTCCTCATGACACACAGGACCTTGGGCTACTTGCTTCTGATTCTAAGCCTTAATTTCCTCATCTGTAAAATGAGAGTGTTGGACTAATGGTCTCTTAGTTACTGTTTAACTTTGGACCCAGCAATTTCAACCCAGAATATTTATTTCTAAATAATATGAAATAAGATGTTTTGATTTCCAATAGAGTGTCATGGCTTTATCTACACATACAAAATGAAGTGTAGAATTGAAACACTTATCTGATTAATTCAAATTTTTGCCTTAACTAAACAAATAATTGCTAGAGTAGGGGGTCAAGCAGAAGCATTTGGATGATTTAAGTGTAAATGAATCATAAACATGTGGATTAAATTTCCTCTAAAAGAAGCTGATATTTGAAATCTATGGAGAAATGTACTTGGCACAGTAGATTTGGGGTTTTATTTAAACCAAAGCCATCTGAAAATAGTTCGGGACATTTTGTTGAAACTCAAGCTGTATCTACACATATAAAGTGGGGCACTGAGGCTATCATCTGGACATTTCAAGATCCTGACTGTTTCTGTATTAAATAGGTTGATAATTTGGTTCCCAAATCCACTATGGCTTTAAAGAACGATGTTACTTAAGCAAAGATTTTGTCTGGCCTGAAACAATCAGATATTAGGCATGGTGTTTTATGGTACTTGAATGTGTAGATGTGGCCTCAATATTTTGGTCCTTATAAGCTGTCTGATTGTTAAGTGCCTAAGGTTTAATAAAACCCAAGGCATACTCTGCCAAGAACATTTTTTCTTAGATTTTATACACATTTGTTTTTATAGAAATATAATCCGCATGTTTACAATTCATTTACACTTACATCAAAATACTGTTGTATAAGTCCTAGAACATATCTGAATTATTTCTTTCTGCTTATTTTTAGAAGGAAAAATTTAATTAAGTGGTTTATTCATGATGAACAATTAGGTTTTATATGAAAGAAGCTTAAACTCTTAATTTAGTAATTGTGATATAATCATGTTAGAGAATACCAGTGCCTTGCACATAGTAGTTAATAACATTCACAACATAATATGTAAAATATTTAAAAATTAAACAGAAATTTCCTCCAGTCCTCAGTAAGACTATATTATCACTAGCTGAGGATATTGTAGAGATGATATCTGAGGTCACTTCTAATTTAATTCTAATTTGGCTCCCCATCTGAGCTCACTCTCATAACTCACATTCACCCTGGCTGGTTGAATCTCTAAAAGGCAACTGATTATCCCCTCAGCATTCTAGGGATAATGATAAAGGTTGGGTTTTCTAATACTGCATTTTATGAACCCCTATAGGTACATAGCCCATTGAGTATCAATGCATCCCACAGAGTTAATTAACTTTTAGAAATGAATATTTACTAAAAATATGGAGTTAGAACAGTTGATACAAAACAACCTTTCCCTAAAAGTCCAGGACACATTCTCTTTGTCCATATCCAGTCCCTTGGGCTCAAGCTTAGAAAGTACATATGATAAAGGGGTAAACTTCCTACTCCTGGTTTTTTCAAGTTCTTTTCTCCCTTGTGGAAGGCTTATGAAGTCTGTCCTGTGATGTGGTCAGTTCTCTTATGGGATCCAAGGAAAAGTGTTCTAGGAGAGTCCTAAAACTGCTTTTCCTCCATGTGTCTAGTTTTCCTCTGGCCTATGTGTCATCTTAGACATTGATACCAGCTCCTATCAGAAAGCAAAATCTTCTGGTCTTTAGAAGTTCACAAAGTTTTCTTACAGTCAAAGGGAGAGGAAGAAAACAGAGACTCACTTCTCTCTTCCCAAGTGATTCCCTCTCAGAAACTTGGCTAGTACTTCTATGCCACTAGGAATGCCAGACTCAATTTCCATTTTATCTAAATGCCACAAGACATGACTGAATCCCTCTAACTAAACAAAATATATTTCCCCTGAAGAGTCATCTTCTTTCATCCAATTCATATCTAGTTTACATCTCTGATTTTCTAAATATCTCTAGAAATTTTTCACATCTAGTTTATAATTCTAATTGATTAAGTCAATAACTCAAAGGGGTAATCTCACCTGATAAAGAATTCAGTGTAGAGTATCTTTTTAGTTACATTAAGTAAGCAGGTGGGTGGAATGTGCTGTATCTGTCTTAAACTAATCAGCAAACATTTATTAAATGCTTACTATGATAATAAGGAAGCAGTTAGGTGGCTCAGAATAGAGCATGGGAGTTCAAATCCAGCTTCACACTTACTAGCTGTGTGACCTTGAACAAGTCACTTAACTTTTGTTTGTTCTAATCCACAAGAGAGGGAAATAGCAAACCACTCCAATGTCTTTACCAAGAAAACCCCAGATGGGGTCACAAAGAATCAAACACAACTGTAATGATAATGGGAATTTGAAGATCTTCCCTGCCCCTTGTATTGGCAAGCTAACAGGTACTTAGCACTTAGTTTCAAGTTCATAATTGTGTCAAGTATTAAGACCCTGAACTTGTGAATCCCACAGTGGGATGGACTTGTTGACATAACAGGAAGGGACAGAATAGGGAGAAGCTAATACTGTATATAAGGAAAAGCCCAAACTTAGAAAGGCCAGAACTTCTGGGAACAAGCATCTGGAGGTTGGGCTGCTATTACTGGAGAGAAAAAAGAACTGAGAACAGAACTGAGAATTGAGAACTGAGAAATGAGAAGAGAGGAGAACTGGGAGGAGGTGTGGCTATGGTGTTGGCACTTTGTCTGTTTTGATGTTACTTTGCCAGATTTGTCTGCTAATAGAGGATGGTGCTTTTGTTACAGGAGCCCTGGGACTTTGCTGCTGGTTCAGAAGCACTGAAAGAAGATTTCTTTGTTGTATGCTTACAGAAATCCTGGAGGAGGGTCTTTCTCATGATTTCAGAGGTCCATGGAGTATACTGATGATTTGTGTTGATTCCTTAGACCTTGTTGTTGGGTCTATGTTGATTTCACAGGCAGAAAGTGAATTGATGAGGATGCTGGCAATGTGCATATATGTTATTGTGGCTTTGTTAAGCCTTGTCTTCCCAGGAACAGAAACTGTGAAGAACTTGAGGTGGACTAGACACTGTGAGCTCCAGTATGTAATAGGAACTAGAGAAAGAGCTGGACAACAAGGAGCTGGAAGGAGCTGGAGCCATGGAAAGGGAACCATGGAAGTGGAAAGCCACCCTCAGTCAGGATGAAAAGACCTCTCCTTGGGTATTTAATGCAAACTGAGAAGATCATGATTTACTAGGGGTGAGAACTTTGGTAAGGACTTACTAACTAAGGATGATTGGAAACTAATGTCTACTCCAGAAGAAAGAAGACTTTTTGATTGAAGATATTAAGACAATGTGACCTAGGGGTTGAGAGCTTTTGACCTCTGTACTTAGTGTCAATTAAGGAGGCTTGCCTCCTTAAGAATGATTGTGTGAATAAATGAATGTTATCTTTTGCTTAAAACTATGTGGCCATTTTAGTGATAAGTTGTTATGCCATAACATTGTAAATGGTGTACTTTGATTTCTGTGAATGTTTTGCCTTAATTTGTTACTGAATAAATAGAGATTTCATTATACTGTACAATCAGAACCTTGAAAGCTATTCACAGAAGCAGTCCTCTGGAAAGCTACTTGTGCTTGGCTTTACAATAACTGAACAACTGTACAACAACAACAACAAAAATTATAATAATAAATAGCATTTTTATATTGCTTTAAGGTTTAAAAGCACTTGACAGCATTTTCTTATTTGATCCTCACAAAAACCCTGTGAAGTAGGTGCTATTATTATCCCATTTTATAGACTGGGAAACTGAAGCTGAGAGAGATTGAGCTACATGCCCAGGGTCACATATCTGTGTGTCTGAGACAGGATTTGAACTAAGATCTTCCTGACTCCAAGTTCACAACTCACTGTGTCATTTAGCTTGTTAGGTGTCAAGTACTATACTAAGTGCAAAGACTACCAAAATTTTTTTTAATTTTATATATGTATAAACATGTATACACACATACATATACGTACATACATATATATATACATATATACACATACATATATACATATATATGTATGTGTATACATATATATATATGTATACACATTCAGGGAGATTGAACTATAATAAAGCAGGCAACCCAACCTAATGGGTATATACAGGTAACAAACAAAGTAGAGTGAAGGTAACCTGAGAGGGTCAGGCACTAGCAGGTGTGTGTGTATGTGTGGGGGTACATTAAAGATCTCTTGAAGAAGGTGTCATTTGAACTTGACAGAATCATAGAAGTGAGGAGGGTATATGAGGCAAGGGATACAGTCAGTACAAAAACAGAATCTGGGGCATAGGAGATGAAGTGTCATGTGTGAATATGGATGAATTGAAGATTAGGGAATATGAAACAAGGTTCAGAGGCTGGAAGGTAGGAATCCAATGTGAAGTATGTGAGAGTGAAGGGGATTAAGAGTATGTCTTGGCAAGGATAAGGAACACCTCTTCATTGGAGACTGGAATAAAGGAGGAAGTAATGGAGGATGGTGTCAGAAGGATGGGAAATTACAAGAGGAAAAGCACAACCTCTCACCAAATGGAATCACTTTTTTCCAATAAGTGGGAGATCTCAGATAAGAGAGTGGTATAAGGGGTGGTGTGAAACACATGGGGCATAATAATGGAAGTTTTGAACAGCTGGTATGACAGTTGGAATAGGAAGCCACTTGAGGAATAAAGGGATTACATTGCTGCAATAAGGTTCTAGTTGATATTAAATAGCATAAATTCATCAAATAATTAGCAAGATTTCAAAATTTCTTCCAAGTTTTTTGGGAGAACATAGACAGGAGAAAAGGAAACAAACAATAGGATTAATTCAGAGTTGTGATTTGGTAAAATGTAATCAGCAATAAAACAAAGGAATAAGAGATTTGAGTGTAGAATTGTAGTAATGGTATATAATATCAAACTTGGAAAGGAAGTATCATCAGGGACAATGAGCTGAGAAATATTGAGAGATGGGGAGAATTGAGCTCACAGTGAAGATGAAAAATAGGTTTATGGTAAGAAAGGTATAGGAGTAGATAGAAAGATAAGACCAAAAGAGAGAGAGAGAGAGAGAGAGAGAGAGAGAGAGAGAGAGAGAGAGAGAGAACAAGTGAACCTAGACATTAAGTTTCAAGAAGTCACGAAAGAAAACGGCCCAAATCTTTTAGAACCATAGTGAAAAATAAAAATAGAAAAAATACGTTGGTCATCCCCTGAAAGAAACCGCAAAATGAAAATTCCCAGGAATATTATAGCCAAATTCTAACAGTCTCAGATCAAAGAAAAAGAAATACTAAAAGCAAGAGTAAGAAATAATTCAAATACCAAAGAGCCACAGTGAGTACCACACATGATTTTGAGGCTACCATGTTCAAGGAGTAGAGAGTTTGGAATATGGTATTCCAGAAGGTCCAAGCTTTCAACAAAGAATAATTTACACAGAAAAAAAAAACTAAGGTAAAGTAACTGGAACATTTTTCCTTACCAAGAAAATTTAAAGTATATTTTCAGCACTACTTCAGCAGGCAGGAACAACAGATCATATAGATAGCCAAATCTAGGGTAGGAAATGCTTCTTCTCCAGCTTACCATTCTCATACTAAAGTCCCTTTTATCCATGGTGTGATTGCTCCTACTCCCTCTCCTGGGCCTGTATCACTATAATTCATATGCTTTCCGAGAGGGTCAAATGAAATAATATATGTAAAGTGCTTTGTAGACCTGATATAAATATCAGTTATCATCATCATTATCATCATTGTAATTATCTTTGCATTTCAGGGTTGTTGGAGATAATTGCTAGCTCCATTTTCCTTCTCCTGAGAGCTGTAGCTGTCCAAGGATTATTGGTTGAGCTCTGGGGTCATGGGCCAGACTCTGTAGGAACATGCCAATACATCTCTTGCATGACAATTCCTAACCAGAGTGATTGGTGATGTCAGCTACCTACCAAACCTGGCATAAAACATGTGAAAAAGGATCTCACATTTGCAATAAATCCATGGCTCCCAAGAAAGTTTTCAGTAGAACAATGAAGGTAAGGGCTATCTATAGGGTAAGATGAAGTCAAAGCCTCCCCATGCCCTAATTAACTCCTTCCCATCTGTTACAATACGACCATGTCCCATTTTTCTGGGGGTAGCCTTTCCAGCAGCAGTCCACCAATTCTCTGTCTACCCACCTCACATCTAAAGAAATGTCTGCATTTCCTCTTCTTTCTTGTCTTAAAATCCAGCTATCGGTTACAAACTTTTTTTTGCCCAACTGTTTTAATCAGCTCAATTGCCTTCAAACATTAGTCCATTAAAAAGCCACATTCACTTCCCATCCCATATAAATAACAATCTTAGAACAGGGCAAACCTGTTTCTTACACAGTTTGTACAAATTGTAACACACATGGAAAACCTATCATTCAAAGCAAACTACAAAAGAGGCAAAGACAAAGGAAATCCTCTTTAATAACAAGTTAGGAACTCCTTTAAAAAAGGGCAGTCCCTAGAGGAAATAAATTACTCTAACAACACACAAGAGATCATCACTTATTCTTATAACTTGAGAAAGAACAATAAACATATCAGATATTTTTTAAACTTAAGGATAGCAAGAGCTGATGGATGATGGGTGTATCATTTTGGAATCCCTCAGAATCACATCATAACTGGGAAAGTGAACAAGTCTGAGCTGAAGTGGTGGGAAATAAAAATCCTTTCCAGGCCTCTGATTCTGCAAAAGGAACAGTACATAAGGGAAGAAATCAAATTAATGTATAAAGTAGGCATGGAAACATAACACGGTAAGAACATGACCCCCTATTTCATAACATTAAAAGTGTATATCAGAATGAAGTTTTGTGGAACACTTTAGTCTTCTGTAGGATTTTATGCACAAAGTTTAACATATTCAATATGTCTTTTAAACTACTTCTTTAATAATGAATTTATATGAAGTACTAAGCATGGAGGAATTTTTTTCAGATGGATTTGCAGATATATACTTTTTGGTCTCATTTATGCTGGGCAAAGTTTCATTTCTCTGAATAGTTCATATCTACCCTAAGCATGGCTTAGTGTCTGGTAAATTATTGCTGTTAGGTGACTCTTTTAAACAATGTGTTCTAGTTATGCTGAAATTTCTAAAAAAAATTTTGTGGCAATGGAGATAAATAGATATTTCAATAGATTTGTATTCTCATTCCTGTGAGTAATGCTTTTGATACTAAACTCCACAATTCATCCATATCCTTGCATCTTCTGTAGCTCTTGTACATATCTTCATTACTTTATAGTCAGAACTCATTTTTTTAACCAAAAGTAGTGTAACTTATCTTGGAAATTTATCTACCCAACTCACTACTTTTGACACCAAGTTGCTTTTGCTTTTTGCTAAAAATTCAAATCTACCAGCAACAGATGACTATTTGCTAACACTGAGGAATCTCAACAGAATTTCTTGGTCTAGATCTATGATTCTCTGATTTTACACATCATTTCATCTCTCTGATTTCAGTTTTGTAAGATGCAGGTACTGATATTTTTATTATCTACCTCATGGACTTAATGGGATGTAGGTAGCCTCTAAATCTTAAAGTCATATATATGACTTTAAGGAATATAAGCTAACTATTGTACTTATTTGTCACTTTCATCAACATACGACTTTAATTCACTGGCCTTCGTGTGAGAGAAGCTAAAATTTTTTGCAACTGGTGGTATGTATGGGTTCTGCTTGTGTGTTTGGGGGAAAGGGATTCACTTATAGAAAGACACCTCTGGTCAAACATTTAAATCAAGCTATATGTGAAAATGACAATTCAGTGACATAGTAGGCATGAACTCAGAAGACTCATCTTCATGAGTTCAAAACGGATCTCAAACTTACTAGCTGTGTGTTCCTGGGTGAGTAACTTAAAACCCCATTTGTCTCAATTTCCTCATCTGTAAAAGGAGCTGGACAAGGAAGCCACTCCAGTATCTTTGCCAAGAAAACCCCGGATAGGGTCACTAAAAGTCAGACCCAACTGAAATGACAAAACAACCACACTGAATAGGTACTACAGAAAATAAATTTTCCTAAGTGATAAGATACAAAGTTGAACAAGGAATAGTTGTTGCCTTCAGGGAGTTATTATCTAATATGGGAGAGAGAAAAGATTTATATATAAATACCACTAATACAAGATAGAATTTAATACATGCAAGAAGAAAAGTGTGGCGTGCTGTGAGAGTTAAGGGGTAGAGTGGGAAAGAAATGTTTGAGCACTATCATGTGCTCCAACGTGGCTACATTGTAATGGATGAGTAGGAGGACTGGCCAAGTTCGGGTGCCATACTGGCATTAGCAGATAGGCATCAGGTGTACAAGGAGAGAAGTAAACACATTGAAGGGGGGAAAGGGGCTGTCAAACTGGGAAGAAATTTCAATTTTTAGCTAGAGAAAAGTACAAACCAGTCAGAGGACCTGACTTCAAGTCTTGCCTCTGATGTTTACAACCTGAGTGACTATAGGCATGTCACTTAAACTCTCTAGGCCTCATTTTTTATTTGTGATATGTGAGGATTGGCCTGGATGACCACTGAAGTTCCTTGCAGCTCTAACTCTGAACAAGCCAGACACAACTCTTCTTCAGGTCTCTTGTGATATTTGTCTTTGTGTCTCAAGTTTGTACTCTACTACTAGATGGGGATAGTACTGCTCAATGAGCATGATGTATTTTTCTGCTTTGATAATGATTGCCAGACATATACGTGGTGGTTTTTTTTTTTAATTTGGACACGAGCAAGGCCAGAGGTAGTCCATGACAGACATTGGGAAGAAAAAACAAGCCTCAGGATTTTAGAGCATTGCCTAGTTTATTCCAGGGTTGTTTTCATTCCACAAAAGTAGCAGATTACATCCATTTTAACAATCATTTCTATTTCAGAATCATTTCACAAATTAGATATAACAACTTTCTGGCAGATTATTTCTTTTTATATGTTAGTTTTATCTGCATAACAGTGTTTACTTTTTTTGGATGCACTAGCTTGTTTGGATAAAAGGAGATTCCAAAAATAATAAAAGTACGAGAAAATTTCATATAAACACCTCACACGGATAGGCTAAATATGATTCTCCTGATGCACATCCTAGATTGCTTACAGTTTAAATTAAATTTAGTCTTGATGGCTCTTGTACCACACTAATGTTTTACAAACCTGTTTTCAATGCTTTCTTGAATCTACTTTAGTATAGAGATCAAGGGTGGAAAAGCCGTTATGTTAGCTCATGGATAACACATATCTCTCAGCTGGCTCTAAAAAGCTCCACATTCCCTTGTGTGAAACTAACAAATTATATCTTGTTTTTCAGTGGAAATCTTCCTCCCTTCTGGACATGAAACAGAGTGTTTCCTACAAGATGCTAAGCTAAATGATACTGTCTAATTGATCTGATAATCGTTAAAATCAGAGGAAGAAAGGAAATATTGACTCATGAAAGATATTTACCAGCATGTTGGAGGATGCACTGTGCGGTTTCCAAAGAAAGAAGAATTTCTTATTAATTTTATGCGTTTTTTTATTTCCACATTAGTCATGTTGTAAAAGTAAACATAGACCAAAAAAAAGTTTATAAAAGTATGCTTCAATCTTTATTCAGACACCATCAGTTCTTTGTCTTGGGATAGATAGAATTTTTCACCATAAGTCCTTCAGAGTTGTCTTGGATCATTGTATGGATGAGAATAACTGTCATTCACAGCTGATCATCTTACAATATTGCTGTTACTTTGTATATAGTACATTTCACTTTTCATCAGCTCATGTAAGTCTTTTCAGGTTTTCTTGAGAGCATCCTGCTCATCATTTCTTACAGCGCAATAATATTCCATCACAATCACATACCACAATTTGTTCAGTCTTTCCCCAATTGATGGGCATCCTTCCACCCAATTTCCAACTCCTTCCTATTAGAAAAGAGCTGATTTAAATATTCCTGTACATAACGGTCCTTTTCTCCTTTGTTTTTTTAACTCTTTTTGGTTACAAATCCAGTAGTGGCACTGTGAAATTTAAAGTTATGCATGGTTCTATAATCCTCTGGGCATAGTTTCGAATTACTCTAAAGAATGGCTGAATCAGTTCATGATTCCACCAGCACTGACATCTCATTTTTCCAACATTCCCTCCCTGTATTTGTCATTCTCCTTTTCTGTCCTGTTAGTCAATCAGGTATGAAGTAGGGCCTCAGAATTGTTTCAGTCTGCATTCCTTCAATCAATAGCAATTTGTAGCATTTTTTCATATGGCTGAAGATAGCTTTGATTACTTTAACAAATCTCTTGATCATTCATCTATGAAGGAATGGCTTCTATTTTTATAAAATAAAACTCCATTCTCTACATATTTGAGAAATGAGGCCTTTATCAGAGAAACTTGCTTCAAAATTTTTTTCAGTTTCTATTGCTAACTGTATTCCCTCCATCCTATTCCTTCCCCCTATTGATTATATTCTCTCTCTCCTTTTAGCTTGTCCTTCCTCAAAAGTGTTTTGCTTCTGACTACTGCCTCCCCCAATCTATCCTTTCTGTCACCTCATTTTCTCTTATCCCCTTCCACTCTTACTTTCCTGTGCAGTAAGGTAGATTTCTATACCCAAATGAATGTGTGTATTATTTCCTATTTGAGTCAATTCTGACCATAGTAAGGTTCATTCACTCCCCTCTGAATTTCCCACTCTTCCAATGTAAAAGCTTTTTTTCTTGCCTCTTTTATGTGAGATAATTTATCTCCATTCTATCTCACCCTTTCTCTTTCTCCTAGTACATTAATCTCTCACCCTTTAATTTTATTTTTTAAAATATCATTCCTTTATATTTAACTCACACCTGTGCCCTTTGTCTATATAGATTCCTAACTACCCTAATGAGAAAGTTCTTATGAGTTACAAGTATCATCTTCTCATGTAGGAATGGACACAGTTTAACCTCAAGTCCCCTATGATTTCCCTTTCCCTTTCTCTTTTTATGCTACTTACGCTACTTTATGTTACTTGCATTTGAAAGTCCAATTTTCTATTCAGCTCTGGTCTTTTCATCAAAAATGCTTGAAAGTCCTCTATTTCATTGAATATCCCTTTTTCCCCCTGAAGGATTACACTCAGTTTTGCTGGGTAGGTGATTCTTGGTAATCCTAACTCCTTTGTCCTCTGGAATATCATATCTCAAGCTCTTTGATCGTTTAAAGCAGAAGGTGCTAAATCTTGTGTTATCATGAACATGACTCCATGATATTGGAATTATTTTTTCTTTTTTTTAAAAAGAAATTAATTAATTTATTTTCTTGTTTACATTATTCATTCCTATGAGATTTTGAGTTACAAATTTCCTCCACATCTTTCCCCTAACAACACGTCAAAACAGCCATGCCACTGTATAACCCCTCCCCCAATCTGCTCTATCCTCTGTCCTCCCCCTTGCCCCCCTGACCGTCTGGTAGGGCAGGATGGATCTCCCTACCATAGTGCCTGTATATCTTAATTCTCAGTTGGATGTAGTTAATAATAATAATAATACACACATATATTTTTAACATTTGATTATAGAACTTTAAATTCTAGATTCTTTCCCTTCCTCCCTCATCACCCACCCCCACTGGCAGGAGAAGCACTTAAATCCAGGCTGTATATGTGTAATTACATTGAACATCTTCACAATGGCCATATTGTGAGAGATTGATTATATCCTATATATATATATCCTATATTCCTATCCTGCCCTCCTTGTTCTATTCACTAACCTGTCCCTGTCCCCATCCCTTTACAGAAGTGTGTACTTCCATCAATCCTCCCCCTGACCTTGCCCTCCCCTCTGTCATCCCACCTCTAATCCCCATCCCCCCTACTTTCCTGTATGGCAAGATACCCAGTTTAGAGTTTATGTCATTCCTTCCCTAAGCCAAATTGAATGAGAGTGAGATTGACCCTTTCCCTCTTGCATTCTTGTTCTTCCCCTCCATTGTAACAATTATCCCTTGTCTCTTCTATATGAGATGATTAACCCCATTCTGTCTCTGCCTGTCTCCTCTCATTCTAATCCTCTCTCACTTCAGAATTTTACCTTTTAGAGGATCGTCCCTTCCTATTCAATTGATCCTGTGCCCTCTATGTACTCATATGTATACTTACTCAGATATGTGTTCATATGCATATATAAACCCTCCTATATAGACATATGTGTATGTATATGTACATTTGTGTTCCCTTCACCTATCCTCATACTG
>CM053580.1:482504077-482520418 GCA_028627135.1 Pseudochirops cupreus
TCAGTCAGGTTGCTGACTCTCTTTTCATGATTTTCTTGCATCATTCTCATTTCACTTCCCAATTTTTCCTCCACTTCTCTTATTTGGTTTTTAAAATCTTTCTTAAGCTGCTCTATGGCTTTTAGGCAATCTTCATGTTTCTTGGAAGCTTTTGGTGTGGGAGTTCTGACTGTGTTGTCTCCTTCCCATTCCATGTTTTGATCCTTTTTGTCCCCAAAGAAGGAATCTAAAGTTCAGTTACTGTTCTTACTTTGCTTCCTTTGCCTGCTCATGTTGCCAGTGAATTACTTGATTTTTTAGCTCTGTGGAACTCTGCCTCCAGAGGGGAAAGCTCTGTCCCAAATCACTGGGGTTCTCGCAGCTGCTGGAGCTATTAGTAGGCTGTTGAAGCCCCCACCAGCTTTGCTTCACTGAAAACGCACCCCAGGACCACCACCCAAAACCACGATCCAGATCCAGGCCACTCAACACAAGAGCACGTAGCCTCTGAACGTTTGCTTGGCCCCCCTGCAGTCTGCAGGCCAGCAACTCTGAAGCAGCCACGTTGATACAGCTTCAAGGCTGCCACTTCTGCTACTTCTTTGCCCTGGAGGCAGTTCAGCTGGACCACTTTTCTCCCCCCAATTTAGCTGAGTTTCACTGACCTTTCACTTAGTCCTTTTTTCTTATGGCTTGATAATTCTGGAAACTGCCACAGCTGCTGCTGATCCACTCTCCTGAAGGCTCCAGCTGTGGCTCATCCTTGCCACCCCAGGGCCAAGCCCTGGTTTCAGGCCGGGCTGTTTTTGGCTCCCAGTGTGCTGCAATGAGCCCTTCCTGAGAGCTACCTTCAGCAGGGTGTGTGTTTTTCTGTATTTTTGTGAGTTTTGGAGCCTAAAATTTGTTTAGAGTCATATATTATGGGTATTTGAGGTGGCTATATGGGAGCTGCAGAAACTTGTTGTTTCTACACCACCATCTTGGCTCTACCCTCCCCCCCCCATTAATTTTTTTTTCTTGCTGCTTGCAATATTCTCTCCTTGATGTTTGAGTTCTAGAGTTTGGTTATAATATTCCTGTGAGTTTTCATTTTGGGATCTCTTTCAGGGGGTGATCAGAGGATTTTTAAAAATTTCTATTTTACTCTCTTGTTCTAGAATATTAGGGCAGTTTTCCTTGATAATTTCTTTTTTTATATAACTTAATTTACTTTTCATTTTCAGCATTCACTTCCATAAGTTTTAAATTTTCTCCTCACTTCTCCCCAAGACATCATGCAATCCAATATAGGCTCTCCATACACATTCATATTAAATATATTTCCACATTAGTCACATTGAATAGAAGAACTAGAATAAATTGGAGGTACCACGAGAAAGAATAAACTAAACAAAAGAGTAAATAATATGCTTTGATCTGCAGTCAGACTCCATATTCCTTTCTCTGGATGTGAATGGCATTTTCCATCATGAGTCTTTTGGAGTTGTTTTAGGTCCTTGCATTGCTGAGAATACCTAAGTCTATCAAAGTCAGTAATCATACAATGTGGCTGTTACTATGTACAATGTTCTCCTGATTCTGCTCACTAAATTATTTTTACAATACAAATATGGTACTGATATCTAAACTTGGAAGAGTCAAAACAGAGAAAGAAATTTGTAGACCAACTTCCCTAATGAAGATAAATGCAAAAATTCTAAATAAAATATTAACAAAAATATAATTTATTAAAAGATGGTATCTAGGCTCTTTTTTATATTGTGGCTCTCAGGCAGCCCTATATTTTTTAAATTATTTTTCTCATATCTACTTTCCAAGTTAGTTGTTTTTCCAATAAGATATTTCATGTTGTCTTCTGTTTTTTCATGCTTTTGGTTTGTTTTTGTTGTTTCTTGATTTCTTATAAAGTCATATGCTTCCATTTTCTCAGTTCTAATTTTAAGGTGTAATAGTGAGTGTAATAGTGTAATAGTGAGCTTTTGTTTCTCCTTTTCCATTTGTCCAAATCTTCTTTTCAAGGAATTCTTCTCATTGACTGTTTGTATTTATTTTATCATTTGCTCTATTCTGTTTTTAAGGTGTTATTTTCTTCAGTGTTTTTGTGACTCCTTTACCTAGCTGTTGATTCTTTTTTCATGATTTTCTTGCATCACATGTATTTCTCTTCCCAATTTTTCCTCTCTTGCTTGATTTTCAAAATCCTTTTTGAGTTCTTTCATGCCTTGAGATCAAGCCATACTTTCTTGGAGGCATTGGTGTAACAGTAATCAATTTAGCAGATGCTTAGCCCTTAGTAACTTAGGGCTTGTGAAGGTGTGAGCTCTGTCTCCTATTGTTGATGTGGCAGGAGGGGGTTGGCTGAGACAGGAGGCCAGTGTGTGTATGTAAGAAGAGTTCTAGAGACAGAGAGACAGAATTGGGAAATGTTCCTCCTGGTGGCTCCTGGTGGAGGGAGCAGAATTGTCCCAGCATCTGGGAGCTGCACCTGCTGGACTGAGAACTGAGTTGGAGTTTTCTATGAAACCAGAATCTGGTGAAGGCCACCTGGAAGGCTGAGAGGGCTGCCTGGAAGGCCACCTGGAAGGTTGAGATTTCTCTTGGGTCCTAGGGCCAGCTGAACTCCTGGAGGACTGAAGAAGAATGACCAGGATAAGACTTTGTTTGTTCCTTGCTTGGCTGATCCTTGAATTCCTGGCAACAGAAGTGGTGAAGGGTTTGAGATATGTTCAACCCTTTGAACTTCAGTGTGTGCCAGGTACTGCCCTGAGGACTGGACAAGAACCTGGGAGCTGTCTGCCTCTGAATCCAGGTGACTGTTTGGTGGATTCAGGGAATCCATGGGACCATGGAAGGGGATCCAGGGAATCAGAGAGACTACCCTGAGTCAAGATGAAGAAAAGGCCTCTTGAATATTGAATGAGTTTACTAGACATTGAGGGGTGGAGGGTTTGTGTAATTTTTTAATGATTGTATTTAGTGATTAATGATAGTAATTGTGAATCTAGATAAGTGACTGATTAAGTTAATCTATGATTGCTCCATGAGTGGAAGATTGATTATTGTATTATGAATTGATTGAATGATTAAGTATTGATTATTATATTGTGAATTGATTGAATGATTAAGTATTGATTGTGAAATGTGTGAAATATATTGTGAAATATATATTGTGAAATGATTGAGTGAATATTATATTGTGATTTGTTGTGAATGTTTGCATTGATTTGTAATGGAATAAATGGAGTGTTCACTACACTGTGTAATCCAAACCTCAAAAGCTGTTCACAGTAGTATTCTTTTGGGAATCTGCTTGTACATGGCATTACATTATGGCATAGACTGTAGGATAGCAGAGGCTTGGCCATCTGCAGCTGAAAAATATAGTGGATAAGTAGTTCATATTGTTAGATAGGGAATAGATACATTTATATGGACATATATATGTATATATTGAAATATGTTATATATACATACATATGTATATATGTGTGTGTGTTTGATATATACACACATAAATGCACATGTATATATCAGGACAGGAATAAAAATAGGCCATGAGCCTTTTTCAGAATGGAATGAAAGAACAAGATTGACTATCACATTTGGAAAACTATGTAGTATATTCAATGATTCAAAGTTACTCACTGCTGCAAAAGTTCACCTTTTTAACCCAAATTTTCTGCTTGTGATGCAATATGACCACAATACATGAAACACATAGTAGTATAGTATAGTAGCATTAGTATGGACATTAGAATCAGAGGATCTGGGTTTGAATCTTGAGTGCTAATTATTTTTGTCTTTTTTTAAAACTTCTCTTTTTAAATCGATCAGGTCTCTGATCAATTGAATGCTTTCATCTGACAATGAGTACATCAGACTAGCTGACCTCTGAGTTTCCCTCTAACTCTAAACCTATGATCCTGTGATCATACACCCTGATCTTAGAATAAAAACTGAAGCTGAATCAAAGGACAATGGCACATGATGAGTATACAAAAGTTATAACATATTGCTAGTGATAATTTACCTGCAAGAAGTGATAGAAAAGACAGCATTAAGAACTGCTTGATGCTAGTCATGTGACAGGACTATATAACTTTAATGCTGCTCTAGTAACATAAAATATGAAAAGAACTAAACAAAAACCTTTGGTTCATTGGGAACAGTAGATAGAGCCCTGGACTTGGAGTCAGGAGATCTTGGTTTCAGAGTTGTCTTAGTA
Organism: Pseudochirops cupreus; assembly: GCA_028627135.1. Lineage (NCBI taxonomy): Eukaryota > Metazoa > Chordata > Mammalia > Diprotodontia > Pseudocheiridae > Pseudochirops > Pseudochirops cupreus. The sequence goes on from CM053580.1 coordinate 482,508,282, forward strand.
CTGTAAAGTGTACCATAAAGTGGGATACTAATACTAGTAGCAATTATCTGATTGTTTTAAGGATCAATTGAGGTAATGTATAAAGCACTTAGCAAACCAGTGCTTAGCACACAGAAGATATATAATAAATGTTAGTTGACTACCTATAAAAATGCTACTGCTGATGATGCTGATTAGAAAAGTATGAGCAATAATTGCATAGAGTGATAAGCCATGAATAGATTGTGCTCTGTAGCAGGAGAGAGAATGTCCATACAGATTCATTGGAATAAGATGATACAAATTACTCATATATTACATGTAATGAATTCCATATTTCAATTTTGATTTTTTTGTGTAGGATTTTTCAAATATCTAGGTGCAATATTGCAGCTGGTATGAATTTTTACCATGCATATCTTACTTAAAAATGATACGTCCTTTACCATGACTCATTGGATTTGGTTATGTCTATACCATGAGATAGACTGAAAGGATTATGTTTTAGATGGTATTTTGCTATTCAAGTAAAGATGATTAAAATGACTTAAACAAATGTCAGTCTTGTTTTTAAACTATTCTGCCTTTAGACCACCTGGAAGATATTATGGTAGTGCCCTTTTAAAAGGGAAATTTAGAGGTGCATGTAACTATTGAGAGTTACTAATCTGCCTTTGTTAAAACACAACTCCATTCTTCCCTTGGTCAGCAATACTTGCAAATGAAACACAAATGCGTAAAAATGCAGAGGTTAATATTTTAATACCATTGTTTTAAAAGTTTGCAGTTTCCACTGGCATAAATATGTTATGTATAATACAAAGAAGATCCCTTTTGGCAAGTGAGCTCAAAATGTAATTCAAAATGAAATTAATTAAAAATTGCTGGGGCAGTTTATTGTCTATTACAAATAAACATGCAGGCAGATTTGGAGGAAGGGCTTCTTTGAAAATATACTTTTGTTTCCACTATTTCCCTAATGAAATACAGTTTCTCATATCCATTGACTACATGTATAATTCTCACATTTCTAAATAGTTTAAGTTTCTGAGTTCTACATTGTCATGAAATCCCTGATCTTTCTTACAAGTGTTTAAACTAACAGACTTGTATTTAATTCTGGTGCAGCCAAAAGAATACCAGACTTTCATGAGGGTAACATTGCTTAGTATATCTGGCAGTACAGAACTAATGAGAGGAAGCAGAGAAAATGACACCTAGGCATATAGACAGAAACACACAAATACATACATACAAATGATTACAGTGGTCATTGAATACTGGAGTTGGAAGGGACCTTACAGAGTATGAGAGTATGAGGTTCATTCCTTTTTTTCTTCAAATAAGTTCCAGATTCAGAATTAACTTGCATTTATACACAGATACACACACACACACACACACACACACACACTCACACACATACACACTATGAATATTTATATATCAGAACAAATATCAGAATAATATCTATTCCAAATAACTTGCATTATGATTTTTCACTTCCTTTTTATGGTCTTAAGGTTAAAGATCTTCTCAATTCTTTGACTGGTCAAGCACTTTTAAAGTTTCTACAATATTTAAATCATAGTGAAGAAGACAGAGAAGTGTAAGAAAGTGTTTAGATTCAAGAAAGGAACATTTAACAAGTTCCCTTTGTCATTTTCCTTTCTCGCCATATGCAATGAAATACTGGGTTGATCTGAAAAGCTGGTGATGCTAGAGAGGTTCATGATGGGGCCATCATCTCAATGACAGCTATAGCTGATTATAATGGTTAATCCTATCTGATACTTATACTTATCCAGGAAAAGAGACAGAGATGGAGACTGAGCCTGTATCACATAATCCTTTATAAACTTCTTGATACCTACTATTTCCATTAGTCTGCTTATGTGTTATAGGTTATCTTATGATAGTGAGCCATTAGTTCATCTCTCTATAGATAACTTTTGAATCAAAACAAATTTGCTCAATTTTATTAGGCTACCTCCTTCTAAATGATCACATCTAAGCTGTAACTACCACTGCTTAAATTGGTTTCTTGTAAACTAAGATCAGCTTACTTTCTTTTCATACCTGTTATTTCCTTGGTGAAAACTGGATAAGGGACAAGGGTATTTCTTCATCACCCTCTGTAGAAATGTTTTTGGTGGAAAAAAAATATTCTCATGACCATAGGGATATTTTCCTCTTGAAAATAAAATATTGTGAAGCTTAACCTAGAGCAAATTAGAATTATTGTGCTAAATACATAAAAAATACCAGACACATATAACAAATTCACTAGAATTAATAGCATAGAAAATTAGTTGTTCTCTATCTTTCTTTTTGTTTGGTGTTACTTGCTCCTTGAGCTTTCAAAAACCATTACATTAGCATTTAAAACAAAACAATGCAGGCATCGTTTGACCTAGCTGTCCTCTCATGGCAACTAGGTGGTCCTGGAGTCAGAAAGATCTGAGTTCAAATCTAGTTTCACTTACACTTATTAGCTGTATGACCCTGGGCAAGTTATTTATCCTCTGTCTGCCTCAGTATCCTCAACTATAAAATGAGAATAATAATAGCAACACCTTGGATGAAATGAATGAGATAATATTTGTAAAGCACTTAGTATAGTTCCTGGTACAAAGTAGGCACTTAATAAATGCTCATACTCTTCCTTCATTGTGTTATCATCCTACAGCACTCCTCCTATTCACTACCAAACTCTGAGAAAAAGATGTTTATCATCAATGCCTTTACTTCCTTTCCAATTCATTTCACAATCTCTAGCAATCTGTCTTATCTTTATAATTTTAGTGGGGTTTACATGATGAACAATCTGGCAGAATTGATGTTTTCAGTAACCCCCAGCACCCTGAAAACCTCAGAAAAGACTGATGCACTAGAATTAGAGAAATTAGAGCAATATAGACAAAATTAGAAGAAACATCGTACAAAGATTTAAAAAAATAGAACTTCATGAAATGACAACTATACTATATACTTATATGTTTACAGCTCTAACTTAACATTCCCATCCAACACACTTTACACTATAATCTTGGTTTTTGCATGAAACTCCCAGGCTTGTATAGATGTGGGCATCCTTGCCCATTGCTCATCATCCCTTATTGTAGTGATTCAACCTGAACACCTCTCTATCCCGCAGGGAGCCACACTCACTCCACATTACCATGAAGTAAATGGAGAATGACCTGAAGTCAGGGACTCCAAGCAATGAAAAGTAAGTCATAAGGATAAATTGTGTTAGAGCCTGAGGGAAAAACATTTGGAAATTTAGCTTGGAACAGCTCTGGAGTTTGCACTGGATCAGTTGGAGACTTAGGCCAAACTTTAGATCCCTCAGTGGAAAGAGGCTGGGGAAAATCATTCAACCTGAAAGATCCATGCAATAGTAGAAACAATAGGAGCCAAGGAATAAGAAGGGAATCCAGAGACAAATGAATAGAAATAAGAGAGAAAGACAGAAAGCCTGAATAAAAATCTAGCTTACAAGAAGTGGAGAAAAAATCATAAAGGATCATAAAGACAGAACAGAGTAGAAAAAAAAATCTCATTCTTAGTTATTTTACTTCTCCTCCCATAAGAATTCAAACTTAGTCCCTGTAACTCTGGGTTGTGATAGGTGATCTATCATCACCTCATCTTGCATGTAACCAAGTCACCAGAGTTATGTCCTGGCCATGTCCAGAATAATCAGCCATGAATTTACCTGTCCATCCCCCTGCCACCTCTACCTCCCCCCCTTTGTGGATGTCTTCCTTATATAATGTAAGCTCTATGGTGTCAGGGGCAGCTTTGTATACTTCTATTTATCTCTATCCCCAAAGATGAGCAAAGAATCTGACACAAAACAAGTATTTAGTCATTATTACTTTACATTTTTTTTTACATTTTACATTACATTTACAATTACTATTACATTAGTCATTATTCATTCATTCTGAGAGAATCCAAAACATCAAAGACAGATAAAATATTATGAAGGACCATGAACCAAAATTGATGTAAAGGCAAGCAAAGTGGCACTTTGTTCCTTGCTTCAGTTATTGTAATGGCAAACAAAGTAGTATTTAGCTCCTTGTTTCAAATATTCAAGTGCCTTTGAGCCTTGCCTGTGATTATATCAAGTTTTTGTTGGAAACAATATACATTGTGTTGCCCTCGATAGGCCTGGGGGAGTTTGGAGACCTTCCTTGCCCTTAATAGGTCAAATGTCATCACATGGAACCCACAGTGGGAGGAACTTGCCAAAAGAGTGGAACAGGAAGGACACAACAGGAAGGGTGGAACAGGAAAGAGCAGAAGAGATAAAAACTTGAGCCAACCTGGGATCAAGCAGAACTGAGAGTGAGAATGCTTGTCATTTCAGTTTTCTGTAGCACTGTCTATTGGTCTGTCAGACAAAAGTCTTGCCTGTTGTTTTTAGACAGAATTCCTAAGAGAGCACTTCACTGTTGATCCAGAAGCCCTGGAAAAGGACTTTACTGCTATTTGCAGAAGTCCTGAAGGAGGACTTTTACTGCTGTTTATAGAAGTCCTGAAAGAGGATTTTACTGCTGTTTATAGAAGTCCTGGGATTTTACTCCTGATTTGTGTTTGATTTCTCAAACGGAAGCTTTGTCTGTTGGTTTGTGTTACTTTGTCAGACAAAAAATGAATTGAGATGATAGTGCTGATAATGTGTGTGAATATTGTTGTAATTCTGCTCAGCTTGATGTGTATAAATATTGTTGTGGCTCTGTTAAGCCTTGTCTTCCCGGAAACAGAAATAGTGAAGGGCCTGAAGTGGACTAGTCACCATGAGTTTTGATAATAAACAGGAACAGAGAGCTGCCTACCTGTGAATAAAAGCAAAAGTGGGGCGAATCCAGGCAAGAGCTGGGAGTGTGGAAAAGGAGCCATGGAATTTGGAAGTCAGCCTCCAGTTAAGATGAAAGGACATTTACTTGGGTACTTAGTACTGATTGATGAGATTATGATTTACTGTGACCTAGGGGTGGATGGCCTTTGTATTTTCACTACCCCTTAAGGATGATCAGCTTAAGGAAGATTACCCCTGGAGGATGATTGACTTAAGGACTATTGGAGGCCAACCTCCAATCAAAATGAAAGAAGACTTTAGATGTGTATTTTATATTGATTGGGGAGGTTGTGACTTACTGAATAATATGTTTTGTTTAAGACTATGTGGCCACCTTAGCAATGAATTGTTAGTTATATTCTTGTAAATGTTGTGCTTTATTTTCTTGAATGTTTTACTTTATTGATGAATAAATAGAGAGTTCACTATACTATGCTATTGAATCCTTACAATTATTCATAGCAGCAGTCCTCGGGAGAGCTGCTTGTGATTGGCTTTACAATTTTCAGTAAAAAAGATAATATTATGGAAAACCTAGAGCACATGCAACAATAGCAAGGAAATTCAGATTGGTTAAAAAAAGAAACTTTAAAAAGAAAAATGATTATCAGAATTTAGAGCTTTTAACACAAATAGCCAAGTATAAAAAAAAAAGTTACTGTATATTGGAGAGTGTCTTGAAACAAATGGAGCCTCTGAGAGAGAAAATAATAGATTTGGAATACAAAAATATTGAAGCAGAAGAAAATTAAAGAGATGAAAAGCAAAATAAGCAAATATGTTAAAAATTATGACTTCTATATGAATTATACATGGATTCTACACAAAGTGCCTAACCTTAAAGACAGAATGTACAGAGACAGCTTAAGAATCATAGGTTTCCTAGAGGAGACTGTTAAATTAAAATAAAAAATTTAAATATCATCCTATAGGAAATAATGCAAGAAAACTGATCAGAACTTTGGAATATAGAAAACAAATCACTGATCTAGCAAAATTGTAGCTTGCTAATGAGGGAAAATAAACCACAACCAATAAAAATGTGATTTAAATTCCATGATGTAATGATTAAATTTTACAATTTCAATAACAAAAAGTTTTGTAAGAAGTCAGGATGAAGACCTTTAAATATGAAGGAAAAATTCTGTAGTCATGAGAAATAAGATGAGAAAATGGAATTATATTTTTTAAAAAGGAGTTCAACCTCCAACACAAACATTATCCAGAAAAGCTGCTGGTGATCAACAAAAATGATGGATTTTCAATAAAATAACAAGACATTCCCAGGTAACAAAAAAAAATTAGATTATTTGACTTTAACAGAAAGGCAAGAAAGGTAAAGATATGTAATTATTGAGAGTGGAAAACTACATAATGAAATAAATTGTCCTATATTTATACATTTATTGGGAGAGAGAGAGAGAGGGAGAGAAAGAGAGAGAGAGAGAGAGAGAGAGAGAGAGAGAGAGAGATTAGTCCATGATTCAAAAGAAAAGACAAAGAAGGATAATCAAGGCACAAAAAAAATATATTTGGTCATGGTGAAGGAAAAGAGTCAGGAGAAAATAAGGGGGAAAGAGCTGAATGAATAATTTATGGACTAAATCCCCTGGGGCTCTTTAAATGATTCAGTGTCTTTTGTGGGAATTAAATGGAGGAGGGAATTGCATGAATTTTAATTGTTAGATTGTCTAATGTCTATATAATTAAATAAATAATTGTCTTCATAATTAAAAATCTTTCTTTGCAACCACTTGCTATATAGTAAATTTTACTCCATATTCTCATTTAATTCTATCTGGACCCTCTTTTTCTCTATTTACAATCCCTTGGTGAGCTGCACCAGTTCCATAGAAATAGTCATCAAATATATTAAAATGATTCCTAGATCTATATTTCCAGTCCTAATCTTTCTGATCTTAGATCCAGTATCCTCTCTTTTGTCCTCCCCTCTTCTTTCCTCTCTTCTTTTCCCCTCTGCTCTACTCTCTTCTCCCAAAGAGATTAAGTGATTTGCCCAAGGTCAAAAAGGTAATAACTGTCTAAGCTAAGATTTCAACCCCAACTCTCTACTCCAAACCTAACATTCTCCCTACTATATCAGTTAATATACATCTTCCAATGCTTCTCTGAAAACTTCCTATTCTTATGGCACAGTGATATAACATTGCATTCATATATTGCATTGTTTTTAGTTATTCCTCAATTGATTAGAAATGATCAATTGATCTATATTTTTAATTCTTTTCCATCACACACACAAAAACGAAGTTGTAAGTATTTAGGCCTATATTGAATCACGCTTTTATTTTTTAAATCTCCTTTTATAGTCTGGTTGAAATGGGATAAACATTTTAAACACTCTATTGGCATAATTCAAAGTGTTTTCCAGAATGGTTAGACCAATTTATAGCTATAGCACAATTATTATAAGATGTCTTGTCACAGTCCCTCCAACACTGACTATTTCCATCTTTGCTCATCTTTGCCAAAATATTGGGCATGACAAATGGATAGACTTTAATCTAAAGTTTTCAAATAGAACTAAGGTCCAAAACATCATAAACAATAAATGTCTTTTCTCACATGAATATGCTAAAATATAACTTTGGCCATTGAGGTTTTTATTTTCTTTTTGGTATACAAATTACTTCTACTCCAATTACAGTAAGAACTCATTTTGGAAGAGAAACTATTAATTAACCTTATTAACTATTAACCAACTGATTAACTAAGATTATTTTCTTATATAGTAATCACACGTGAATACCATTTCTTGTCTGTTCTAATGCCAGGCCCTTTGGGGATTAGTCACATGGGTTTAGCATTCTAAATTTCTAACCAAGCATGCAGTCTTTGTAAGCATGCAGTCTTTGCCTCCTGTGAGAAGGTCAGTTAAAAAAGCAGCCCTCAAAGGAACCTATATCTGCAAAATAATGGGAATTGGTTGATTATCAGTAATATCTGTTCCAGCTCTTCAATATCTGTGACATCTAGGAGCTAGCCATTAAAGGGTGGGGCAATGGAAAGACTGCTGGACTTGGAGCTGGAGAACTTAAGTACAAGCCCTAACTCTACCATTTAATTTTTATGTTTGACTTTGAGAGACTAGAAAATATAGTGGAATAAGAAAAAGTGGTTTAGTTCAGTTCCTCTGACTATTACATGACAGCTGCAAAGCAGAAGAAACACAATGCTTTTTTTTTGTTGTTCTATCCTAGGAGGAGAGACCTCAGACTCAGTCCTTGAGTGAAAAAAAAAAAAAGGTCCTCAGCATGTTTTAGATCCCCAGAGAATTTGACACTTGACCCTCAGATGAACCAATTTGTCTACTAACATTTATTAATACTTCCTATGTAATAGACATATTTCTGCATAGTTGTGAGAAGGAGGCCCTCAGCATGGTCTAATACAGAGTCCCAGAAGGCACATTTGAGATTCAAAACTAAGGTCACAGGTACAAAGGCCATAGTGATGCCAATCTGCCTAGCTAAGGAGATCTCTCAGCCAGATACAAAGAATAGTCACTCTCACCTAAGCAATAGATAAACTAATCTAGGATTATAGAAGGCTGCTTCGATCCCATAAAAAGTATACAGAGTAATTCTGGTTCTAAAACATAGTGCTAATTCTGGAAGTAAGGTTGAAAAATGAATGAACAAGAAAGATAAAGAGCTTATTTGATGTGAGGGCTACCCAAGACACAAACCCAGAAGAGGAGATTAGCTCAAAAACATAGATAAGCAAAGCCTCCAAGAAAAATACAGGATGATCAAAAAGTCAGTTAGAATTCTTAGAAGGAAGGGCATAAGAATTTCAAAAAGAATTAAAATGATACTGTAAGTTAAATTACAATGAAAGAGGAAAGAATTTTAAAAAATAATGAAAGAGGTGCAAAACCTTACCCAAGCAACAGATTCCCTTAAAAATCAAACAAAAAGAATCTAATGGCTTCATGAGATAATAAGAAATAGAAAAAATAAACTCAAAATGTTGAAAAAATAGAAGCATAAAGTGTTGCTAAAAAAAAGTTGACTTGGAAAACAGGTCATAAAAAGAGTAGTTAACAATCATTAAGCTAACTAAAAGTCATAATGAAGAAGAAGGAGAAAGAAGAAGAAGATGAAGAAGCAGCAGCAGCTAAATATTATGTTTTAAGAAATCATGTAAGAAAAATACCCAGATAAATTAGAACTGTAAGGAAAAGTGAAAAAATAAATAACTTTTAGTCTCCTAAAAGAAACTACAAAATGATAACTTTAAGGAATGTTGTAAGCCAAAGTCAGGTGAAAGGAAAAACCCTGCAAGTAGCAAGCAAGAAAGAATTTTAATACCAAAGAGGCACAGCTAGGTGCACACAAGATTTAATAGCCACCACATAAAAAAAGCAGAGAGCATGAAGAGTTGTATTCCAAAAGGTAAATGATAGAGACTTGCAATCAAGAATAACTTACCCAGAAAAACTGAGTATAGTCTTCCAGGGGAAAAAAATGACATTTAATAAAATAAGATTTCCAGAACTTCTGATGAAAATACCAGATCAGAAAAGACCAGATCTTTACATTCTAATTAAGAGAATAATAATACTAGGGTCCTTTCAGAACCCACCATAAATCAGGGCACAAATTAATGCAGAAAATCAATAATATTAGGTACATTCTTAGTCACCATAATGCAACAAAAGTATATTTAATAAAACATCTTTAAAGAGAGGATTAATAATTAACTGGAGACTAAATAATTTAATTCTAAGGAATATGCAGGTTAAAAAATGAAGTCATGGGAATGATAATTTCATTAAAGATGATAACAACAAAAAACACAATATATCAAAATTTTTTAGATATAAATAAAGCAATACATATGAGAAATTTTAATTTCTCTTAGACTTTCATCAACAAAAAAAGAGACAACAAATCAAGGATTTAGGCATGGAAATATAAAACTAGAACATCAACAAATTTTTAAAAACTCAATCAAACACCAAAATATATATTCTGCATATCGAACAAAAGATTAATGGAAGTGAAAGAAAAAAAAAACCACTGAATTAACAAATGGGCCTCCCCCCCACACTAATCCAATAATACAGACAAGCCATTAACTAATTTGATTGAAAAGAAGAAAGCCAAATCACCAGTCTCAAAATGAAAAAGAAAAAGAATTCACAAAAAATGAAGAAAAAATAAAAAGATATTTTTAGAAATTACTTTACCCAACTATGTAGCAATAAATCTGATAAATTATGTTGTTAAATATTTAGCAAAAACCCATAATAACAGACCAAGAAATAGATAATTTAATTAACCAGTCTCGGGGGAAAATATGTTGAATAAATAGTAACATTTCCAAACAAGGAGAAAAACAGAGACCAAATGGATACATAAGCGAATTCTACCAAAAATTTAAAGAATGATTAATTCTAATGTTAGATAAACTTGAAAAGAAATGACCCTAACAAATTCCTTTTATGATACAAATATAGTCTTAATGCCTAAGCCAGAAAATGTTAACAACAGAGGATGACTGTAGTATAATATCCCTAATGCACTTTGATGCAAAAATGTAAAAGAATTACTGTACTATAACTAGGTTGAATTCATACTGGGAATGAAGGGGTGTTTTAATATTAGGAAATCTAAAATGAGAATTGACCATACTATTAACAAGAACAACAAAATCTTATGACTGAATGAATAGAAACAGAATTTTTTTAAAAATAAAAATCATATTTCTGCTTAAAAAAACTAGATACATAAGAATATGTGGTCTTTCTTTGCCATAGTAAATACTATATATCTAAAACCAAGAGCCAGCATTATATGTAATGCAAATAAACTAGAGTTCTTTCCAATAAGACTAAGGGTTAGGCAAAAAGGATTGTTATCATCACTCTATTTTATACAGTCCTAGAAATGCTAACTGTAGTAATAAGTGAAAAAATGAAATTAAGGGAAAAAAATAAAAGGAAAGAAAAAAGAAAATATTGGCTTTTTGTACTTGGTATTATGGTGTACTTAGAGTACCTTAACAAGACAATTTAAATTAACTGAAATAATTAATAACATTAGAAAAGTTGCCAGATATAAAAAATCCAAACAAATCATCAATATTCCCATACATTTATAATGAAACAAAGAAAGAAGAAATAGGAATTTAAATCGAAATGAAAATAACTATGGACTGTATAAAATACTTGAGTTCCTACTTATCAAAATATATACAGGAACCACATTAATAGAACCACTAAACACTATTTATACAAATAGAGACCTAAATAACTAGAAAAATATTAATTGTTCATAGGTAGACTAAACAAGTATATTAAAAATGAGAATACTTCTTAAATTAATCTTCTCATTCGTTGTCATATCAGTCAAACTGTTAAAGGAATACTTTATAAAACCAGAAAACAAATTAAATCATCAAGAGAATAAAAGGTCAAGAATCTGAAAGGAAATAATGAAAAACTGGGAAAGAACTTCCATCAGTACCACATCTCAAACTATATTATTTGCAAAATAATAACCATTTAAAAAAAGGCACTGCTTCAAAAATAGAGGAGTTGATCAATGAAACAGATTAGAATCTAGTAGCTTGCTAAACCCAAACAGCCTCACTGCTAATGAAAGGACTCACATTCATAAAAACTATTGGGAAAATTGAACAGCAATATAGCAGAAATCAGAAATTAGGTTTATGGGAGGGGTGGGGGATGGAGCCAAGATGGTGTAATGCCAAGCAAAGGCAACTTCCAAGGTTCAGATTACCAGCATAGCAAACTCCATTTATTCACAGAACAGAGAAAATCAAAATACAGTGTAACCCATTCATTTAGCAAGTAAGTTCTCAATTCAATTGCAAAGTACCAATGTCCAAGTATCCTACTCCTGGCCAGTACATTAGTCAAAGTAGCCCATTCCTGGGCAGTATATTCATTTAGTGTAATAGTAATCTGTTTAGCAGGATACTTAGCACTTAGTACTAAGTGCTAAGTGTGGAAGGGGCAAACCCTGTCCCATTGTTGAGAAGGCATGAACTCCCCTGTTGATGTGGAAGAAGGGGATTGGCTGAGGTGTGTATATGAGCAAGAGTTCCAGAGAAAGACAGAGAGAATTGGAATGTTGCTCTGGGTGAAGGAAGAATTGTGGAGACTGAAGCTGGCTGAGAGAGAGACAAAGAGAGGGAGAGAGAGAAAGTTTCTCTCCCAGCATCTGAGAGACAGAATTGGAATTTTGCTCCCCTTGAAGGAAGAATCCTGGAGACTGAAGCCAGCTGAGGCACA
>CM053580.1:482520918-482538051 GCA_028627135.1 Pseudochirops cupreus
CAAGATTTGCAATGTACTTTAAATACATTATTTCATTTGATCCTCAAAACAACTCGATGAAGAAAGTGCTATTATTATCCCCATTTAATAAGAAAATTGTATATAATAGTGATTAAGTCATTTGCTTGGGGTCTACTAACTGGTAAATATCTGTGGCAAGGCTTCAAACTTGGATTTTCTTGACTCCAACTCGATGTGTCTCTCATCATAGCATTCTTTGTTGGAGTCTTATCTGTCACTAAGGTATAAACTCCTTGAGGGTAGGAGCTTAAATAAAACTTGAATCTCCCAAAGCTGAAGGATAAGTTTCTGTCTTTAAATTATTGATTTAATGAAGGTACAGGGGTTTCTGTTTGGTATTGAATGAGGCAGGGCTGATTGACTGATTGATTCAACAGAGTTAGCTAGGAATTTCTCACACCTAAACCGTATATTTAGTTGATGGATATTTTCTGTAATTCAGTTAAAGAAGTGTTCTCACTTGACATAGGTATGGGGACCCAGAGCATTTGCTAGTTATATCAGTTGAGGTTGGAAAGTATTCTTTGGGGGGGGGGGGATTTTGTATTCATTTATTTATTTTCTTGTTTACATCATTCATTTCCACAAGATTATGAGTTACAAATTTTCTCCCCATCTTTCCAACACTGCAAATTCAAGAGGTTAGTTTATTTAATTGGTCTTCCTGCATCTACACTCCGCCCTCTCCAATCTATCCTCCATTCAAATACTAAAGGGGTTTTATTAAAGTAAAAGTTGAACCACGTCACTCCCTTGATCCAAAAATTTTAATGGCTCCCGGTTGCTTCTTAGGCAAAATTCACATTGGGGGCTTTTAAAGCACTTTACATTCCAACCTATCTTTGCCTTTTCAATTCACATTACTTTCACTCCTGCATTCTAAACCAAAAATGACCTGATGTTTTTTGTATACAATATTCCATCTTCCACCTCTCCTTTTGCACACAGTGTCTTGTTTAGAATTCTCTCTCCTCATCTCTCTCTCTCGGACCCCTTACAGCTTTCAAAACCTAATGCATGTGTCACCTTCTTCAGAAATATTTTTTTATTCCTCCAGTTATTACTTCCTACGCTATCATTTTATTTAGTAAATGTGTTTTTTACTTATCTGCAAAATGTTACATTCTCTCAGAAGAATGGTAGGATACCGTCTTCGTAGATGGTAGGAACTAACTTTTGATTTGCATTCCCATTGGCTGGTAAAATCCCTGGCAAATAATAACTGATAATTGATTGATTGATTTAAAGCAGCTACTAAATCAAATGAGCAAACTTTTAGATTGAGGACAGTTCTGACAAAATAAACAAGCACAGTCTACAATGAAAATCCATACCAAATAGGCGTTATTGCTCTTGTTGTTGTTGATGAGGATCTTTCACTTTGGAAGAGGACCAATGACGTCATGGGATGATGTCTTAACTAGTATGTGAATTGGATTTAAGTAAAGCAGTGTTGCTCAAAGTCATCAGTCTCACTCTCTCTTCCAGGGTCATCAAAGTTCAGTGGCAGGACAAAAGTCAAAAATGACTAGCAACAGCCTAAGATATAGTAGATGACCTTGGCAGCTTCAATGTCTGATGAAGCTCTGAAGTCTCCACAGCACCTGCTTCGGCCACCATCATGGCAGTTGGAACAAATTTTTCTCATGTGTTAATTTGCCTGTGCGAATTCTTCACATGCTTGAGGTAGACACCCCCCTAAATTACTGAAGGGTTTGAGGTCCCTGGCATACCCTCATCCTGGTATATCCTATCTGCTGAAATGGTTTGAGTCACTGCTCATTTTACAGATTCTTGGAGCCATAGGTGAGAGTTAAATGACAGTTGTATACCAAAGGTGGGTGAGTAGCCTTGAAAAGGGCTGAGCAAACCCTCACACCAGAGATGGTAGTCCTCCCTGAACACCCCATATACCCTCATTAAATAGATATTTGACATTAAAGAGAAGAGAAAAAGTCACTGGTGGAAGGTAAAGATGAATCTAATTGATTTCTCCTAACATGGAAGAATTTAATCACCCATAGGATGATAATGACATTGAAAATCTTAATCAGCATCATAATTATTTATATGGCACTTAAGTTTTGCAAAACACTATACAAATATTTACTCATCTGCTCCTAAAACAACCTTGCAGAGATTATTGTTGTTGTTGTGTTTGTCTTTCATTTTTGAAGAGGACCATAGCATCAGGGAAACGATGATATGACTTGCAGTTGACTTTGATTTGAGTGAGGGAGAGCTGTGCAAGGTTATCAGCCTCATTTTCTCCTCCAGAGTCATCTGGATCCAGTGATATTCATCAGGATGACTAGAGATGACCCAGGATGCAATGGGAGAGTCTGGTCCTTTTCTTTTCACATCACTTAGAGTAAGGTAACACCCATTCAGTGAATAGATCTCTTTTAAAAGTGAGTGAAGGTATGGCCCCTTTAATTAGAAAGAAGAAAAATGGGGGAGGAGGGAAATCAAGCTGGGAGGAGAAGACCCATTATGCAATTTGTGGTTAAGAAAACTGAAGCAGATAGAGGGTAAGTGATTTGCCCATATTCGCACAACCCTTATATGTCTGACAAAGGTTTGAATCCAGATCTAGTCTAGTATTCTACCCATTGCATCTCTGACAGCTGCCTTTAATAGATTTAGATATGGAAAGGATCATAGATGTCGTATAGTCCAATATCCTAGTTTTACAAATGAGGAAATTGAGTCCCAGAGAAGTGATTTATACAAAGGTACACGCATAGCAAATGATAGAGTCAGATTATAACCCACAATGTTAGAAAAAGAAGAAAATAATAGAAAAATAGAAGAAAAACTGAGATTTGAGTGGGTAGGAAGAAATTGTGGGTTGAGTAGAATGGTATCATGATGAATAAGGATAAGGTGGGCATATTAAAAGCATGGAAAGATATAGATGTCCCAGGCAGGATGCTATCACTGGAAACTACTAAAGTAAGAATCTGTTCTGTCACAAACTAGCTATATAATCATTTTGTGTCTCCCCCTCTGGAAATGAAGGGGCTTCTCACCTATAAAGGAAAATATATGACCCATAAGATCCCTTCCAACTCAGAATCTATGGTTTCCTCTTGAACAAGAGTGCAAGAAGAGATGATTGGGAAGAGAGAATTAGATGATTGATGAAAGCATTAAAGATAATTTAGAATTTCCATGAAAATCAATAGACTTAATAGGTAGAAGTTCTCAAAGAGCTGAGAAATAGAAACATGACCTCAGAACAGAAAGTACCAATTCCCTTGAAAAAAAAATTACAAACTCCATTACAATTCAGTAAAAAAAAAAGAATTCAAGAAATCACAGAAATAGGTAAAAGGAAATCTTACTAATGGAATATATCAAATACTATTTGAGTTGAAAACCTTTCTAAACTCAATTAATGACTAATGACAAGTTCCATGAGAGGCACCCAAAGATAGAAGGTGGACTTGGAGTTAGGAAGACTGGCTCAAGTCCTGCTTCTGATACATACTGTCTGTGGGCAAATGACCTGACATTTCAGTCTTCTCAGGTAACCTTCCAAGACTATATGGTACAGAGAAGTTGCCAGTCTACATCAGAAGAAATTTCCACACTGAGAATTCTTCATGTAGATAATTTTTTAAAAACATGTTATCAATTAATATGTATATACAAACATATATTATCAAATAAGGAAATGTAGTATAAGAAAGATTAAATATAGAGAAAACTTGGGAAAAATTCCCAAGCCCTGTGAATAAAAGAAGGTTACAAGGTGAAAGCTTGGTTTAGGGGTTGGAGATTAGAGGAGTATGAGTGGAAAACTATGTTGTGCTCTGTGGTTATCTGACTTTTCTCCCTTCACCAGACATTTTCCAGCTGATGCTTGAACAAGCCATGAAATCACCCTTTTATTGTTGGGGACTTTTATTCACGGGACATGAATTTTCAATGCTTCAGTGAATTTACATTTAGGGCCAGATCTGTCAACCTTTATGGCCATATAACTCCTAAGAATGTTTTATTGAAATTAAAGGGGTGGCCTCTTCTGTTTGTTTTCCCTTTCTGTAGGTTGTTTTTCACAATTCCAGAGATGCAATGAGGATTAGAATCTTAATTATGGGAGCCAGAGGGAAGGAGGGCCCATAAACAGGTTGAAAACACATCTGACTTGTTCGATGACTTTATTTTGCATAAGGAAGACCTTTGTTTTCAACAGCAGGATGAAGTATATTAGAATGCTGATAAATTAGCTTTACTGGGTGGTTGCTATTTTGTTTCATTTCATCAACTTGAATTTTGTCTGGGAGATCCAGTAAAAAGAAAAAAGGAGAGAAAGAGGTCAGAAAAGATATAAACTACTCCTCTCCTAGCTCCAAAGTTATCTCCATGAGAAGGTAAACTGGCTTTAGCAAAGATCTAGAAAGTGGATGAAGGTGAGAAATGAATGAACTGTGCTGTATGAGTGCAATAGGATGATATTAAACAGTAATAAATGATGCAGAGATAGCTGTGATATAGTAGATAGAGATCTGGTGTCTGAATCAGGAATTTTAGGTTCAGGTCCTTTACTAACTGACTCTGGTTAAGTCACTTAACTCCTAAGTGCCTCAGGCAACTCTCTAAGACTTTCTTTTGCAGAACAAATACATATCTGCATCCATGAAGGAGTTTCCTCTCTGGAATTTCCCAATGTGATGAAATCACAGGTCAGGCAGATTTAAAAGAAATATGGGAGAATTTATATCAACTGATACATAGTAAAGTAAGCAGAACCAGGAGAACAATATATAGCATGATTACAATATTATAATCCAAAAGGACACTGTGTATCTGAATATTATCATAAACCCTGGGTATCATAACATCACAGAATTTTAGTGTTAGAAAACATGTGAGCAGCTAACTGAAAGGAATATTTAATAATATATAAAACATATTGGAAAGAAAAAAGGATAAAAAGAAGTTTACATGATAACTTTATTATATACATAAAAAGAATAGCAAGTTGTACATGTTTGTAGTTTCATGTGAAATCATCTTTTTTATTATACTATGTTATAGAGATGCTTGTTTTATTCCATAAATTAAAAATAAAATTTAAAAATGTGAAAAATGTCATTTTGCTACACACACACACACACACACACACACACACACACACACACACACACAAATGAGGGAGAGAACACCCATTACCTCCCAAAGGACTCCATCAATCCTAAATGGATTGTCTGGTCTCTCCTTTGAAGAAAAATGCACAAATCTAATCTCTTTTCCACAGGAAAGTTATTTGGATACTTTCAAACAGCTATCCTGCCTTCTCCCCTTTCTGAGTCTTTTCATCTCCAAGCCAAACCACCACAAGCCATTCAACTAATCCTCACTTAATGTGGCCCCAAAAGTATTGACCATCCTTTTTTTGTAAACATCTGAAGATTCTCCATCTTTTCAATATCTTAATATCATATCATAATATCAATATCATAAACTACATGAAATATTTCAGTGTGACCTAAGTAGGACAGACTACAGAGGGACTATTACTTCCTTTATTCTGAGATTCATGGCTTTGGAGAGGGGATATTATACAGAAATAATTATGATACAAAACCAAAAGAATGCATTAAAAAAAATTAATCCTTACTCTTAAAGATGAGACAGATAGTGACACATAGAGCTCTGGAGGCCTAGAGTCAGGAAGACTTGAAATCCAACCTTAGAATTTTACTAGCTATGTGACCCTAAGCAGGACACCTAAATCTCTTTCTGCCTCACTTTCATTAACTATAAGATGGAGATAATAATCATACTTACTTCCCTGGCTTGTTATACAGATCAATTGAAATAATATTTGTGATGGAATTAGTACAGTGCCAGGCACATGGTAGGTAATTAATAAATGCTTATTTCCTTCCTTCCATGAATATCTCATATATGCAAGTCCTGAAGAAATCATAGTATCAGTACTCAATATTGTTGAACATACAGCAAGGGCATCAAGACAAAAAAATAATTTGAAGAACAATTGCCTCTTCCTTGATAGATTATCAAATGTCGTGTTTGGAACCAGACCACTCTTCTTGAAAAGGACACAGTAGAATATAAACTGTGTTTGACCCTGCTTATTATCTGGAAGTTAAATATCTTTTTCAGAATTCGTTTATTTCCACTAATCAGCTGCTACATATTTTTCTCCAGCTCCTGCCATCTGCTTTTAATTACCCAAACCAATCAACAATCAGCATGGGGAAGATAAGTGGTTAATCATCAGAGCTCCTCAGTTTACTAGTGGAGTTGGAACCAAGCAAAACAAGCAGAGTTGCTTTAATCTGAATAGAATAAAATTCTCTGAGTCCAGAGAACTACAGGCTACCTCTAAATGGTAAATTTCCTCGAAAGAAATACACTCAAGATAAACAGTGTCCTCAAAAAACAAGATACACTCCAATTAAGATAATTAACAAGTGCTGTGATTTGGATTTAAAGATGACCAAAAAAGAAAGTTCATATATATGTACTCACACACACACACACACACACACACACACACACACACACACATATTCACACACACCATCACCATCAACACCACCACTACCATTAAGATTTTTCATGAAAGAAATTAAGAGTTGATGGGGAGGTAAGAGTGGAACAGCTAGGATAAATTAGTAATCCAAAGTAGGAACACTTTCAAAATTGTTCCAGTAGCCAAGAACAATGAGAATCAACACCTATTTTTCCTGAACAAGAGAAATCAAGCATACAACTAGCATGTCAGGCAAAGAACTCAGGAGAAAAATTTAAAACTGGAAAGGACCTTCTATCCAAATTCCCTAATTTTGTAGTTGAGGAAACTTCACCAAGGTTTTAAGAGTAGTAAAAAGAGAAGTGGGATTTGAACCCATGTGCTCTGGTTCAAAATACAGAGTCTTTTCCCTTATGCCACATACAATGGACATTGATCACAAGAGCTGGGGAAACTCATGAAAACCAGAAATGATAATACTAAGAGAAAACTTCATTATAGTTTTCTGATGGAATGAAATTTTATAAAAATGTATCCTCAGTTCAAATTTAAGGGATTTATTTTTCATTTAAATATATCACATCCTATATAGAAATAAGTCTTACAATTTGCCTGTTATTTTGAATATTTATGAAAAAATAAAATGAAATGTTAATATCCCAACATTTTTCTAGTCAAACCAAGGGTTCAATTTCAATTTAAAGGGTACTTAAAGATGTTTGGGCATTTTAAATCACAAATGAAAAACTTTCCAATAAATGGACAATTAACAATGTTGTAAAAAATGGAAGGTAAAAGCTACACATTAATAATTACTGTTAAAATGTTCACATTTTACAAAAGAATTCTTGGACTTCCTTGTTTTTCTTTGTCTGGAACTTTGATTTTACTTTTGTGATGGATTCCCAATGTAGAAACTCCTTTTACCAATGCAAATCTTTAGGTCTTCTCTAACTTAAGTCTCTTAGAGAATTGTCTGGTTTATCAAAAGTTATTATTTGTCCATGATCAAACAGTTAGTAGATTTCAGAGGGCACGGTTTGAAACCAGGTCTTCCTATCTCTAAAGCAACCCTATAACTACTACAGCACACTGTCTCTTCATTGTCTTGATACATGTTTAATAAGGTTCAGACTCTCGTCTGTCCAGTACAAGGGAACACTGAGCAGATTTATTGAAAGGACATAGTCACAATACAAAGGACAGTTGAAAAGAAACAGGTCAAGCTTTCCCATGGTACAAGATGGAAATGAGGACTCCAAAGCAGTAAAGACTTGTGGAAGGGATTGGTGGAAGAGAATGCATAGCATGGACCTAGAGACTGATGCTAATTCTTGCTAATAGTGGAGAGAGGAGAAGACTGCTGGGAGTTGGCATCTAGTTGATTTTCAAAGTCTCAGCTGGTGGGAAAGATTTTTGGTCATTAGGGCTGGTCTTACTTTGAAGGGTAAGTTATGCAATCTGAGCTTCCCTGGGGCTTCTTTGTTTAGTAGGGTGGAGAGGCTACTGAGGTCATCTCACTTACATTTTAGAAAACAGGAAATATGTTTTGTTTTTTTGTTTGTTTTTATTTGCTTTATCAATTTCACCAGGGAGTCATAAATAACAATACATGCCAAGACGAAAGTATTATTAAACAACAAAAGAAGAGATCCTTGGGGTGTCATTGGTAAAGAATGGATTATAGTAGGGCATGTAAACACTGACTCAAATCAAGGGACCACAAGCAGCAGAAAAATGGTGAAAGAAAGCTGAGAAATAACAGTGATAGACTAAGCTGAAAAGCAGCACTCAGAGATGACACAGTTCTTTCTAAGAAAAGCTAGCCTGCTGTTCACATGTGAAATAACTCTACAAACAGCAACAAGTTTCTATAGTGTCTTCCCCTGAGTGAGATATGGCAAAGATGACTAGCAGTAGAATCTCAGGGTTAGAAGTGAACTAAAAAGTGACCTAGTCCAACTGTCTGCTTGATGAATGAATCCCCTTTACAACATGTCCAGCTAATGCTCATCCAGCCTTTATTGGACTAGTTAAAGAAAGATCTCTGTCTTCATAAGGAAGCCACTTCCATTTAGGGGAAGGGGAAACATTTCTAATTTAGGATTTCCTTGTGTTAAACCAGAATGTTTTGTGCTTCTTAACTTCTTTGCACTGGACCCAATTTTTTCTCTTCTGGCTAAACAGAATAAGGGACTCTTCTTCCATATGGCTGTCTTTCAATATTTGAAAACAGTCACTTTGTCTTCCCTAAGTTTTTCTACAAATTAAACATTTCTAATTTCTTTAACAATTCTCTCTCATACAAAATGTTTTCAAGACTCTTCTGGAGCTGGTTCAATTTCTCAATCTCCTTCCTAAAACATGGTACCCAGTGCTGGATATAATATTCTGGATGTGCTATTATACAGACTGGCTATTTTCATCTGCCAGAAATGAAGAATGCTGGAGCACATCAAGTTTATTAAAGACCTGTTTTCTGCTTACTTGGGAATGTTTTTGACAAAGACAAGAAGACACTTGACTGGCTGAATGCTACCAAATAAATAATCAATTTAGAGGAAAGGTAGTGGAGAAAGTGAAAAAAAATGACTAGTAAAATAATGGATTTGGTTAGAAACACTAAGTGCAAAAACAAAAATTCTAATCCATCATATTGACTTTTATAAATTCAGAAGGTAATCCTCAATTGTAACACTAAAGAAAAATACATGAGCATTCCTGAAAAAAAAAACATTTATAGGCAATCAAGTAATACCAATTTTTGGTCCAATGGGGCCTCTCATTAGAAATAAAATGAGGAATTATTTCATGTGGGGCCCCAAAAAACGTTGAGGTAGAAGGTGGTATTTAGTAGATAGCCTGATATAGAGGAATGGAAGTGGGGCAAAGGACAATTGTGGATATAATTACAGAGCAGTGCTACCATTGTCAGAGAGTCTGGTACTCACAGAAGCAAGGTTTGTTCTTAGGAGAGCTCCAGGTGTATCATACCACTGCAATAGGAACCCAGGAGTGATAGCCAGATAGTGGATATTCTGTCTGATAATGGGGACCCAAAGAAGACCAGCTGTGAAGCACAGGCATGGCATTTACTTTGAGAAGGAAGCAAGAAATAAACAGATCCTCCTCAATGTTGGCATCCTGGGGCAAACTCATGTTTGTCCTGTGTTGGTAATGGCTCTCCCTTACATGCAACCATCAAAGTGATAATGAAATTATAACCACATGGAAGGGTACCAACAGCAAAAAAAAGAAAAAAAAAAGATGAATTAAAAGAAAATCATAAAACTTGAGACTTTGAGCTCTATTCATTGCTTCCTGTTAAACTAGGCCACATATTAGGTTTCTCATCAGGTTTTTTCCTTATAAGAAGGACAACAAGCAAAATTGGAGGCATTAGCATAGCTTCTGCATTCTAAGCTCCATAATTGACATTAGGGAAGTGTATTCCTTTTTCCTGAGACAAGTTAGTTTGAATTAAAGGGGTCCTTCTCTGATAACAACAGCAACAACAATGCTGCTTCAACCTAGTCACCTACTTCAGTAGGGACCATTTGTTTCAGGATTGGTTGCTGTGAATGACATTGTCCCTTTTCTATGGGACAAGTCAGTTTTGCTTCCAATCTTGTCAACCATAAGTCCCTCAAGAGAATCATGGAATTAGAAAGGACCTCAAAGACTGTTTCAAAGTAACTTGGTGCCTGTTGAAATTATGGTGCAGACAAGGAGAGCTTAAGAAGACAGATTTCTGACAATTGTGACCAAGGCATATTACTTTTTTCTGAATGGAGCCTAAAGTCACATCAGCTTTACACACTGCTAATTCACTGTTGACATATGGTGAATTTCCTGCCAACTAAAATTCCTAAAAGAAGATGCTTTAGGGGTTTTTTTGTTTGTTTTTGTTTTTACTCATGTTCTCACATGAAGGGTACAAGTATACAAGCAATAAATAGAATGCCGAAACACAAAAGACAGGGAAACTTCATGAAATATCTAGCAACAGTAAAGCTTATTGCATGTGTCCGCATCATCACAATCACTAATCCACTGCAGATGGACTCCCATTCTATGTGCAATGATTTCCATTTATAACATCAAATGTAAGGAATGAATGCTTTCCTCCCACTCTTGGTGTGATGTTTCCTTTGACAGAAAAAGGCTGTTTTATTCCCAGAGGAAAGGATCATGGGGTGTATTGAGTTCATTGCCTGGCCTAGAGCACGAAAAATAAGATGAAAAAATTGACAATGAGTTTCTATTTTTGGCAATTAGGAATAAGGGGAAATATTCTATAGGAAAGTTTATCCAGCCATGGAGATTTTACATCATATTGCAAGTGATCTGGATCAATCCTCACTCGTAAGCTAGTAAGCTAGATACCTATGGGTTTGACACAGACATTCATATTTTTAGAATGCTTCATAATACTCATAGGTATTATACTGAAAGAGCAACTGTACCCTCAAAAATTGATTTCCACATATGGAGAACACAACTTAACCTTGTGACCATGATCATGACATTATCAATCTCTATGTGTCCCAGATCTCTCATTAACATCAAAACATGGAATACCAAAGTTTTGGTGGGAACAGTATACAAAATAACCTCCAAATGCAAAGCATCATAAAACTAAAATACATCAAAATTCAGAATAATGCTCTAAGCCAGTGGTTCTCAACCTTCCTAATGCCACGACCCTTTAATACTAATATATGGGCCTATCTGCATGTGGGCGGACCCACCTGGAGATGGATAGGGGAGCAGTGTCTCAGTTCCTAAGACCATCAGAAATATGTGTTTTCCGATGGTCTTAAGCGACCCCTGTGAAAGGGTCGTTCCACCCACAAAGGGGTCGTGACCCACAGGTTGGGAACCACTCCTCTAAGCAATCATGGTTCCAAGAGAACTGATATCTTCTTCCCCATAGGAATAAAAAATGAAGGTCTATGGATTTATAATAAGGTGTATGGTGTCAGACAGGCTCAATATGTTGATTCATTTTTGTTTAATTGTACTTCTTTGTCACTTTGTTATAAGGGAAGGTTTTATTGTGATGAAGTGACAGTGATGTTTATAAAAGTGTAAAGCATCAGTGAAACTTTTTTTAAAAAAATGAAAATTTTCTAATGGTGGTACCATTTTTAAATGTAACTGTAAATTTAAATGATTAATAACACACTGAAAATTTTGTTTGCCTTTTGATTAAAAAAATTCCAAAAAGTCAATTAATTAAAACAGAGAAAGTAAAGAATTTGTTTGTTGATTCTGTCATTCTCTCTCTCTTTCTCTCTCTCTCTCTCTCTTTCTCTCACTTTTTCTCTCAACTGAGATATGATGCTTAATGGGGGATTGAGGAGCTTAAATTCCTGCTTAACTCACAAAATGTTTTGTAAACACACACTTTTTACCTGAAAACCATTAGTACAATTCTCTGTTCACAGAAAATTCTCATCTTGTGATGTGAGTTGTGATGAGAGTTGACTGTCAAGAAAGTTCTTTCAGAGAGCAGAAGGTTCGGGAAAATGTCTTTTTTTTTTAATCAGGCCTTATGATCATCTTTGACACTAATTTTATATCATGCTTTGTAAATCCTTCTGCAGTTTTGAAGGTTCAATAAATGTATGTGTGTATATAACTATATATACATCTGTATGTGCACATATATGTGTTTATATTCATATCATAACATATTTCCTCATAGGTGTACATATTTACACATATATCCATACATTTGTTACTCCAGGGATATTTTCAATCTTTTTTTCCTTGGAAGACAGAGAATATATCATTTCAAGCATGCTACCAAAAACCAAGCATTTCTTTAGTACCTAATATTTGGCAGACAATGTTCTGGGTTCTATGGATACAGAGGGGAAAAAAAATCAATCTGTTCCTTCAATGAACTTCAACTGTATTGTAAGAGACCAAATACGCATTTTAAAGCATATGCAATGAAATACAAGGCAATTTGTGGGAGGAAGACACTAGGAGCTGAAGAGGGGCTCAAGAAATGCCTCATGTGGAAGTCTTTCCTATTTGAAGTATTTATTATATTGTCTAATAATGAATTAACAATGGAATATAGTAAGCATATCAAATACACAAAATACTTATTATTATCCTGACTTTACAGTTGAGAAAATATTATATAATACAAAAGAATTAAGAAAATTGATGCTCAGAAAGATTAAGTGAGTTCTTCCGGGGAAACAGAACTAGGTTTCAAACTCAATCGTTCCTGACTCCAATTCTAGCACTCTACCCACTATGGCAGGAAGCATGCCTCTACAACAAAATATCTTTATCCTAACATTATCCTTAGCAGCCTTTCCTTGCAGACACTTAATAATAAGGTCCTTTTAGTATTTGACCCTGATTGCCTCAGATTCCTCATCTGTAAAATGAGCTGGAGAAGGAAATGGCAAACTACTCCAATATCTTTTCCAAGAAAACCCCAAATGGAGTCAGTCAGACACAACTGAAATGACTGAAGAACAACAACAAACTTCCTTACTCCAGGTCTGACACCCTCTCTACTCCACCGCTTATCACTGATTTTGCCCCATGCCTAGAATTCTATCCCTACTCATCTCTGTACCCTGGCATTCTTGGATTCTTTGAAATCTCATTAAAAATCTTGCTTTGTTTAAGAAGCTTTTCACAATCCTCTTTCCTCTTACTTCCTTCTTCTGAGAATATCTCCAATATATCATATATATGCACATATATATACATGCATATATATGTGTGTATATATGTACATATACATACATACATAGATATAGATATATAAAATCATCTTGTTTGTAGGAGATTGCAGGTTGTCTCCCGCATCAGACTGTAAGCTCCTTGAGTACAGAGGTTGGGATTTTCCTTTTCATTACATAAAGTCCAAGAGATCACTTGCTCTCAGTGTCCCACTCCCCAATATTTTTTCCACTTCCATGAGCTAGGGAAAGAAGATATCCATTGTATTACCAGGAAGTAGCTCAGACCTGTATATAGGTCACAAAAAGAACATTTTTACTTGGACAGTCATCTTTTAATGATTACAAAGAGTTCACTACACATTTGCTGAAACAGAAAACTGAGCATTTGGACAATAATCCATATAGAGGCGAGGACTGCCAGAATGTGGTTGTAATTGTTTGACTGTTAGGGGATTTCTTTGGGGTCTTGAGAGCAGTGATAGATGAGCCTTAAAAGTTTCTTTAAATAAACTAACTTCTTGAATTTGCAGTGTTGGACTGTGACACCCATGGGAAAAGACTGTCTCCCGCGATTTCCAGTATACTCAACTTCCACTGAGCTGGAAATACCACAAGAAAACAGCTTTTCTCACGGTATTTTTGCCATTTCCATTTCTGGTCTTAGCTAGGGGAAAAATGGTATGTACAAATTAAAAAATGGCATGTGCATATGATAAAGAAAATAGGCTAACCAAACCTTTGATCTTTAAAATAAATTAAATCCACTGTAGCTTTAGATTACAGAATTTAAATTTATTCTTTTATGCCTTTGCCAAGGAGATTCACCTCTTCCAATGAAATCCTATTCTTTACTGAAGCAGTTCTAGAAAGTAATATGAAATATTCTAAAATAGACCAGTGATAATTATGACGTAGGAAGGGATATTTGAAAATATCTTACCCGTAAGTTTCCATGTGGGTTCATAGGATGGAAATACTCTTAACAATCTTCTGTGATGGCAAAAAATAAAATTAAAAAGTTTGAATGAGTGTGATTTAGCAAAAAGATCAGACTTAGTGTCAGGAAAGATCTCAGTTTACGTATTGCTTCTGACGCTTACCAGTTATGTAACCATAAGCAAGACCCTTCAACTCTTTGAACCTGTTTTATTTTCTGTAAAACAGAGAAAATAGCATTTACATAGCAAGGTTCAGTTAGCCTATAGGGATCATCTCATGGAGCATGCTCAGAGTTGCCATTTGTGGTTCCCATTGATCGCATATTAACTTTTGCAACATCTTCTTGTTATAATTCATTAAAGGGCTTGTGCTTTGAGATTATCAGCTGTAAAACCAGAAGATCTGATGATTCAGTGGATGTATAAGGAGTGAGCAGCCCCTCAATTAATTTCTTCCCTTCAGGCTTCAAATGATGTCAGAATTGTTTCAAAATGTCTTCAGAGAGAGGGTGAGGAAATCAGTAGTTTGCCTTAAGTCCAAACCTGGTCTCCAAGTAATAGCATGGGGCCATCTATAGCATGTCTTCTCTTGGCAAAAGAGACCAAATTGGGTCCATATCTTTGGTATTTTTTCTTTACTGATCTTAGGTAAACAAGCACCTACTTGGTAATGGTAAGGATGGTTGGTTGCTTAGAAGCAGCCTTTAAAGTTTGAGAGGTCTGGGGTCCTATTTTTACTGTGATTGACTATTGATATGCAAGGAGTCCTTGGTAACTACTTAATAATCTTAGAAAACAGGACCAAAAATAAGAGGGCCTTAGCCTAGTCATTTTGCTAATAGAAATGCACTGGGATATGTTGGCACAGTGCAGAGTGTGATAAAATGTAAAATGTCCAATTAGCAGCCCTGCAAATTACTTTATATCAAGATGAATTATAATTATCAGCCTCATAGCAAGTTCTAACAGTAGTTATAAGTTGTTTCTGAAACCTCTTTTAAGTTCCCCTATTAATGAGTGCTATGAATCTTTGATATTTAAACTTTCTTTTGTGTGTTGGAATGGATTGGCGTCCATCCCTGATTTGTTTTGTACGCTGAATTATGTTTTATTCTCCCTTTTGGGAGAAACCTTAGATATAAGCTATAAACAAAGTCACAAATAAAATCACCCCTGGGTTACTGGACTTGGAGGTTGAAAGAGTGTGAGAATAAGGAGCTTCATCCCCTTTCAGACTAAAGTCAATCTGAACTGCATACCTGACTAGATAAGACAACAAGAAGTAACTATAGTCCCTGGGTACCTAGCAGCAGGTTACTTATAGTTAGACTGATAACACATAACTTACTGGTGTCTTGTGAAGAATACAAACACACACATACATACATACATGCACGTACAGAGACAGATATAGATCTGTCTATACATCTGTCTGCATGTGTGTATATATCATACATAGTTATACGCAGAGTTTTAGATATAGATATATAGTCTTTTGCAAACCATAAATTACTTGATGAAAATCAACAATTCAATATAATTCAGCAAAGACAAAAATGATCCCATTCTAGCCCTCAAGAAGCTTTCATTCTACTGAAACTACATTGTATATACATAGATAAATAAATGTAAAATAAACTTTTATTTTCATTATTAACTGAGCAAACCAGAATAGAATAGTCAATAACATGTTAGGCTTCAAATCTGAAAGAAGAGGTCTCAAAATTCCCCTGCAGATATTTATGAGCTATGTGATTTTTGATACTTCATTTGACTTCTTTGTATCACAGATAACTCCCTAGAACTTGTCAACAGAGTCGGGTGGGTTGCAATCTGTATTAGTGGAGAGAATTCTCATACTAGGAGTTCACTAAATTAACAAATCACATCTCCTCTGTGTGTTGGTGTTAAATGAAAAACTTATTCTCTAAGAGGTCCAAAGACAGGTCTCTTCATATATTTATTAGGTAGATATTATTATTTTTAGTAACACTTAATGGGATGATTTAGCATTTCCAGTTCAAAATGCTATCTTGAGATGACAATAGGGAAGCAAAGGGAGAAAAAGTATTTTTAGAAAGAGAGGGTAGGAGATGCGGAGAATGTGTGTAGTGTGAGCCTTCATAAGATAATTTAAAAATTTTACCTTATTTAACATGTAGCACATGATATTTCCATTGGAATTCATAATATAGAAAATATCTGGGGGTGGAGCCAAGATGGCAGCGTAGCAGCATCAACATATCGCAGCTCTCACATAGCCACCCCAAAATACCTACAAAATAGGACTCTAAACCAATCTTAGAACTCCAAAATGCACACAAAGATACTTCCCACTAAAGTCAGCTTGCCTATGAGGAACCATATCAGCACTGTGAACCAAAATCAGCCTGGCCTGAAGCCGCAGCTGTGCCCTGGGGGTGGCTGGACGGGAGCAGCAGAGGAGCCTCTCTGCTTAGCGGATCAGTGGCAGCTGCGAGCAGCGTTCGGAACTAGGTCAGTGGGAATTGCAGGGAGAAAAGCGTCTACCCGAAAGGCCTCCAGAGTGGAAAAGTGAAAGGCAGAGGTTTTGCACCCGCCTCCGCGTTGTAGCTTCCCACTCGTGGCCTGCAGACAGCAGGGGGACTAAATGATTGTTCTGAGGCCAAGAGCTCTCGTGTTGAGCAGCCTGGATCTGTGTCCCGGTCTTGGGCCTCGGTCCTGGAGTCTTCATTATCCAGTCAGCTGGAAGTATTTAGGAAGACTCCCAGCATCTTCCTGAGAGCTACAGAAGCCAGGAGAACCCCAGCAATTTGGGACAGAGCTTTTCCTTCTGGAAGCAGAGACCCACAGAGATTTTTAAAAAAAAATCACAGACTGAACAACCATGAGTAAGAATAAGCATAAGAAGCAAAGTAAGAACAGCTCCCAAACCCTTGATTCCTTCTTTGGGGAAAAGAAAGAT
>CM053580.1:482538551-482561757 GCA_028627135.1 Pseudochirops cupreus
TATATATGCATATACATACACATATGTCTATATAGGAGGGTTTATATATGTGTATGAAGACACATCTGAGTATGTGTATATATGAGTACATAGAGGGCACAAGATCAATTGAATAGGAAGGGACAATACTCTAAAAGGTGAAATTCTGAGGTGGAAGAAGATTAGAATGAGAGGAGACAGGGAGAGACAGAATGGGGTTAATCACCTCATATAGAAGAGGCAAAGGATTATTGTTACAATGGAGGGGAAGAACAGGAAGGCAAAAGGGAAAGTGTCAACTTTACTCTCATTGAATTTGGCTTAGGGAAGGAATGGCATAAGCTCTAAACTGGGTATCTTGCCACACAGGAGAGTAGGTGGGATGGGGATGAGAGGTGGGATGATGGAAGGGCAGGCAGTGTGTGTGTGGGGGAGGGTTGATGGAAGTACACAGTTCTGTAAAGGGACAGGGACAGGGTAGAGAATAGAACAAGGGGGGTGGGTTAGGAAGGAGGGACATATAATCAGTCTCTCACAATATGCCCACTGTGAAGAGGTGCTGTGTAGTTACACAGGTACAGCCTGTATTTAATTGCTTTTCCTTCCAGTGGGGGGTGGGTGACAAGGGAGGAAGGGAAAAATCTAGAATTTAAAGTTCTATAATCAAATGTTAAAAATATATATATATATGTGTGTGTGTGTGTGTGTATACATATATATATATATATATATATATATATATGTATATATAGGTAAGTATTATTAACTACATCTAGCTGGGAATTAAGATACACAGGTATGGTAGTAGGGAGATCCATCCTCTCTACCAGAAAGTCAGAGGGGTGAGGGGGAGGACATAGGAGAGAGCAGATTGGTTGAGGGGTTATACAGTGGGATGGCTTTTTTGAGGTGTTGGGTAGGGGAAAGCTGGGGAGAACATTTGTAACTCAAAATCTCGTGGAAATGAATGATGTAAACAAGAAAATAAATAAATTTATTTTTTAAAAAAAGAGATAGGTGGAACATTTTATCCACCAAGGGAATCAGTTTTTTATAAATTGGGTACTTTAGTATTCTTTTCAGAGAAGGGATTCTTAGCCTGTTTTTATGACATGAATCCATTTGGCAGTCTGATGAAACCTATGGACCTGTTCTTAAAATAATGCTTTTAAATCAATAAAACACAAAAAATTACAAAGGAAACTAACCATATCGAAATAGCTGTCAAAGTGATTTTTTTAAAAAATCACAGATCCCAGGTTAAAGGTCCCTGTCCAAGGATTAAAATATTAGAGATTTCCATCGTCCCTTGATGAACGCATGTTCATATTTCAGTGCAATCTCTTGTGCTCAGTCTTCATATATCAGTTACAAGAGATGGAATATGAAACTAACTTAATGGATTGCCAGAAAAAGATCAAATTTCAGTAAAAAAAAATCCATGCATTGAATATCCAAGTGCATTATGAAGGCTTTGACATGTCAACAAAATTTTTTTGTTCATATAATTCTATTTAAGATGGTTGCCAGGATTTAAGATACTTTGAAATGGTCACTATAAATTCAATTGGTATATAAACTAGATCTTGAGGTTTTTTTTTTCATTCACCTGAAGAACTTTTAGTCTAACTACTCAGTTATTGAAACTTATTAATTTATTGAAACCAACTGAAAGCAAATGTGCAATCCTTATTTGGTATGATTTCATATTATGCAAATGATCACCATCAGGATCCTTGCTGATAATGAATAAATGGTGATGTAAACAACCTATCAAGGAGATAGCATGGGATCAGGATATGGAGTCAGGAAGACTTGGGTTGAAATTCTGAAGCATTAGACATTTATTATTTGTTTAGTATTGGATACGTCAGTTAAACTCTCTGGATCTGCTTCCTCCTCTACAAAATAATAGTACCTACCTCCCAGGGTTGTCGTGAGGATCAAATGAAACATATATGAAGCCCTCTGAAAAATTTCAATCTCTATGTGAAGTCAGTTATTTTTATAATCATATAATTTTATAATTGGTCAGGTGATCACCCTAATTTCTAGTCTTTAATCTTATTTCTATCTAAATAAATCTATCGGATACAAAGTACCCAAAAAATATACAGTGTTTTATATTGGAGTGATTGACTTTTCAATATTTTTTGCCTCAATCTTCTTACTCTTTTTCCAACTCTATCCTTAATGAAACTGGGCCAACTGCATAGACAGTTGGGAGATCTACCTCAGTAGAAGATTGGATTAGGAGTCAGGAAGACATGAGTTCAAAACAAGCTGCAGACACATACTGTGTGACCCTGGGAAAGTCACTTAACCCTGTTTGCCTCAGTTTCCTAATCTGTAAAATGAGCTGGAGAAGGAAAGGGAAAACTTCTCTAGGATCTTTGCCAAGAAAACATGAAATGAGTATACGAAGAGTTGGACACAATTGAACAGCAACAACAAGATGCACTCTGTAATTATATCAATAATGTTGCTTTACATTGAATAAATGAATGAATGAATGAATGGATAAAAAACAAACAAACATGTATTAAAAGCTTATTTTATGCCAGTCACTGGGCTAAGTTCTGGGGATGCAAATATTCCCTTACCCTCAAAAAAAGAGAAAGAGAGAGAGACATTCCCTATACTCAAGGAGAAACAATATAGGCTGCTAGATGCTATAGTGGAAAGTATGCTGGGTCTGGAGTCAGGAAGACATGAGTTCAAATCCTCCCTGAGATGCCTACTATCTATGTGACCTTGAAGAAGTCACTTATATTACATTTGCCTCAATTTTTTCATCTGTAAAATGGGTATATTAATAGTACCTGATTGTCAAGGTCATTGTGAGGATCAAATGAAATGATATTTCTAAAGTGCTGGACACATAATAGGCACTTGTAGCATCAATGTGATATTCACAGCACTGACGGCAACTATTAATATATCAGTGTAATTCTGAATTGCAAAATATAATAGACTCTTCATATAGAGGACAGAAGCAAAACATTTATTCAAACATCAGAAAGGCAAATCCCAGCCAGAAAACCAAATTCATCATAGCAACAAAGAAATCTATACACAATAACACTGCAGAGATTGACACCATCACAAAACATTCCCACAACCATCACTGACAAGCCAAGCTGTCTCTTTGCCTGTGTCTTCTCTCCTCCCTTCATTCTAACTGCCTTGACTCCCAGCTTCCTCCCAGTTCTGCTCCATACTTCCTGTTCTACCCATTCAGCAAACTCCCCCCACTACAGACTCCATGTGATTACATTCAGCCTATTAAGGGGGAGGGAAGATCTTCAAATTACCATTACCATTACAGCACTCTATAAATGTTAACTACTATTATTATATTCCTCTTCAGGTCATACTCCTAACTCTTGACTTTCGCTAGTGTTCCACAGATGTTTCTTCACCCTGGAAGTTCACTTCACTCCTAACTTCTTATATTGAAAGTACTCTCTGTCTCTGTCTCTGTCTCTGTCTCTCTCTTTCCTCTATTCTCCCCCTAACCACCCATGCCTTTTTTCTCTGATTAACTACTTTCTTCCACAAATTCCTTTTGAAGAAGGATATCCAGGGTAGCTATGCCTTCATTCTTCTCCAGACTGTACTCCTGCTTCTCTGTCTAGAAGCGATCTTCTTGCCTTCAACTATCTTTTATGTGTTATCTTTCCTCCTTAGATTGTAAGCTTCTTGAAGGCAGAGACTACCTCTCTGCTTATATTTGCATTTCCAGTACTTAGCACAGTGTCTGGCAAGTAGTGCTTGTTGATTTGACTTGACTTGACTATGGGAAGTGGTGGGGCAGCTAGATGGTGCAGTGGATAGAGCAGCAGGCATGGGGGCAGGAAAACCTTAGTTCAAATGCAGCCTCAGACACATTAAGTGTGTAACCCTATACAACTAACTTAACCCTATCTACCTCAGTTTTCTCAACCGCAAAATGAGCTAGAGAAGGAGTCTTACAAGATTCAACAATTACAACATGGGGAGTGGTAGCCATAAGGCATTTTAGTCACAGGAGCAACAGAGATTGTGAATTAATTCTTAGAGCAGTCAGTTCTTCCAAAAAACATTGATAATATGGATTTACTGTGAGGGAAAGAGGTTGAAAGCATGTTGTTATATGTACTTGTGGCAGGGCAGATGCCAAGACAGTCTGGTTGAATGACCAGATGGTGTGGAATGGTCCCAGGGTTGACTACCTTTTAAAGGTTAGATAAGTTTTTATTTATTCAAGTCCCAATCAAGACAGGTTCACTCCAGAGAAGGAGTTCCAAAATAGATTGGATTAACTTCCGCAGAGTCTAGGTAATGCTAGAGGATGTTGGTTCAGGTGGGGAGAAAGGGGGTAGCTACATCACGACAAATGCCAAGGTCATACATTTAAACATAATTTAATTTTCAAAATGTTTTCTCTCCCATAATCTTATTGGATCCTTACACTGAATCTGAGATAAGAACAAGATACCATTTTTATCTCTATTCAGGGATATATAGCAACTTGCTCAAAGTTAAACAGAAAATAAGGAAGTCATGAAAAGTATGTAGATATTCTCGTGAATATAGTGAATGATAAAAAGGAAGACTAGAAGGTAGCAGGTATGTATCCTCGAACTGCATAAAGACAAAACTATCTTTCCTTTAGCTAAGAAAGAGTCAATAATGCTTTTACAGTGGCACAGTCCACCACAGGGTGAAAGTCTTCTGGGTGAGACCCCTCTTGGTGGTAGGGGGAGTGGAAACTTTCTATTGTACTTACAATATGCCAGATAATGTATTGAATGCTTTTACAGCAATATCTTATTTAATTCTTAACATAGGTTGCTATTATTATCTCAACTGTATAGTTGAAGAAACTGAAAGCAGATGGTTGTTAAAAGACTTGCCCAGTATCAGACAGCTAGTCAGTGTCTGAGGCTGGATTTGAACTTAGGTCTCCCAGACTCCAGGTGCTCTAGCCACTGTGCTACCAGCTACCTCAGACAATGAAGTGCTAGCTAGATTGCCTCCTACAGATATTGAAGCTGCCTCTATTAGTCCTGCACCATTCCAGAGTGGTCCTCAGTATTGTGCATCTCAGAGTAAAAAAGCCTTCTTCTGATAGACAGGTTTAAACCAGGAAGATAAACTCCAAGAATAGATTGTTTTTAAACATGAAATAAAGTCAACTATACAGTCTCCATAATTTGAGTATGAAATAAAATCCTAGTCATCTAGCATTTTAAAATCCCTAGTTAAAGCAGTGATTAAGTGGTGCAGTGGATAGAATGATTGGCCTCGAGTCAGTATACACCTGAGTTCAAATCCACTGTCACACACTTATTAGCTGTGTGACCTTGAAGTAGTCATTTAATCTTTATTTGGCTTCCTCAGCTGTAAAATGAAGATAATAACAATACCTACTATAATGGTAATGGGACTTTGAAGCTCTTCTCTGCCCCTTAAATAAGCCTAAGTGAATTTGAGGACCTTCCTTAATTCGAAAATATACTCTGCTCCCAATAGGCTGAATGTGGTTACATGGAGCCTGTGGTGGGAAGAGTTGCTGAAGGATGGAGTAGAGTCCAATAGGAGAAGTTTGCTTAGGGGAGGCTTGTTTTTCAGGGGGCACAACTTTTGTTGCTTTGTAGTCAAGTGGTCACAAGGGTTGTGATGTTCTCTGACCCTGGAGAAAGATGTGTGTGTGTGTGTGTGTGTGTGTGTGTATATAAATATATATACATACATATATATATGAGCCAAGGTTTTGCTTTGGGGCTCACACATGGGAAGAATTGTATGATTTAGCCAGATGAGACTCTGGGCAGCTGTTGAGCCCCACTCCCACCCCCCACTTTGAAAACCCAGATGTTGGTGTTTCTCCCTCTGGTGACTAGTTGTATGTCTGTAATGGTCAGACAGCTAGCAGCCCTGTCTGTTGAACTGTGTTATTTTCTCTTTCAATTTTTATCTGCTTGTAACTTCTGTTTGTATTCTCTGAAATTCAGGGTGCTAACTTTTCCCCCTGAACTAGGTAAATGATATATGTTTGTTTGATTAAAGTAATATAGTTAACCCTTTTTGAGTTGCTTTCCTTTAGAAAAGCAGATCAAAGAACCTGTGCTAGTAGCCATTCTGGGTGTGCCAGGGTGCTTGCTGCTACACCTACCTCCCAGGGTTGTTGTGAGAATCAAATGAGATCATAATTATAAAATACTTTGTAAACTTTAAGGTGAAGAAAGAGGGAAAAGGAATAAGCATTTATATAGTACCTGTTTTACATCAGGTACCACAAATATCTCATTTGATCTCATAACAGTCCTGTAATGCAATGCTTTTATCCCAATTTTATTGTTGAAGAAACTGAGGAAAACAGAAGTTAAGTGGTGTGCCCAGGGTCACACAGTAAGGTTGGATTTGAACTCTGATCTATCTTGACTCCAGGCTCAATACACTATCTACCAAGTCACCGAGAGAAACACAAAGTTATTTGAATCAACCCAGCAACCCAGGTTGTAAAATTTCCTGGATACTAAAAATCTCTCAAATCCCCCAAAAACATTATGATATTTCAACCATTCTATCATGTTCGTATCATGTGATCCAAATTAACCTTACACTTAACCAAGCACAACAGAGTGTGTTTTTCTTCTACTCTAACCAAAAAAAAGTCCTCCTTCTTGAAATCTCTTGACATTCAGTTTGTTTTATTTAATTGACAAGTATAAATTAGATCGGAAAACTAGCATAGTTCCCCCAGAACTCACTCAGCATCTGGGTGAATATCTATTGCGAGGAGGAAAACTAGCTGTTTAACATGTGTGCATTTTCAACCTGTGTAGTAAAGGAGGAATTTCTGAAAAACAATATTGACATTGTCTCATGTTATTATGTACAAAAACTGAACTATGTGTCCTGCTAATTATCTGATTTCAGGCATCATCAGATAAGGAAGTACCCAGATCCCCAGGGCACATCTGCAGAACTCATTGAGCAGGAAAGAAATTGACTTAAGACAAAACACACATATTCACACAACCATTTTACAATTTTTGTAAATGGTCAGAAATAAAATTTCTGGCATAGAAATTATTAGTCATGAAGCTCTCCAGGAGATGCTCTGCCAACCCTTTTTCCTTAAGTAAATTACTTGAGTTAAATCTCTGTAAACAATTAAAATGATGCCTATTCTCTAGTCATATTTTCCCTTTACCATCTCAAAATAGGCCATGTAAACTATTCCCTCCGCAACAGTTTAACATAGTCCCACAATAAGGATGTCTTTCTTGCTGACATTTGGAAAGTGGTGCTGGTCATTTTGAAAGGAAAAAAAAATCCCAAGAACACTTGAAACACTGGATCCATATTAAGAAAGCAGATATTTTTACTTCATTAAATATTCTCTCCTCCCCTCCCTACCTCTGTTAGTAGGCCAAAAATCCTGATAAGATTGTATAATGTAATTAGAACCTTTCAATCAAAGTAAACTTGTCACTCTCAACTAATGTTTTTTGAAATGTTTTACTCTGCTAAAATTTCTTTTTAGTTGATTCTATTTTAAATGTAATGCATGGCTCATTTGGAATGATTAAAAACAATATTAAATTTGAAAAACACACAGAATCTTGATTAAGAGAAATAAAATAGCAGGCATTCTTTGAGTCTTTTCATTGCATGGAAAAAGAGAGGAAAAAACAACAATCCCAAACTGGACTTTATTTCGAAAACATTCTGGGGTAAATCAAAAAGAAGCATTTATTGTCTTAGCTATAAAACCTAGGTAAAATACTGATCTCAGGCAGGCTCATTTTCCCCAAGGAAATGGCTGAGAATTTGGACTGAGTTCCTAGAAGTGTGACCTGAAGCAAAGAAGCAGTGTCCAGGTTATACAGAAAGTATACAAATGTAGCTTTTGTCACAGCAAGAGCAAAATGCTCATCAGATAAATTCGCAATTACGCCTTCCCATACAAGACATTTTTGCCCATAGGATACATATCTGAACCATATAGAAGCACTTATAATCTCTGACAATAAAGCTTATGGCATGTTATTTTACTAAATATGCTGATCAGAGCCATCAGGTTTAGCTTATAATGAAAATTAGATCTGTCTTGAAAGGCAATTGCATGCTTATTATCCATTTCTCCTTGTGAATTGGGGTTGTTTCATTCTTTGTACTTATATCTCTAGTAGCAGGTACATAGGCACACAATGCGTGCTTGGTTGATTGATACAGAACATGAAAATTATATTGAATCAAACTCATTTCCTTATCGATATTTCTAAATAGTATTCATTATTAATCATTCCTCTTTTCAACCGAACCCAGAAAGTTATCAATCTAGATGGATATGTTTTGAACATTTGACAAAATACTTTGAAAACATAATTATATTTGCATTCTTTTGTTGCAGAAATATATTTATTACTCAAATTATTTAGGAACCTATCGTCTTTTTTCTTTTTCAGTTTATTTCTCCTCTAAGTCTCAAGATTTCCTCTTCTGTGGTTATTTTGGATTTATTTGTCATTGTTTTTTCCTGAATTCTAAACTGCATGTGTAGTTCATTAATACTTTTTCTAGTTTTGTTTTGCTGAACATTTACTAAACATGAGCCCAGATACGAATTCAAATAATTTTATAATCCAAATAATGTCTATAACAAATAGAAACACTTGTCTCAAGAATGATACTAAATCTAAATGATTTTTATGACTCTACCACAACATCCCCATCAACTCAAGATAAATTACACAGAGAGAAAAATCAATCAAAGCAACATTCTTTACTCTTCGCCCAACATAAATTGTTGATACTCTGGCTGGGTACACAAGTGGTTATTTGAATTGCTGCTTTATTTCCTTTCTGTGAAATTGGAATCCTGATTTGGCAGTGTACTGTTACAGACTAGGAAATGGTGCTAGTAAATTTCATTGTAGAGAAATTCAGTTTGACCCTCCTCTATTTCACAAACTCATTGATTGGTCCTCTAAACATATGACTCGGAAATAGACTGATTTTTCATTTTTAATCTTGGAGATATTTAGTATGAAGTAAGTTTGAAGTTTCAAATTTATATCATGTCATTTAGCACACCGTCACCTTGATTTTGTCAGCACATTCTTATCACTGCCTGTTCTTTAAAAAATACCTCCTGATATGAATACCTTGTCTTTGGGCAAGCTGGTGTCTAACCATCATTTTTTATGGATGCGTAATGAAAAGCTGGAGTCAGGGAATCTTTAGCTTGTATCAGGTTTTACAATAACATGGAGCCTGGGTACAGACTATCTCAAGGCCTAGAGACAGCCCTGATTAATCTGACTGATGACCTTTTGCATTTTGAAAAAAAGGCTGGCCTGTCCTTTTGGTTTATGTTACGTTTGTTAGTCACTTCTGACACTAAGTTCCTGGTGCCTTTTTATTTATAATATAGCTCCTGGCATGGGTTCTTCAAGCTGTTTTTTATAGTTGCAAGACTTATTTTGAGATACCCTTTGGCAAGATAATCCTAGCCTCAACCCCAGGACATGGGTATCACATTCAGCTTGACAGAACATATGTTGCTGGGAGGAAGAGTTAGGGTTTTAACCAATACTCTGATAGTAGCCTGTCTTTTATTTAACTGAGAATTTATTTAAGTTGGAATTAAGTTGGAGCATTATGTATATTACTTATTTGGAAACCCTTTGGAAGAATTCTCTAATTAAACAACTTACAGCAGTTGTAGAAGTTGGCCTACCGTTTTCTCATTCTTAGCCATTCAATAAGTATTTATTGAGTGTTATTTCCAAGAAATGTTCCAATTTATTTTCTTCTTTGAAATATGTAGACTAGTCTATAACATCAGAAACTATTTGACTGGTGCCAGGTAGAATGGAGTAAAAGTGAAAAGAACCAGGAGAACAATTTATTCAACAGTGATCTTGTGAAAACTAAAAACTTAGAAAGACCTAAGATCTCCAGTGAACACGATGATCAACTGTGATTCCAGAGTAAGAAAGAAAAATGTTATCCAACTCCAGATAAGAGATGGGGGACTCAATATGCAGAATGAGACACATGGTAACTTTTAAAAACAGGGCTAAGGTAGGGATTTGTTTAGTTATTACTCTGCGTATTTCATATACAAGTTTTCTTTTTCTTTTTTTTCTAATAGGGATTAGTAGAAAGGAGAAAAAAATAAATGCTTGTTAACTGAAAAAAATATTTAAGGGGGGAGATAAATTAAAGTTCATAGATGTTAAATACGAGAGGTCTTTTCTTCTTAGGATTACAATGATAATATACTCCCTGTATGATACTCCCTGTATTGAAGCTATAGTCTGTTGGTGGAAACAACTTGTACAATTCTCAAATAAGAGTTATAGAGGTAATTCTCCTAGAGCTTATGTTTTTGGTGGGGATGGAGATGGGTGCTAGGACAAGTACAAGTGAGAAACTGTGTTCCCTTTGCTAAAGGATATAGTCAACCAGAGCCTTCTGTTTAGTCCTTATATATCCTTCTCATGATGGTGTGTAGGGGGCGAGTCAAAGAGGAATAAAGCAGCCCACTCAGAATCTTTTGATGGGAAAGACTTCTACTCTCACTCTCCCATCCTTTTCTTCTGAAGCTAAAGTATGACACACTATGTGTTGCTCCCTTATAGTTCTAGGACAAAAGGAGAAAAATTTCCCTTTCTTCTCCCCAGTAACAATAATGGCTTCTCACACTTAGAAGCAAGAACATGTGCTGCTGCCTTGGTAAGTATGACGTGGGATAAGACTTCAAGTCTCTGTTTGCCTCCTGCATTTTGTGATTCTTTCCAAGATCACGTGTGATTGAACACTGATCATGAGAGACAGACTTCTTTGGGACTAGCTATCCTCAGAATTTTGGAGTTCTTAACCTCTGGCTAAAGCTGAAATGCAGCAAGAAGAATTATTTGCAATTCTACCCATCTTGAGGAGATGACTATAGGCCAATGGATGAGGCCAGGCCATACCCTGACTTAACAGTGGGTATGGATCTTGAGAAAACTGTTTGGATAGTTCAAAACTGAGAAGAAGATGAAATGTCTATTCAACCATCCCACAAAACATTTTATGTTTTAATGTTTACTTATCAACTTTCAAGGAGAACATTATAGGGTTTATATGTTGCCCTTTCACATTTTAAGTCTTTGTAAGTGCTCACTTAAGATTCATAAGATCATAGATTTTAAGTGGGTAATCTTAGAAGGAAAAATCTTAGAATCCATCAATTCCAAAGCCTTCCTAAATTTTAAAGGTAAGGAAATTGAGGGATAATGAAGCCAAGTGACTTGGCTAAGGTCACATGGCTAGTGTCTTGAGGTAGAATTTTAATGTAGCTCTTCTTGATTCCAAGTCCAGTATTCTATCTAACATGTCTTGTGTGGTGGATGAAATAAATGACTATCCTATATTTCATCTCCTTTCTGTATTTAGCACCTTTTTATAAGGGCCCCCTTTTAAAATCTCTTTTGGTGAGACCCAAAAGTGGAGCAAAAGTTAAAATTCAAGTTATTTTCTTAAGGGCTCTGACAGTGGAATATAAAAAGTGAGTGATGACACAGAAAATATTACTTCTCCCTTTAGAGGCCAAGCTCTCCCAGGACTAAAGTCAGTCCTTGCTTTACACTGATGTTTATATTAGGCCCCTAAGGTTGAGAAGGAGCCATATCATTTTGGCCCAGCAATTTTTTTCGCTATATAAGTATATACAGCATACATACATATGGACATACATACATAATAAATACAGTTTAATTTGGGAAGGGAAGGTACCAGAGTTGAGAAGACTAGTAAAGACTACATGTAAAATGTAATTTTTTAAAACTGAATGTTGAAGGACACAAGGAAATCCCAGGAAATCCTATGGTGAAGTGAGGAGGGAGTGTGTTCCTGGCATGTGAGACAGACAGTAAAAAGACATAGAAATGAGACATGCACTGTCCCTGGGTGACTAACAGAGAGAAGGCCAGTTTGTCTGGCCCATAAAGTACACGAAAGAGAATAAAATAAATAAAGTAAGGCTGGAAAGTTAAGTTAGAGTCAGATTGCAAAGGGCTTTATATGTGAAACAGAGGAGGCCATATTTTATCCTAGAGGCTATAAGGAGCCAATGGAATTTATTGGATATGAGAGTAACATGGTCAGATTTGTGCTTTAGTAAAATAATTTCAAAAGCTATGTGGAAGATGGATTAAAGAAGACAGAGACTATAGGGAAGGAGGCTAATTAGAAGATTATTTCAATCATCCAGATAAGAAGTGACAAAGGTCTGTAACAGGATTGTGTACATGTGAGTAGAGAGAAAGGAGGACACATGGAGGAGCTACCATGGATAACACTAAGGCTGTGAACCTAGGAGACTGCTGCCATCAGTAGAAATACAGAACTTTGGAAGAGTAGGTTTAAGAGAAAGATAATTAATTCTGTTTGTAAGATGTTAAATAAGAGATATTCTGTGGAACAGCCAATTCAGAATGTCCAAAAAAAAAAAGAAATGAAAAAGTTAAAAAACCAAATATAACATATATAAATACCAGAAGATTTGTTACAATACCTACAGGCATAGCATGGAATCTAGATCTGAAATGAATATAGAGAGAATAGTGTGACAGAAGGTATGTATCCAGAGGGAGGCCTTTTTCCGTATTCTGGGTGTGCTCCTAACCCTTGGAAGCTGATGAGATCACTAAGTGAGATGAAGAGAAGGCTCAGAACAAAACCTTGAATATGGGTGGTGGTGATATGGATGGAGAAGCAGCAAGAAACTGAGAACTGAGAGATGAACAGATTTTAAATATAAAAATACAGAAGTAAAAAAGAAATCTAGTAAAATGAAATAAAACATTAAAAGAAAAAAGCCACATAAGCCAAAAACAATTGATCTTGAAGATAGGATCTGTAGAGATAAATTAAGGATGTAGGATAAAATCTTAACACCATAATGTAGAAAATAATACAAGAAAGTACTCTAGAATTTCTGAATACAAACATGTTGTCAAATGAAAAATCTACAGATGGCTTCCAGAAAGAAAAATAAAAGTGCCGCAAGCGCTATGACAAAGAGCGTTTAAATTTAAGAATTTGTATGATGACCAAGAAAATATATATAGGCATTCAGAAGAACCTTCAACTATACAGGCAAAGAAATTTAAATAATATAAGATTACTCCTTAGCCCAAGAAACCATGAGTGGAAATGGAATAGTCTATTTCCCAAAGCAAAAGAGCATATCAAGACACTGATATATTCTGCAAATCTATCCCTAATCTTCAATGGAACAAATACAAACATTTATTCACAAGAGTCATTTAATTACTTTCGAAAAGTATTAGCCATTATGCAAAAAAGTGAACAGAATATTCTGCTTAAAAATACCTAAACCAAGAGCAGCACAAGAAAGACGAATATGTATAACTACTACGAAAAAGAACAGTGAATTAAAACAATTGCCCCTTATATAGAGATTGTATTTTTAGAAAAATAAAAATTAACCCATGAGGTTAAAAAGAAAGAATAAAGAGCAAAGATCATCGAGGGATGAAAAAAAAATACAACAAGATAAGGTTGTAAGGCAAACTTAAGGAAACCGAAGTGATATGGAAGACAGAAGTGAAACATTACGTAACAAATTCCATAATTTCTCTGAGTGAATCAGCATTATTTTGTGGTAGAAAATATCAGAGTGGGAGGGCATATAAATGAAAAGTCTGGGTGAAACAAGCAAATAAGTGATGTACCCATAATAAGTCTACAGGTGAATGGAAAAGGCATAGTGTTTTCTGTAACCTGTACCACCTCCCAACAAAAGATGGGGCTAGAATAATATGCGAGACATGGAAAAAGGGAAGATTTGAAACTAGGGGACTAAATAGGTTGATATGACCCTAACGGGGTGGAGGGGACCACACTGGAGTACACTTCCTTGGTAGAAGATGTACATGCCCACAGCGGAAGGGTATTAGAAGTCTTTTGTTGCTGTTGGTCAGTTGTTTTAGCCATGTCCAACTCTTTGTGACCCCACTTGTGTATTTCTTGGCAAAGATACTAGAGTGGTTTGGCATTTTCTTCTGTAACTCATTTTACAGATGAGGAAAATGAGGCAAACAGGGTTAAGTGGCTTGCTAGTAAGCGTCTGAGGCCAGATTCGCAATCAGGAAAATGAGTCTTCCTGATTCCAGGCCCAGTGTTCTATCCACTGTATTCTCTAGGTGCTCTATCAGAAGTTTACGATATGTTTAATTGGGGGAAGTTAGTGTATTATGAAGCCACCTTTCTTGAGAGAATGTTTGTGGCTAGAGATATGTGAGCTACTAGGAATAATTAACACCCGCAATAGTGGGGGGCACATCGAATCTGAGCCGAGATGGTATAGTCTCTGGGATCATGGGGAAAGAAGGGGATACTGTACCATACACAGCAATTTTGGATAACAAAGTAATTATTACCATGCAGCTGTCCTTTTGTTCAACTTGGCTTACTTCAGACA
Source organism: Pseudochirops cupreus (assembly GCA_028627135.1). Taxonomy (NCBI): domain Eukaryota; kingdom Metazoa; phylum Chordata; class Mammalia; order Diprotodontia; family Pseudocheiridae; genus Pseudochirops; species Pseudochirops cupreus. The sequence goes on from CM053580.1 coordinate 482,553,025, forward strand.
CTAATGCTTCTAAGAATCAGGCTGTATAGAATTTTAAAAAAAAAAGGGTATGATGGGACAAGATTAGGAAAAGCAAGACCATAGAAAGTAATTGGAAGAGGGAACTCAAAACTGATGTTTCAAAGGTTTAACTTCATGATGTACAGAGAGATTTTGGATTCATGAATCAGAAGTTAACATTTCAGAATAGATAGGAAAGACACATAATTAATTGAGAAGCAATCAATAGCTTCAATAAAGTGTCAGAACATGAAATAAACCCACAAAAATCAATACATTTCTATATTTCAACAATGAAATGCTGAACGCAGTTTTAGCAGGTCATGCTCAGAGTTGCCCTGTTTGCTTCTGGTTGATCATGCACACTGATTCAGTATACAGATTCCTAGGCAATGATAAAAAAAATTGAATTATTGACTCAGTAGATATTTAAATAGAGGTGATCCCCACTCAATTTCTCTTTTTCCCTTAATCACTAGTACCTTTTGAGACTCTTGACAAAAGGGAGTAGGTGTCCCCAATCCCAGAGACATCTAGATTTCAGGTTAAGGAAAAGCAACCAGGTGAACTTAATTGAGCCTGGACCTATGGCTGCCTCTTCTCCTATACTTTCGTTCTTTAAACATAGATGACTGAACATTGATCTTGAGATGGACATTTATAAGCTTAAGAGCAACTCTGTGAGCCAAAGTTCAGGGATCCTGGTTCCATTGATCAGAGCTTACCAGTGACAGGGGATTTTCTGCATTAGGGAGGATACCACAGACCTGGGGAAGAGCTCAACCCCTGCCCTGTTTTACCATAAGACACGAATTTAGGAGAATTGTTTGGATAGTGCAGAGCTGAGGTGAAATTTTAAAATTCCTATTCAGTAGTCCTGGATGCTTTATGTTTTGATGATTTTAAGTCTTAACTTCCTGGGAGAGTATAACAGTTGTTATAAGTTATTGCATCCTGTTTTAAGTCTGTTAATTCAGACTTATGGGTCTTGTGTGTTTTAAACAGTAAATAAATAGCTGTCTCATATTTGATGCATATTGTACATTAAGAATTTTTTGGGGGAGACAGGAGCCAAATCTAAGTTTTAAATCACTTTGTCTGAGGAACTGGAGGTGGGGGCAGTGTAAAAGAGGAAAAAAGTATGGAAAAAGAATGTAATCCTTTTCATCAGAGTTCTGTTTGCCCTGTTACTGATCTCAGTCAAGATATATGTGGGTCCAGTAAGAGCGCCCTCAATGGAGAGGAGTATGTTAAATTACTCTGGCCCCCTAAGCTCAGTTGTAGCTCTAATTACTAAAGAATAATAGAAAGGAAAGTCTCATGAAAAATAATTTTAAAGATTCTCAATATGTTTAGTAGTTAGCTTATCAAAGTTTACTCAGTATTGTAACCATATAGATACAATTACAAAATATTCCTTAAAGAAATAAAAAAAAAATTAAATAACCAAAGTCAATACTCTCAGCTGGGCCTTGCCAGTATATAACAATGATATTGCTGCCTAAATTAATTTACAGATTTATTGTATGCCATTATTTTACAAATAATTTACAAAACCAGGCAAAATAACAATAGAATTTAATTGGAGGAATAAAAGGTCTAGAATAGGAAATAATATAACAAGCAGAAAAGAAGGAATGGAAGAAGAATAGTACTTCCATACTATGAACTATATAAAAAACGTAATCATTAAAACTGGGCAGCTAGGTGGTGCAGTAGATAGAGTGCCAGGCCTGAAGTCAGGAAGACTTGTCTTCATGAGCTCAAATCTGGCTTCAAACACTTACTAGCTATGTGACCCTGGGCAAGTCACTTAACTCTGTTTGCCTCAGTTTCCTCATGTGTCAAATTAACTGGAGGGCAAACAATTCCAGTATCTTTGTCAAGAAAACCACAAATGGGGTCACAACAAGTCATACACAACTTAAAATGACTCAACAACAACAAATCATTAAAACAAATTAGTATCAGCTAAAAATAGGAAAGCAGATAAAGAGAACAGACTAGACAAGAAGAAATCAGAACTAACTGAACTCAATAACCCAGTGTTCAACAAACCCCAAATCATAAATTACCTAGGAAATAACTCTTTATTTTGACAGGAATTTCTGTAAAACTAGAATGTTATTTGTCAGATATTAGGTTTAGACCTGCATCATATATCACATACCATAATAAACCCGAAGTATTTATATGGTGGGAGGCAGTTTGGTATAGCAGATAGAGTGATATACCTGGAATTGCAAAGATATGAGTTCAAATCCTATTTTAGTCAATTACTAGGTGTGAGACCTTGAACAAGTCTCAACCTCTCTGGGCTTCAGTTTCTTCACTTGTAAAGTAAGGGTGTTGGCCTCAATTATCATTAAGACCTCTTTCAGCTCTAAATCTATGATTCATCTATAAACTGGATATTAAAGGTCATATCATAAAAACAATGAAGAGAATTGGATTGGATATATTTAAAGTTATGCCTAGAAATTAAATCTTTAACAAACAAAAAAACAAACAAGGAACTGAGATGATTACAAAAAGAAAAGTAATTTAGATTACGTGAAATTAAAAAAAACCTTTTTCACACTATTGGTGCAATTAAAATGAAAAGGAAGTAGAAGAGTGGGAAATAAATCTTTGAATCAAATATTTCTAATAAGGGTTTGATATCCAACTCTTGGGCAACCAAGAGAAATGTTATAATAGTAAAAGCCATTCCCCAAAAGATAAATGGTCAAAGGATATAGAAAAAATGGTTCTCACAAGAAGAATTGCAAACCATTAACAGCTATATGAAAGAATGAGCCATGTAACTAATAACAGAAATGCAAAACAACTTTGAGGTTTTACTTCCTATCCAACAAATTGGCAAAGATAACTTAATATGTGACAAGTCAGTGGAGGGAGAGTATAGACAGAAGGATATACTAATACACAGTTAATTGAAATATTGATTGGTCTGACCATTATGGAAAGCAATTTGAAGAAAGTGCTTAGAATGTCCATACCCTTTGCCCAGAAGTTGTGTAGCTAAAAATATACTCCAAGGAGATTAAAGACCAAAAGAAAGTCCTCAATTTTTTTAATAGTAGCAAAGAAAAAGTAGATAATACCAGTTATTGAGAAGTGTTCAAATAAGTTGTATTGTATGAATGCAGTGCGATATAATTGTGCTGTAGGAAACAATGATACAGTGAAGGCAGACAAGCATGTGGATAATATATGAACTGGTATAATGGTGAAATAAGCTAGTGTCAGGAAAAATATATACATAATGACTACAATGACACAAATGTAAAGAACAGTAACACAAAACAGTTGAAATCAAAGTTTGTGAAATTATATTGACCAGGATTGGGCCCAAAAAAGAGATATGAAAAGAAGCCTTTCTCCCTTTTCTTTTCAAAAGTGAGGGACTATGGATACAGAACTACATACAATGTCAAACTTTCGTAATATGTTGCCCAACATTGTTGAAGTATTCCCCTATCCCTTTTAAAAATTATTTGCTATAAGAGATAATTCTCTAGGAGGAGGAGGAGAGAGAAAGAAATTCCCTGTTATAAAAAGCAAAATTATATAAATGAAATTTATTTAAAAAAATAGAGAAAGAGGGATTGGGGTGAGGTGCCCTGGATGATCTTGTTTCTGGATGACAGAGTGATGGACGCATCAAGGACAAAGGCATTGCAGAACCTCTTAGGTAAGACCCACAAAACTCAAAAAAGAAAAAAAAAGTGGAGAAAGAACGCCTGTTATTCAAAGTATGATATGCCATTGGATGGGCAATGTGTGTGCATATTGATGGACACATTAATAAACTGTCAATGAAAATGGTAATTGGTCAATTGTTCTTACCATGATGGAAAGCAAATCAGAAGCACACATACTTTTATACATACATATAGATACATACATTGCCCATCCAATGGTATGTCATATTCAGGATTCTCTCTCTCTCTCTCTCTCTCTCTCTCTCCCTGGACACACATACACACACACACACACACACACACATACACACATATGTATACACATGATACTCTGGCCAATGCTATATTATGTGTGTATATACACACACATATACATATATGTGTGTTTATATATGTATAAAATACTCTGAACAACATATAGATATAGATGTATGATACATATTTGCATATGTGTATTATATGATATATGTAATTATTCCTAGAATGTGAGTAAAATGTCCATATTCTTGTATCCAAGAGTTCCATTGCTAGGAATATGCTCCACTGAGCTCAACAGCAAAACAAAAAGTCCACATATACTATTTGTGTATGAATATGTATGTTTGTATGCATGTGCATACATGCTTATATGCATGTTTGCATATGCTTATATGTATCTAATCCATATATTCATATGTCTATACTAATGAATACACACACAAAACAGTTGAAAGAACTAAATTCAGTCTTGATGAAAGTGAACAAGAAATTCTTCCTAAGAATAAGAGATTTCTAAAAGTAGCATTTGCTGCCTCAGGGGGCAGAGAGGTCCCCTTCACTGAGGAGCATAATTCAAAGGGATCAACCTTCTTGGCTATGTTGTTAAGGGGATTTTTTTTTTTTAGTTACAAGTTCTGCCTGATGATCTAAGAAATCTTTTCTAATTCTGAAATTCTGCTATTTGCTGGGACGTTACGGCAGTGAAAAAGATTTCTTTCAAATGTTGAAAAATTTCCTCAACTTCCCTCATGAATATATCTATCTACAAACATTATAATATAATCTATTTCATTAACCAAGTGTTTCCAGGAAAGAGTTTACCACCAACTAGGTTGACATCAGAGATCATTATATCATCCTCTAGGTTTAAAGAAAAGACCATTATGATAGTAATATTACAAAGCAAAGAGGAAAGAGATAACATGTAGGAGGAAATGGTTGGTCATTGTCAATGATAGTCACCATGGCCACTGAGAAGGGAAGACTGAGTCTTAGACTGACTCTTGTGTGTGAGATCCCTATAGGCCTGATGAGCCTCATTATTTTCTATCATTACTACAGTTTGGCCTGCCTTGGTTTACCCTCTCAGTCCAGTTCCTGATTTTCTCTGATCTTTAAAACCATACTCCCTCTGTAGCTGGTTCATCATGGTTTTAGTTCTTTTTATGTGTTTTCTTCCCCCACTTGAGGGCAGGGATTGTTTTTCTTTTTGCTTGTGAATAGTGCCTCACATATAGAAGTGCTTAATAAATACTGGTTTCCTTCCCTTCCTTTTTATTTTTGTTTCTCAGAACATAGTGTGCTATAAAGCCACATTTGCGGGATCTTCTCTGCTTCTAAATAATAGAACCTCTGTCCTCGGTTCTGAGTAACTACCTCCTTTTAGACAAATTCCTTAGGATATGACCAACACTCTCGTTTGATGATTTTAACCAATTTAAATAGGTGTACAGAACCTTGATTGAGATTAATTGATTAAATCATGCTGATTTTTACCTAAAAAGGTAATTATAGTTTAAAATGGCTACCATTTTAAAGTTTAAGGTACTGTATAAATATTATCTCGCAACAACCCTGGGAGGTAAGTGAAATAATTACCCCATTTTATAAATGAGGAAACTGAGGCAGACAAAATTAAATAACTGGTCTAATGTTATATAGCTAGTGAATTCCTGATGGTTAGATTTGAATTTAGGATCTTGCACTATATCCCTCTATATACTGCACCACCATTAAGTGGGTGGGATAAGCAATGGAGACCCACTCTTGCATTTTTCTCCACTTTTCTCTCTTTTATTCTTTGTTTTCACTCTTAAGTTATTTGCTTCATAAGAAGGCAGCATTTTAAGTGGCATAAAGATGTTGATGACTATGATTTAAAAGCAAACTAAAATTTAACTACATCAAGGCCCTTTCTTGAATGTCCTAAATATATATTCCCATCCATTCATCCATCTGTTCTTTAAAAGAAATAATAAGTTCCCTAAGGTTATTCCAAATATTATTCAATTTTTATGCACTCTTTCCCCAGGAACATATCTCATAAGAGATGTTTAAAAGAAAGGAATTGCTATGTATTGTGTTGCTTTTATATACATTATATTAGAATTGTTCAGTTTACAATAAAGTAATATTAGCAGGATCACAAATTATTAGCTTTTTGAAGGAACATTACACACACACACACACACACACACACACAATAAGGTATATATGTTTGACATCATTTACTCAACACCAAAAGGATCAATCCCTTAAGTTTGCTGGAATAAAACCATATATATTTTAAAATAATTAAATATAAAGAACATTTTTAACCTAACAGATGTCTGTAGGCTAAGGGGAGACATTGTGGTTAAAGAATATAGCATCTAAATAGGCATTTGACTACATATTACAAAGATTTTTTGAGAAATTCACTTTCATCTAATTCTTACAGTATCATGGGCTAGAATCTACATCTGTAACTGTATCTATTATGGTTTACTACATCGAATATTTGGCTTGGAATCAGGAAGACTTGGGTGTGCACACTATCCAAAATGCTTTTATCTGTATGATCCTAGATGAGTCACTTAACATTGTTTTCTCATCTCTAAGATGGGGATAATATTTGTATTATTATACTTGTGTATCTATATCTATATCTATATCTATATCTATATCTATATCTATCTATCTATCTATCTATCTATCTATCTATCTATCTATCCTTAAAAATTTGCTGTGGGAAACACATCAGGTGCCACAGTAGATAGAGTATAGACCTGGAATCAGGAAAATCTGAGTTAAAAGAGGCCTTATAAACATAGCTATGTGAACCTGGGCAAATCACTTAACTTTGGTTTGCCTCAGTTTCTTTTTCTGTACAATGAGGTTAATAATAGCATCTACTTACCAGGGTGATTATAAGGATGAAATGAGATGATATTTGTAAAGTGCATTGCAAACCTTAAAAGTATTATATAATAATAATTACTATGCTATGTCATTAATTATATTATATATAATTACATTATTAATTATGTGAGGTGTTTTACAAAACTTATGGTGCTACGTGTATGTTTTTTATCACTTCTACCACCAATAACAACATCATTGTCACCGCTATTATCATCTTCATTATCATTATCCTTACAAGTAATTTATGGTTTGCAAAAGACTATATATCTATATCTAAAACTCTGTATAACTGTGTATTATATATGACAATCATATAAAGTTATTACCACATGCTACTGAAAAGAATCTCCTGTCAATTATAGAGTTGTTTAGGATCTTGTAAGCAGCATGATGGGATTTCCTACAAAGCTTCCCCCGTACTTTTTCATTGTCTAAGGCAAACTAGAAAGGATATAAAGTTATTTTTTTCACAAGGCTTACAAGGAAAATTGGTCTCATTCCTTTGGAGTCACACCTAATCTCTTTCAAACTAATAATAAGCACTTTTTAAAGTCTTATGCTCCAGATGGAATTTCAAAAAAAAGTCCTTAATGTTAATTTTTGTCACCTTCCATGAGAGCTTGTTCATTTCAAAGATAGGAAAATTTGGGGGTCTAAGTTCCTGAAAACCTAAACAAAGAAAGTTTAAGTCTTCTCATTTTAGACTTCACTTACTCCTCACCAATCCACCCCCATTCCACAGGAGATTGTTTCATTGAGCTTTGCCACATGTGGGCGTTTGGGATAAGATCTGAAAAACTAAGTTTTTCTCTCCTTTGTGGATATCTTACATCAGGGGTTCACAGAAATTTGAAGTTTTCCAAGGCCTTAATAGGCATAATTTCCTCCCTTTTGCCACCAAGGATTATTCCTCATGAAAAAAAAACCCCTTGTGTGTTGCTCGGTCTATTTTTAAATGTCACAAGTGACAGAACTTGCCTTGGTTCTCCTGAGATTATGATATGTGTTCCCATGATGAAGATGCTTTCCCTGAAACTTGCCCTGAATTTCCATTTCCATAAATTGATTTTTTTTACTTTTAATTAAATTCGTCCCCTGCCCATTCATGTTTACACTTGCGAAATATTTGTAGGCTATTATTGTGTCTTGAGTCACAACTTTGCAAAATTGTTCATATTTAATGTTCCTAATTTTTCTTAGTGAGTCAATCCCTCCATCCTGATCATCAAGTTTCTTGCTGTTCCCTAGCCTCCATCTGGTTCTAGTTGAGAAGTTATTCCCTCATTGACATGTTCTATACCCAGTACTTAATTAGCTAGAATTTGATGAATTGAGAGGGCAATTATTTTGGGATGTGTCTTAGTTTTTGCTAACTTCATTGGTCATTTTGGATATCATTTTGTTTCACATATAATGTCAAATTCATCAGTTCCTTGAAGGAGTATGTGTTTAAACATCAAACTTTCAAGTTTCTCTCCTCTCTAAATCAAACTCTTTCAGTTCTCCCACTTCTCTGTCCCTTTCTGTTTGTCTCTCTCTTATTGTCTCTCCCTCCATCCTCTCTCATACTAAAAAAAAAATTAAGTGAAACTAACATTATGAGAACTCATCTGAAAGTTTATGCAACATTTTGCATCCGTAGTACCCCCTACATTTCTATTAAAACAATTTAGAGAAATCTGTTTTCTCTCCTTCCCATGCCTACCCCATTGGGAAGAAAACAGCTTTCTTATATTTAATATGTATTTTAAATCAAACAAATTTCCTCAATGACTGTACACAAAAATATCTATCTATCTATTTATCTGTCTGTCTGTCTATCTGTCTCTCTGTCTATCTATCTATCTATCTATCTATCTGTCTG
>CM053580.1:482562257-482581825 GCA_028627135.1 Pseudochirops cupreus
TGGGCCTCTTTTGTCATTTGAGTTAATCTATTTTTTAGGGTGTTAATTTCTTCAGTCAGATTGCTGACTCTCTTTTCATGATTTTCTTGCAACATTCTTATTTCTCTTCCCAATTTTTCTTCCACTTCTCTTATTTGGTTTTCAAAATCCTTCTTCAGCTCATCTCTAGCTTTAAGGCAATCTTCATATTTATTGGAAGTCCCTGGTGGGGGAGCTCTGGCTGCACTCTCCTCCTCCCTTTCTCTGCCATGATCTTTCTTTTCCCCAAAAAAGGAATCTAGGGTTTGGCTGCTGTTCTTACTTTTCTTCTTATGCTTATTCTTACTCATGGTTGGTCAGTCCATGGTTTGGTTTTTTTTTAATATCTGTGGGGCTCTGCTTCCAGAAGGAAATGCTCTGTCCCAAATTGCTGGGGTCCTCCCAGCTGCTGTAGCTCTCAGGAAGGTGCTGGGTCCCTCTCCCACTTCCGGCTCATTGGATAAAGAAGACCCACAGGACCAATGCCCAAGACCTCAATCCAGATTCAGGCTGCTCAATGCGAGAGCACTTGGCCTCTGAACAGCCAGGTCCCCCTGCAGTCTGCAGGCTGAGGGCGCGGAAGCTGCAATGCAGAGGAGTGTGCAAAACCTCTGCCTTTCGCTTTCCAGCCATGGAGGCATTTTGGCCAGACCACTTTTCTCCCAGGACCTCCCAAGCCACACTGACCTAGTTCTGAACACTTTCACAGCTGCAGCCAATCCACTCCTTTAATCCTCTCATCCAGCTGCCCCCGGGGGCTCAGCCAGGGCTTCAGGACAAGCTGGTTTCAGTTTGCAGTGCTGATGCAGTGCTGATATGGTTCCTCGCAGCCGAGTTGACTTTAGTGGAAGGTATATTTGTGTGTGCTTTGGAGTTCTAGGATTAGTTTAGAGTCCTATTTTATGGGTATTTTGGGGTGGCTATGTAAGAGCTGCGATATGTTGCTGCTCCTACACCGCCATCTTGGCTCCGCCCCCCTGTTTGACTTTTAAAGCCCTTCATAGCCTGCTTCACACGCACCTTTCCATTCTTCTTGCATTTTACTCCTCTCTCATATACTCTACAATTCAGTGACACTGATTTCTTTGCCCAATTCCCAACTCCAAGGTTTTTAACTGGCTGTCCCCTGCACTTGGACTTCTATCTTCTAACTTCTCTGACTTTCTTCAAAATCCAAACTAAATTTCTACCTTTAGAAGAAGTCTTTTCCAAATCACTTAATGCACATGCCCTCACTCTATGATTATCTACAATTTATCCTGTATATATCATGTTTGCAAATAGTTGTTAGAACTTTGTCATCCCCATTAGAATGTAAGCTTCTTGAGAGCAAGGACTGGTTTTGTTTTGTTTCTTTCCTTTTCTTTTCATTTGTCTTTCTGTTTTCCCAGTGCTTAGCACAGTACCTGGTAGGTATTAGCTGTTTAGTAAAGACTTTATGATTTGTATGAGGTGATCCTAATTAACCGCAGAAAGAAGCCCAGCTTCTCAATTCTTATTTTGTTTCTATTTTCCCTGCCAAGGAGAATACTAGTAGGACTGGAAATGAAACAACAGAAATGGTTAAAAGGGAATTGAATATAATAAGGAGTAGTAAGTGAACACCTCCCTAATTGTTTCTGATTAATCCAAATGACCAAATTACCTGGCTCAGATAATTTGTTACTGAAATAAATGACACCTTTGATTGATACCTGCTGTCAGCAAAATTTGAAAGATGCTGGAGAGCTAAAGAAGATAGGGGGACAAATGTCCCAATTTAAGAAAAAAAAAGACAAGGGAATAGATTCTGTAAGTTTGACTCATTCCTGAGAAAATCTTAGAATATATTTCTAATGAACATCTGGAATAAGAGTCTGTGATTAAAAAGAAACAGCTAAGATCCATCAAGCATAGGTCATGATAGACTTATTTCCCTTTTGGGGTGCTAAACTGGCAATTAGGGGGTAGACATAATTTACTTAGATTTTAAACAAAATAACATTTCATAAAGTTCCTCATATTTCTGATAGATACCTAGATAGATAGATAGATAGATAGATAGATAGATAGATAGATAGATAGATAGACAGATAGATAGATACCAAACCAGACAGTCAGGCAGTCAGGTGGATTTTAGCAGTTCGTGTCAACTTGGCAGGAAATCTCCGTGGAGTTCCTCAAGGATCTTTTTTTAGTCAGTGCTACTTCACGTCTTCAACAATGACTTGAATACAACTATAGATGACATTTTCATCAAATCAGTAGATAACAGAAAGTAAAGAGGGATAGCTAAGACATTAGAAGACAAAATAAATAGCATAAGAGTTGACATAATATATTAGATGAGTATAATAAAATAAAATTCAATATGGATAAATGCAATAGTGAGCAAGTAAATGTTTAATAACTTAATCTACCAAAAATGTATGAATGACATATTTTTAAGTTTAATTTGGATTTTTAACATTTTAGCTATCATTCTCTTAAAGCTAGACAAGGAACATAACAATAAATTAAACTCTGATCTATAACATTTGCCAGCTTCTGAAATATAAATACTTACACTAAAGATTTAACAACCAGCTCTCAGGAGTTGTTATGAACTGGTTCCAGCACATTTTTGGATAAATGCATTTATCTGACACTTGCAGTTTTAAAAAATCAATCTCTCAAATACAAGATGGGGAAGGAAGGCATAGCTAGATAACAGTTATAGAAAAAATTAAAGTTTTAGTGTACTGCAAGCTCAAAGTGAAATATGATGTTTTCCCTGCAGAATAACCTCAAAGAATACAGAGGAGCTCTACTCAAACACATGAAGATATGCCATGTGGAGGAAGGATGAGAATTTTTCCATTTGATCCGGTGAGATAGAGTATGAAGCAATGATCAGATATGAGGGAGTGAATTTAAGTTTGACATCATGAAAAATTTCCAAAGGAAGACAGCAATTCAAAAATTGATTGGACTACCAAGAGAAAAGTTAGAATTTTCCCTACTTGAAGGTCTGCATACAGGCAAGATTACTTTGTTGGGAATGTTAAATTTGGGTACCTTTTGGGGTATCCAGTAGATTAGGTGGGAACTAAGATTTCTTCTAACTATAATTTTATGTTCTCTGAATCTATGCCAGACCCAGGAAGGTCCAACTGATAATCTTAACGGGCATCACCATAATTAAACCAATTCTTTCAGACCAGGATTAAGATTGGACATTTGAAAAAGTAGGAGCCCACCCTAGAGCAGTAGATAGAAGGCTATCTGCCCCAAGTTTCTCCATTCTATTTTTCCCAATCAAAGCCTAAGCAGCTCTTTTCAACAGATTTGGGTAGTTAATTTATGGTTTCCTTATATTTCACATCATGAAACCATATATTTGCTTGAAAATTTTGATTTCCACTATTAATGGGTAGAAAAAAGGAAGACATACAGCGCATATACAGAACTCATATGCACACACACACACACACACACACACACATACACATACACTCACACGCACAATGAGATAACCAATAAACAAAGATAGTTTGTTTCAAATGTCACCATGGATTAATTGTCAAATAGAAAATAAAGAATAATTGGTATCTGGCAAAACAATGTTAATGGCAATGTTCTCAAGCAATTTTTAAGGGCCATATAGTTGCCATAGAATAAGCAAAGAGTATATCCACCCCTGCTTGAAAAAGATTTATGTATTAATCTAATTATACCTAATGCCCATTAACAGTTGCTCAGAACTCATTTTGATGTAAAGCAATGCAGCATAATGTCACAAAGAACAGGTGTTGAATAATGATGGTGATACATTAGAACATAGGGTTATTTGGTGGTTGGCTTTCCTATATTTACAATTGTTTAATGAATGCAAGTTCCACAGTATCAAAAATCTGCTTTCCAGAAGGTCCTGGGAACCTTTCCAGACACAGTCAGATTCTCAAATAAAGTGTCATAGTGTATCATCTATTTATTGCATTAAGGCACTTAAACTTTAAGAAATTAAGTATAATTTCTTAAACATTGGCAGCTCCATTTGACTCTATTGGGGAGAAAATTCCACAGTTTAATCATGTAGAAATGGTTCATCCAAACATACCTAATGCAAAAAAAGAATAATAATAAACACTGTTAATTGAATAATTAATTACTAAGATACTCTTTTCTCTTCATAGCATTTTTGTGTCTGTGTTAACTCTTCTCAATTCCATTAGTCACATGGAGCCAAAATGCAAATCTTTGAACTTACCAGAGGAAAAAGCACATTAGCTCCTACAATGACTTCCCTACCTTTTCTTATCAGTCTCTTCTGGGTAACAGAGTGAATCAGAAGTCAGCACACAAATTATCAGGAAAGACATAACACAGAATTCCAATGTATTATATAAGCATTCATTTTTGCTCTTCAGATGCTGGTCAAAGACAAAATCCCTGAAGAAGTCTTCTAAGCAAAAAGAAAGAATTTACCGTATTCCCCATATGTTTAATCTTCAATTGAAGGCCCTCTAGACCTCTCGTATTAAACATGTACAATCCAGAACTTATTACCTGCCCCACCAAGTACTTCCCCCTTCCCAAAGACACCATTCCTATAGAAGCCACTACCATCCTCCTATTTATGCATGTTTACCATTTAGTTGTCACCAACTCCTTACTCAAATTTACCCTGCATATATAATATATTGCCTCTCTGCTCCCCTCCAATCTCTCATCTTTAACTGCCTGTGGGCATCTCAAACTGGATGTCTCATGGTCATCTTAAACTCAGATTCCAAAATCGATTTCTTTATCTTTACCTCCAAATGTCCTTCTAACTTCTCAATTACTATTCTTTTACTGTTCAGGGCATCACTCTCCTCCTCCCAGTCACTCAGGATTGTAGCCTAGGTGTCTCCTTATTCTCTTTCACACACCCCCCATATCCAATATGTTGCCAAATCCTGTTGATTTACCTTCATAATATCTCTTCTATAACCCCATCCTTCTTTCCTTCTGACCATGTCACCACCTATCATCATACACACACCACTTCATATGTAGTAGATTGCAATAATCTACTGCTTAGTCTCCCTGCCACAGTTATTTTTCAGTCATGTCTGGCTCTTTGTGACTCCATTTGGGGTTTTCTTGGCAAAAAATATTGGAGTGGTTTGTCATTTCTCCAACTTATTTTACAGAGGAGGAAATTGGGACAAATATGGTTAAGTGACTTGCCCAGGGTAACACAGCTGGTAAGTGTCTGAGGCCAGGTTTGACCTCAGGAAGAATCTTCCTAATTCCAGGCCCAGGATTCTATTCACTGAGCCACCTAGCTGCCCAATTTCTGGCACATAGTACTTAATCAGTGGTTACTGAGTGGTTGATTTAATTCTAGAAACAATATGTTCTTCCTTGAAAAGCATAACCCAGATGATACTATGATGCTTCACAGATCACTATTGAGAAATGGGTAAGAGCTGTAAACAGAAATAATTAAGCGTATTTTTCTTTCTCCTAATGATTAAAAAAACACAAGAACTTCCAGGGCATTTTGTTCATCTTAAGTCGAAATATTTTTTAAATTACTTAAATGGTATAGAACCTATCTATAGTATCATAAACTATTTCATGAAGTCATAATATTTACAGACTTCATTGGATTGTATATAATAATACTGAACACAACATATTTTAAAATATATAACTTTTCAGATATTTAGAGTAACTGGACAAAAATAATGATTTAAAACTAAGATTATAATGTATACAGCTCAAAATCTGTATTTAATATACCTATCAGATTTTAACTTTTTTAAAAAAGAAATTCAGAGGTTTTGATTTTCAGGACTCTCTCCCTCTCTCTCTCCTCTCTCTTTATGTCTGTATATATGTATGTATGTATATGTACCTACATATGTCTATATGTGTATACACACATATACATACACATATATAGATACACACATGTACATCTCAGTATGTTTTGAGCTTGCAAAACCTCAGAATTTATGTCAGTATTTTAAAGTTCATTTTTACTTTAACATAGTATTAACCATAATAATTCCTAAAATCTTTTATGCTTGCTGAATCTGTCATTTTATGAACTTCCTAGCAGTGCTAACCAGATGTGATCCCTGGTTGTGGCTGGGAGGTGGGGTAGAGGAAGAGTGAGCACACACCCTGTGAGTATTACATGGCAGGGAGCAAGAACTTTTTCTGGATAGCATAGCTGAGGTTTAGGAGAGGAAGAAAGGAGTCCCTGAGGTGGAACCCCAGGACAGAATTCAGAAAGCAAGAGTAGGGCAACATTACCCACAAATCAGGATTAAAATTGGATAATAATAATAATATCAAGTTGCTAAAAAGAAAAATAAGACAAATTAAAAATAAACATGAATAAGCAAAGGAAAAATAGCCAGACCACTGATAGCTACTTTGGTGTAAAAGAAGATCTGGGTTCATATTCAGAGGATGATAGTGGGGTAAAAAAAAAAAGTGACTCCTACCCTAAAAAGTAACATCAGATGGTCATCACAAGCCAAAAAGAAATCTTGGAAGAACATTAAAAAAAATTAAAAGATCAAATAAGAGGGAATGAGGAAAAATTAGGGGAAAAAAGCAATTCAAGAAAATAATGAAAAGAAAATTAACCAACTGGAAAAGAAGATATAAAATCTTGAGAAAGAAAATTAAAAAGAATTAAAAAATCAAATAAGAGAAAACTAGGAAAAATTTGAAAAAAAAATCAATTTTCTCTAATATTGAAGATTGAAGTCCATCCAGGACTGATCATGTTACTACTACAAGTCCTCCAGAGGGATTTCATCTAACATTTAAGACACCTTCCTCACTGGTATAGGAAATAAACAAGTCAAACATTTCAGCTGTCCATTTGTAATCCTATATGATCAATCCTTTTTTAATTCACATATTCCATTTAAGACAATCTTTACTCCAATTCAATTTGGAAGTTCCTTACTTGTAACATGTTGCAGCCTGCTCACATCTACCAAGCCCTTCTCCTCTACAGGATATTCATTTTTAATTAGTCTTCTATGACTCATATCCATGTATCATAATTAGGAAAAATACTTTTTCAATATGAGCCTTTGCTTCTATGAGACATTAGGAGTCAAATACTTTTCATTTTTTCAGCTGTATTAACTCAGGTTTCTCAATTATTTTAAATCCATTTTGAAATTATTTTTAATATCCTCTAAAGTCATGTTTGTATACCACTTCAAGGAACTAATCTTTCTCTTCTATCTTAGATTGTCTGAAATTGACCTCCTTCTACTTCTTTCATATAATCTTGCCAGTTTTCATATGACATTCTTCTCCTCCACAGTTCCTGACATCTGGAATAGCTGTTTCTATAGCTTGTTGAACCTCTACCCATTTTCCAATTCTACTTAGAGAAAAAAAAAACAAAACTCTTCCCTTAAAGTCTGCAATTTTCCTCTCCTTTTGTAATGGCCCTATTGTTTTAATAGAGCATATTCAAATTCAAAGCAATAAAAGTTACATTGTATGGTTTGGGGTTAAAATTTATCTGACAACAAGCTCTTGGTTTTAACTACATGCCTACATTTCAAATCTAGGAAATATTTCTTAGCACATTATTTCACTCTGTTAATGTAAGCCAATTTTGGATTTTTTCTGAAATGACATTTCAACGTCAGAAACCAAGCTGATACCTATATAGTTCTGATATTATTAAAGGGAGAAGAACGGACACTTTACTGAGTTTGGCATTGACTATACTTGACATTAAGGAAAATAGAATGCCTCAGAGTAAACACAATAAAGCTATAATTTATAAGAGATGCTTCACTGAAAATACAAACTGATTTCTCAGATCAAATGGCTTGTGAATAGCAGCTTTTCTGAAAGAGAGCAGTCTCCCTACAGATATATATTTGCATTTTAATATATGGGTCTTTTTGGACTTAATTATCTTTGTGTAAAATGTGAACTAGTTCCCCAGGCTCTGAATTTATGAATCAGGCTGAATTTTGTGTGATCTTTTACCCCTATAAAAATATATGCATATGCTTGTGCATATGCACATGTATATATGTGTATCTATACATATGTGGAGAGAGAAATAAAAATATGCACCCATGTGTATGTATACACACATATATGCACACATATGTATATACACACATGTATATGTTTTGACTCATGTTGCTTCTACCAATAGTTGTCTTTTAAAAGCCTCAGGGTATAATCCAAATATATTTCTCTATGGATGAAAGGATGACAAGATTACAAGCACTCGTGGTACTAATGCATGTACTGGGTACAGAGTGGCTTCAATCACACAAACACACACACACACACACACACACACACACACACACACACACACACACACTACTTAAAACAACATAAAAACCTCCTGGTAACAATGCATAAGCAACTGATACCCTTCTCTTTTCCTATCTAGGGAGTCTTGTTTTCTCCAATTACCTTTTCAGTAAGGCTTGCCAGCCTTTTATGGATTAGACTCTCCTCAGAATGAAAAGGAACACTGACTTGCTAGTGGGGCAATGCTTTAACATTCCAGTGAGCCCCACTTTTTACACCAGATCCTTAAAGGCATCCAGTCTTCTGCTAATACTGTGAGTCCATATACTCTGCTTGGAATGGAAATATATTAGTATATTATAGATAGGCAGCCCTTTTTCAGTCTAACCTGCATCATATGTAGCAGATGAAGATGAAATGACTGAGGAAACAAAGGTTCAAGCCTCTGAGCATATTGATTTATTAAACAATGTATGCCAATGTATGCCAACGGGATAATCAGAACCAGTGGCCTTCCTCACAGTAACAGTGACTGTATCTCACTCTTTTTACAATCCATTGTAACACCTGATATGGGGCCTTGAAAAATCAATATTTGTTGTTTTGCACTGAAATAAAATTCATAAAGACTACCTATAATTTATCCCAGCTCTTAACTAAATGAGTGATGCAGAGGACCTCACTTTTCTTGAACCTCAGTTTCCTTATCTGCAAACTGAGGATGGTAGGCTAGACAACCCCTATTATCTCAGGCAAATTCACCTCTCTAGGCTTCAGTTTTCTGTGAAATGAAGGAGTTGAACTTAATCTCTCCTAGATCTAATTCTATGATGCTATGCCTGGTATACTTCACACTAAGAAAACCAGATCTATGAAAATCTTTATTTATAACTAATTAAGGGTGATTGTTTAACTTAATGGAAGTCTATATGTTTCATGTGCATACCTTTTTATTTACTTAATTTAGGAAATGAATACCTGGAAGGCAGGAACTATTTTTCTTCATTTATTCCCCCCATCCCTCTAGTGCTTAGCCCAGTGAAGTCACATCATCAGTACTTAATAAATGCTATTTTATTTACTGATTTATTTTATTTACAAAAAGACTTCTTAAAATTTCTGTAAATTAATACATTGTCAGTGAATTTTGAATGATTCCATTTTTAATTAATTTTTATTTTATTTTCTGTTATATCAACCATTATTAACCATTGAGAAAGTAAAAACAAATAAACAAACAAACACACACCCATTACATATATGTAGAGGTAAAAGAAAACACATTCCTACATGAGTTGTGCAGAAAGAGGAAAATAAGGAAAGGAAGTAAAAAGAAAGAAAGAGAAGAACAGAAGGAGAGAAGGAGGAAGGAAGGAAAGAAGGAAGGAAGGAAGGAAAGAAGGAAGGAAGGAAGGAAGGAAGGAAGGAAGGAAGGAAGGAAGGAAGGAAGGAAAGAAGGAAGGAAGGAAGGAAGGAAGAAAAGAGGGAAAGAAGGAAGAAGAGAAGGAAGGAAGGAAGGAAAAAAGGAAGGAAGGAAGGAAAGAAAGAAGAAAGGAAGGAAGGAAGAAAGGAAGAATAGAAAAGGGGAGGGAGGGATAGAGGAAGGAAGAAGCGAGGGAAAGAAGGAAAGAAAAAGAGGAAAAAGAAAAGATGAATGAATGACTAAATAAGGAAATAAAAGATACGGAATGATTTAGCTTTTTAAAAAAACATTTTCACCTACAATTTTTAGGATCATATTTAATACACAAGTAAGGCATACCTGTATTTACATGAAAATTACCTACGTTTTCCTTCAGTTATAGTAGTCCCACATTTGTGATATTTGACTATTTATCCATGAATATACTGTTTCATATTTTCAGATGAATCTTTGAAGATTCATGAATTCATTTAATATCAGCAAATAGTTTTCCTGTACAAGGCACTGTGAAAACTCTAGAGTAAATACAAATGTGTCAATTATGTAAGCAATGAATGAGCAAAATATAGATGGGGGAAAGATACGGTCTTTATCCAAAATGCCCTGCATGTCATGCTCTGTGCTAAGTACTGGAGATATAAAAACAAATACAAAACATTCTCTGCCCTCGAAGAGACTATATTTTAACAAGAAAGCAAAGATGTACATTTTTAGGCATATACAAGATACAAAAAGTAGATACAAATTCACCTTCAACAGGAAGACTTCAGCATCTAGATCAGAAAAGCCTTCTCCAGACGGTGGCACTTAAACTGGTTCTTGAAGGAAACAAGGGATTACAAGAGTCTAAAGTGAGATGAAAGAAAATATAATCATGTGCTGGTGGAGTGCAGGGTGATAGTACAGCAAAATGGAGATGGGACATAGAGTGTTATGGGTAAGAAACAGTAAGTAAGCCAGCTGAGTGTAATGTGTAAGAAGACTGGAACTGTAGGAAGGGATCAGATTTTGATCAACTTTAAATTCCAAGCTGAGGAGTTTATATTTGATCCAGAGGAGATAGGGAGCCTCTCAAATCCATTAAAAAGGGAAGTGAATGTTTAGACCTGCACTTAGAGGAAATCACTTTGGGGCCACTTAGAGAATGGATTAAGATGGGTGTGGTGGCACATTTATGTAATCCCTGCTATTAGGAAGTCTGAGGTTGGTGGATTACTTGAGCTCAGAGGGAGAGGGAAAGGGAGAGGTGTATCAGCAAGCACCCTAGCATACCCAGGATGGCTGCTAGCACAGGTGCTTAGATCTGCTTTTCTAAAGGAAAGCAACTCAAAATAGGTTAACAATCTTACTTTAATCAATCAAACATATATCATTTACCTAGTTCAGGGGAAAAAGTCAGCACCCTGAACTTCAGAGAATGCAAACAGAATACAAACAGAAGTTACAAGCAGAAGTTACAAGCAGATAGAGAAACAGATCAGCAGACAGGCTTCCAGCCATGTGACCATTACATCCATACCTAGTCAGTTACCAGAGAGGGAAGCACCAACATCTGGGTTTTCAAAGCCAGGGGGCTCAACGGCTGCCCAGTGTCTCATCTGGCCAAATCTTACAACTCTTCCCAAAGTGAGCCCCAAAACAAAATCTCACATCAGGGTATATATAGCCTTCTGGATCAGAGAATGTCACAACCCTCTTGACCCACTGCCCAATCACAAAGTAACAAGGTGTGGGCATTCCAGAAAAACAAGCCTCCGGCCACTGGCTCCATGTGACCACATTCAGTCTATTAGGGGGCAGATTATATTTTCGAATCAGGGAAAGTTCTCAGAGTCACTTAAGCCTATCAAAAGGCCTAGGGGCAGGAAAGATCTTCAGATTTCCATAATAAGAGAGAGAGAGGGAAAAGGAAGGGAAGAGAGAGAGAGTAAGGGAGAGGGAAAGGGACAGGGAGAGGATGGATTTGAGTGGGAAGTAACTTGTCAGGAAGACCAATTAAGACACTTTTTTAATAATTCAAATATGAAGTAATTCTTACTCAATCAAAAAGTGCTAGGAATACTAAGTCAAGAATAAAAGAGTCTTTGCCCTCAACGAGTTGTTTTTCAATCATATCTGACTCTTCATGACTCCTTTTGTGATTTTCTTAGCAGAAGTACTGGAATGGTTGTTTATTTCCTTCTCCAACTCATTTGACAGATGAAGAAACTGGGACAAATAGGGTTAAATGACCTATCCAGGGTCACATAGCTAGTAAGTATCTCAGGCCTGATTTGAAATTGCAAAAATGAGGCTTCCTGACTCCAGACCTGGTGCTCTAACCACTGCACCACCTAACTGCCCATACTAGTAGTTTGTGGGACCAGAAAAGACACAAGCAGAAAATGACACTTTAGGAGAATGTGGAAGTCTTGACAAAAAAAATCAACAACAAAGATTTAAAGAGAAAGCACTGAAGTAGAGCCTCCCTGGCCTAGAGGACATCCAATGAAAAGGAAGAGAGAACAAAAGTGGAGTTTTGTATTCTGAAGAGCAAAGAGAAAAGTTTGGCTACAGCATAAAAAGAACAGAGAGAAGTAATGTCTTAGTAGACTGGAAAAGTGGGGGATGGTCAGGTTGTAAATGTACACAAATGTCAATCAGAGTAATTATTTTATGTTTGAGGTAACAGGGAATAACTAGGGTTTGTTGAGAAAGGAGTGACAATCAGATCTGTACTTTAGGAAATTTATTTTGGGGACTATAAGGAGGATGGATCAGAGTGATGGGGATAGGAGGAGGTTCGGGTTGGAGAAACCAAGCAATACTCCATTCAAGAGGTATTAAGGCCTGAATTAGGGTAAAAGATGTGTAAATGGAAAGGAAGGATTGTAAGTAAACAATATTGTAGAGATAGCAATAGTAAACCTTGGTGATGAGTGAAAGTAAGAACTTGAGGATAATACCAAGGTTAAGGATATGGGTAATTGGGGGTAATGGTGGTGGTCCTGGACATTAATAAGTAAGGGCAGAAAGAGGGCAGGTTTAAGACAAAAGATAATGATTTGTGTTTTGAACTTGTTGAGTTTGAGATATTCACAGGACTGACAAAGATAACAGAAAAATTTCTCATCATCATGAAGTTTAAAATCTAAATGTGGGGGGGAAAGTGCAGACTTAATCCAAAACACTCTTTTTTTCCCATATACTTTTAAATCCAGTGTGTAACAGGTGATTAATAACCACACTCCACTGATAAACACAATCCTGTGCTTTTAGATCAACTCACCTGCACAGGTGAAAAGTCTGCAGCATATTTAGGATGTGGCATATCTCCCTTAGCCCCTGGAAACCTGAAACAACACATTTACGTTCAGGGACAAGTAGTTTGGTCAACCGGAAGTAACTGCCCCAGAAGCAGGAGAGGAGTGTTATGGGATAAAAGTTTGATAGTAAGAGAGAG
The DNA here is from genome assembly GCA_028627135.1 of Pseudochirops cupreus. Taxonomy (NCBI): domain Eukaryota; kingdom Metazoa; phylum Chordata; class Mammalia; order Diprotodontia; family Pseudocheiridae; genus Pseudochirops; species Pseudochirops cupreus. Next base: position 482,575,412 of record CM053580.1, read on the forward strand.
AACCAAGGGCAGCATACTCTCCTCACAAGAACCTATAACTGAATCTGCTCTCTCTGATCCACAATGAACTAGGTATATTGAGAAGCTAAGTTCTCTGCCAATGATAGGACACTAAACAGAAAAGTAAATGCTTTTCTTCAGATACTCCAGTTCATACTAGAATACAACTCCATGTTTTCTTGCTGGAAGATGTGCTGGGTCCAGAGTTTATGAATATTCCTCTAGGGGCAGGTCCTACTTGACATGTGAGTCAAACATGAGTTGTCAATTGTGTTGTATTTTCTACTTTTCTTTGCAGGAAGGAGGAAGGGCGAGGGAACTCCACAAATTGAATTATATATTTGTTAGAATTTTTGGTTCAGAGCAGCTTATATATGATCTGGAAACTTCTTGGATCTGGAAAAAGCTTCTGGGAGTTAAGCCACATGATGGATGTTTTATTATACTAGGAATTATTGCTTTTTGCCAAAAATTAAATGATTGCATTTAACTGATGCAGTGAGCTATTTTCTGTTTGTATGGGGAATCATTCTATCATCTCAAGGTTAGCAGCTATATGGTTCAGTGGATAGAGCAATGAACCTGGAGTCAGGAAAAAATGAGTTCAAATTTGGCCTGAGACACTTACACACTATGTGATCCTGGGCAAGTCGTTTAATCTCTATTTGCTTCAGTTTCCTCAACTGCAAAATAGAAATAATAATAGCATCTTCATTGTAGAGTTGTTGTGCTGATCAAATGAGATAATATTTGCAAAAAAGTACTCAGTGCAGTGCCTGTCACATAGTAGGTGCTGTAAAAATACTTTTCTTTTTCCCTTCCTCTCCTAGTCATATGACTGAGGCTCAGTGAAATATACCAAGAGTGATAAGAGTTTCGGTTTGTCAGGGTAAGAACTTGAAAGATGATTTTTGTTGGGTAAACATAAAATGGTATACACCTTTTAGGTAAATGTTTGGCCTATCCATACCAAAAAGATAGAGAGAGATGGAATGAAGGAATAGAAGTTTGTCTGCTGTTTGAAAACCAGACAGCTCAAGATTTTCACAGAGCTTTTGCCCAGTGAAGTGGACCACTTTACCACTAGGGTGAGTGTGGGACTTGCAGATGCTGACTCTTCCTTTGGAAAAAGATCAGGATGGTGGCTAATAATGCCACCTGGTGGTTAAATAGATATATTTGATTAAACAATCTTAGTCTACCTTAAGGAAATGATTTCAAAGCTCCAACAACAATAGTAGCAATAGCCACAGCAAAAACAATAATAATTACCATGAGCAATATCACCCTTACACTCCCCGCAACCACACACAAGTATTCTGTGATCCAGTGACATTGGTCTTCTTGCTGTTTCTCGACTATGACACTCCAACTTGCTACTTCAGGCATTTTCCCTAGATAAGTCTCATGCTTAGTACACCCTCCCTCCTTATCTCTGCTTCTTGACTTATCTGGCTTCCTTCCTATATAAATCCTACTTTCTGAAAAAAGCCTTTTCTAATTCTCTTTAATTCTAGCACCCTCAATCTGTTGATCATTTCCAATTTATTTTTATATATCTCTTTTGCACAAAGTTATATGCTATCTGTGACAGCTATATGACTATGAGCCCCTTGAGAGCAGAGACTTTCTTTTGCCTTTCTTTGTATACCAAGCCTCTAACACAATACCTGGCAAATAGTAGGTGCTTAATAAATGTTTATTGATTGACTAATAGCTATCATTTCTATATCTCTTGGAGGTTTGCAAAGTGCTTTTCATATATTATGTCACTTGATCCTCACAATAACCTTGTGAGCAAAGTACTTTAGATATTATATTTATTTAATAGATGAGAACTGAGCCTTAGAAAAGTCAAGTGACTTGCCACATAACTAGTAAGTATGAGAGTTTGAATCTGAATACAGATCATTCCTGGATTACAAGCAGCTCAAATTTCTTAGATTTTGATACATTTCAAAAATCCCCTTTTTCTTTGATATTTCAAGCAAGCTTTTTTTCCTCCATAAGATACATTAGAAATACAAGGCATTGTCAACAGCTTTCTAAATATATGTTTCTAAAATATTTTCTTCTTTCTCTATAATTATCACTTAACATTTAAGATCTCACCAAAAACTGTGCAACTCAGGATCAAGACATGCATTATATTGCTTACTCCAGGCACAGATTTGAGGGAGGAGGAAGGAATGAAAGTAGTTGAGGGGGAGGGGATAGACTCAGGATGAGGAAGATGTAAAACTAGTTTTCCTCTTTAATTTGCTTTCCAGATCCATTCCTACAAGTGGGTGTGAAAACAGCTTCTCTCATTGTAGTTGTCAACTGACCTGGAACGAATCTTTATTAGACATCAGGATTTGACTGAAAGAAATCAAACCTCCTAGGGAAATAATGAAATGTGCTTATACGGAGCCTTTCATCTCAGAAACACAAAGCGTTTGAGAAATATTAAACTATTGGTTCACCTGACACCCTGGTGATACAAGAAGCCTATAGCGTGGTGATGTTCCTCCAAAGTCACCCAGACTGTCTCTGAACTAATTGCTAATAGAAACTTGTCTCCACACTGGAGACCTTAGGCTCCAGGGTATTTCTTCATTTCTTTAAATGAGATCCTTTGCAAGTACTGATAAAAGAGGTATACTTTTAAAAGAATCCAAAGCAGAATGGGACAGACAGGGAAAAGGGGTGGGGAATAGAAATAGAACAGAAAATAAATCAGGCTTTGGAAAGAATTTAACACATTCCTTTGTGCGTAAGCACTTAATTCCAAATTCTACATGGGAAATTAAAAACTGTTAAGAGATAAAATAGTTGGAGGTATGTGAGTTGCGACCAAGGGAAAAGATATATTAATTAGATGCGTGACCCTGAGCAAGATCCTGTCTGCCTCAGTTTCCTTATCTGAAAAAAAATTCTTATTTGATAATTCCTAACTCTGAGGGTTGTTGTGAGGATTAAGTGAAATAATGTTTTTTAAAGTGTTTCACAAAGCTGAAAGCACTACTTCGTGCTAGGTATTTTAGCTTTTATTATATAGTAAAGAATACTGTTAGAAAGCTTGAGGTGACATCCCATCTCTGCTTCTCCCAAGCTATGTGAAATTGGGAAAGTCACTTCCTCACTCTCAGCTTTAATTTCCATATCAATAACAAGAGAGTATTTAAAGCATAGGATGCTATATGGCAAGAAACATTTAATATTATTGTTTGACAAATGAAATTGTTCATGAATTAAAATGTTGTAGACCGATGATGTCAAATACAAATGGATCCCACATGTAGCAGCAATGGGCACTCCCAAGTGTGACCCAACTAGATTTCGATGTAATTGGGAAATGTTTAGCAATTTAAGTATTGACTTAGCAAACCACAAATGAACATTGTCTTTGCTTTATTTTATTTATACTTATCTGAGAAAATTTTATAATCAATGTTGATTTTAATAATTTAATATTCATTTTCCTCCTTATTTGCTGTTGATTTTTTAAAAATTATTTTCAGTTCCAAATTTCCTCTCTCCCTCCACTCTCTTCTCCACTCATTGAGAAGGCATGCAATATAATACTCATTATACGTGTGAAATCATGCAAAACTTATGTCCATATTAGGAATGTTCCCCAAAAAAGGCGAGAAAAATAAAGAATTTTTTTTAAAGTACTTCAGTTCTTTTTATGGTGGCAAAAAAATGGAAATTGAGGGGATGCCCATTATTTGGGGAATGGTTGAACAAGTTGTGGTATATGGATGTAAATACTATTGTGCTGTAAGAAATGATGAGCAGGCAGCTTTCAGAAAAACCTGGGAAGCCTTACATAAATGATGCTGAGGGAAATGAGCAGAACCAGGAGAACATTGTACACGGTAACATTGTGCAGTGATTAACCAAGACAGATTTGACTCTTCTCAGCAATACAATGACCCAAGACAATTCCAAAAGACTCATGATGGAAAATACTGTTCATTTCCAGAAAAAGAACTATGGAGTCTGAATGCAGACCAAAGCATACTATTATCACTTTTTTGTTGTTTGTTTTCTCTTCCTCATGGTTTTTCCCTTTTGGTTTGATTCTTCTTTCACAACATGGCTAACGTGCAAATATGTTTAACATGATTGTACATGTATAACCTATATCAGATTGCTTGCCATCTTAGGAAGGGGTGAGGAGGGAGAGACAGAGAAAAATCTGGAACTCAAAATCTTACAAAAATGAATGTTGAAAACTATCATTACATGTAATTGGGGAAAAATACCACTAAGTATAAAAAATAAAATAAAGAGATAATTATTGGGAAATTTTTTTTTAAATGCTTCATTCACTACTCCATCAGTTTACTCTCTGGAGATAGAGATTATCTTTGATTATGAAGCCTTTGGAATTTACTTGGATCATTGCATAGATCAGAGGAGCTACCTCAAACATTAACGATACTACTTCACTTGACTCCTCTCCCTTCTGATTGGAGGGCTGGAGGGGGCAGTGCCAAACTCTTCCCAATGCCTGGCATTAGAGAGGGCAGAAACTGGACTTCTGGGCTTTGTCCATTCTTCATCTGCTGCCCTGCCTGCTTTGTTCAACTTTACTGAACAAAATGCCTCTCTACTCTCCTGTACCTCAGCCTCAACTCGTTTTGGGTGTTGCCTCAACCATTACACTTCTTTTTATTAATTATATCCCCAGCACCTAAAAAGTGCCTGGCAGCTAGTAGGTACTTAATAGATATTTATTGGATTGAATTGGATACTTTTGTATACAGTGGTACCTTGACTTTCGAGTTTAATTTGTTCTATTACTGAGCTCCTAACTCAATTTGCTCATATATCAAATCAATTTTGCCCATTGAAATTAATTAAAATTCCATTAATCCGTTCCAGCCCCCAAAATGCACCCCAGTGTTTTTTTTTTTGTTATGTGATTTTAAATAAGAAAAAGTATTTATAAATAACAAATATTGTATTAAAACATAATAAAAGAGAATATAAAGAAATAAACTGGTTTTATAAAGTATATCTTTACCTTGGATATCAGATGACTTGAGCTAACAGAAGATACTGGTGGAGGTGGAAGGTGGAGGAGATAGATGGAGGAGGTTAAAGGAGTTTTGTTTCATCCTCTTTCCATCACTTTCATCCACTTACTCGCTACATTCTTAATGCTATACTTTATCCCTGAACTTAAGTGCTACAATATCTTTTTCACTTTTGCTTAACTTAATTTTCTTCACCGGTGAAACAAATATGTGGACTGAATGAGTGAGGCAAGGGATGCTGGGTGGGAGTTGGGTTGTGGCATTTGCTGTGCCAACTAGTGGCAGCTCACACCTCAAATTCTGGCTCACAATTCAAAGCAAAAAATCAACCAAGTGACAACGTGTATCTTGGAAATCTCGTGAGTTAGTGCATTTGTATGTTAAGGTACCACTGTATGTGGGTCCTTTCCTTTTCCTTTGATCGTTTTAGGATAGAGACCTAGTAGGAGTCAAAGAGTATACACAGGTGTATATGTATATATGCATACATGTACAGGTGTATATGTGCCCTTTTGGCATAGTTCCAAATTATTCTTAAGAATGGTTGAACCAGTTCACAACTCCGTCAACAGTGAATTAGTATACCTATTTTTCCACATTCTTTCTAGCATTTATCATTTTTCTTTTCTATCATGTTAGTCAAATATGATAGGTGTGAGGTAGTACTTCAAAAATGATTTTACTTGTATTTCTCTATTAGTTATTTAGAGCATGTTTTCATATAATTCTTGATAGCTTTGATTTCTTCTTTAGAAAACTGCCCATTCTATTTGACAAAAACTTCTGGGAAAATTGGAATATTGTATGGCAGAAACTGGGCATAGACCATCATCTAATACCGTACACCAAAATCAAGTCTAAATGAGTGCATGATCTAAGTATAAAGGCTGATACCATAAGTAATCTGGGGAAGCAAGGAATAGTTTACCTGTCAGATTTATGGAGCAGGGAAGACTTTATGGCCAAAGAAGAGTTAGAGAGCATTATAAAATGCAAAATGAATACTCTTGATTACATAAAATTAAAAAGTTTCTGTACAAACAAAGCCAATGTAACCAAGATTAAGAGGGAAGTGGGAAATTGGGAAAGAATTTTTATAACCAGTGTCTCTGACAAAGGCCTCTTTTCTAAAATATACAGGGCATTGAGTCAAATCTGTAAAAATACAAGTCATTCTCCAATTGATAAATGGTCAAAGGATATGAACACGCAATTTTCAGAGGTAGAAATTAAAGATATCTATAAGCATATGAAAAAATGCTCTAAGTCACTATTGATTTGAGAAATGCAAATCAAAACAACTTTGAGGTACCACATCTCACCAGTCAGATTGGCTAAGATGACAAAACAGGAAAATGACAAATGCTGGAGAGGATGTGGAAAA
>CM053580.1:482582325-482600199 GCA_028627135.1 Pseudochirops cupreus
TGCAGCTCTCTTTGTGGTGGCAAAAAAACTGGAAATTTAGGGGATGCCCATCAATTGGGGAATGGCTAAACAAGTTGTGGTATATGAATGTAATGGAATATGATTGTGCTATAAGAAATGGGAAGGAGATGGACTTCATATTTACCTGGAGAGGCTTATACAAACTGATGCTAAGTGAGAAGAGCAGAACCAGGAGAAATTTGTACATCACAGATACATCGTATGTGTGACGACCAACTTTGATAAACTGGACTCTTCTCAGCAACACACAAGTATAAGACATCTCTAAAAGTCTTAGTATGGAAGTACATTCAGAGAAAGATCTAGAAAGACCAGAATTTAAATGGAGACTGAAGCAAACTACATGCTCTCACTCTTTTCCATGTTTGGTTTTGTTTCCTTTTTCCCATTGTTCACTCCATTGGTTACAACCCTTGTTTACAATCAGACTAATGTTCATTTTGAAAGTATTTGCAGATACTATACTTGATTGCAAGCCACCATGGGGGGGAGGGAGGGGAGAAAATTTGAAACTCAAGAGATTGTGGAACTGAATCCTGTAAACTAAAAGTAAATAAACAAATCAATTAATAATAAAAAAAAAGAAAACTGCCCATTCATCATTTATCAATTGGAGGATGGTTCTTATTTTTATAAATTTGGCTCAGTTTCCTTTACATTTGAGAAAAAAGATCTCTATCAGAGAAAAAAAGCTCTAAAATTTTCCCCAATTTCCTACTTTCCTTCTAATTTTGGCTACATTGGTTTTGTTTGTGCAAAACCCTTTTTAATTTAATGAAATAAAAATGATCACTTATCTCCCAGAATCCTTGCTATCTCTTATTCAGTTATTAACTTTTCCATTATGCACAGATGACAGGTAATTTTTCCATACTCTCCTAATTTGCTCATGTTATCATTCTTTATGTTTAAAGCATATACCCATTTTGAGTTTACCTTGGTATGTGGTGTGAGATGTTAGTCTATACCTACTTTCTTACCAGCATACTTTACAGTTTTCCCAGCAGTTTTTGTTGAATAATAATTTCTTACCCCAACAGCTTAGATTTTTGGATTCATCCAACAATTGTATTTAGGGTTTCTCAAATACTAGGTTTCTGTGGTGATTTACTTTTACATATTGTGTCTGTAATGTATTCCATTGTTTGACTATTCTATATTTTATCCAGTATGTGGTGGTTTGGTGATTATCACTTTGTAGAATAGTTTGAAAACTGGTAGCCTCTTACTATCTCTGGGAGGTGAGATTTTCTGATACCACTGCTGCTGTCACCACCACTGTCTGCAAGGTCCACAGTTGGTATTGCTATCACTCCTGGTCAGTCCCAATGCCAATGTGCTGTGCCAGGCTGGAAAAATATCTCACCCTGACCATTTGTGGGTTACATTGCCTTATAATTCCATTTCACTTCAAAGTCGTTTAGAGGAGAATTCTGAGAAAGCTGGCTAGAATGCTTCTTTTACCTTCTTGGATCTAATAGAAGCATTGTTTAAATAATGTTAACTTTACAGAAGTTGTAGAATGGAATAAGAGACATCAAATGATGAATGGAGTAGGGTAGTTTATGGAGCTGTTTTGTTTTGTTTTTTTAGTGTTTAAAGGAGAAGATATGATTGAGCTTTCTTTAAAAATGTAAGGCTTTTTTTTCACATAGAAATCCTCCATTCATTATGTCTGTTTAAGGAGTGCAATAAGAGTTTCATTATATGCAACACTGGAACAAGGAAAGAATCTGAAAAGTGTCATGAAGACCTATATTAATAAATGCATCACTAAGAAAGGCTTCACATACACATACACATACACATACACATACACTTAATGCTTCTCAAACTGCTGGATTTACTGACTATTCGAGGAGCTTGGAGGCAGAGACCTCAAGTCAGCAGATCCTCATACCAAGGGAAAACCAGAAGCTTTGTGAGTTAGCTAGATGTCTCTCCAATCCTGATAGGCAACTAAATGCACCAATGTTATACGATATTGATCATCACTTTTCCTCTTTGGGTGTTCCTTTCTTCATTTTTTCAAAAGAGGAATTACAGTCTAATTTTCAGGAGTAACAAAGTTAAACAAATTTATGTGCATAGAAACGCTTTTTAGAAATACAAAACATTCCATAGAGTAATTATGATATTATTGTAATAAGATATATTCATCGGTAATAAAAATCTTTAGATTGGCAAAGTAGATAAGAACTTGATTTGGAGGCAAAAGGACTGGGTTCTGATCTGACCTCTGCTGCTTACTGTCTGTTTGACCTTGGGAAAGTTACTTCACTTTTCTAGTTCTCTCATCTGTAAAATGAGGAGACTGGACTAAGCGACTGCTGAGATTACTTCTATCCACACATCTGTGATCCTATTATTTCTCTGTTTTCAGAGCAGCAGTTTTCATTCATCCAAGCAGCATCACCTCTGCCCACAATCCTAACCTAGGGAAGGATGGAAAAGGTGGCAAATGCATCAACAAGCATTTACTAAGTCAATAAGCATTTGTTAAGCACCTACTTTGAGCCAGATGCTGGGCTGAGTGCTTATCTCAAATCCAAATCACCATTTATCTGCCAAGAATCACTTTTCCTTTCCTAAAATATCTTACTATGTTGTTCACACTATTTTTTTATGCAAGAGTCTTTAATGCCCTCAGGAACAAATGAGAAGACATCAAGTTCTTTTTAATTTGAATTTGAGGAAACTTCCTTAAGAATAAGTGAGAGTCACTTGGAGAGATTTATATAAACTGATGCTGAGTGAAGAGAGCAGAACCAAGAGAACTTTGTACACAATTACAGACACACTGCATCTGTGATGACTGACTTTGATCGACTGGGCTCCTCTCACCAATGCAAGGTTATAAGACAACTCCAAAAGACTCATGATGGAAAGGGGATATCCACATCCAGAGAAAGAGCTATGGAGTCTGAATGCAGATTGAAGCAAACTACTTGCTCTCTTTCTTTTGTGTTTTGTTTTGTTTTGTCCCTTTTTTCTCATTGTTCATTCCATTGGTTATAATTCTTTACAACTTGACTAATGTTTAATGTAAAGGTATTTGTAGAATCTGTATTGCATTGCATGCCACTATGGGGTGGGGGAGGGGGGGAAGAATGGGAAGAAGAGAAAATTTGGAACTAAAGGGTCTGTGGAATCAAATGTTGCAGACCAAAAGTGAATAAATAAATTTGTAAAGATAAAAAAATAAAAAGAATAAGGAAGAGTCCCATAACCTGCCAACTCAACTCAATAAGCATTTATTAAACATACATCTTCTACAAGATGTTATGACATGTACTAATCAGTCAGTCAGCATTTATTAAGCACCTATCCTGCAACAGGTACGGTGGGATACAAATAAATAAACCTCTGCCTTCAAGGAGCTTAAATTTGTCTGGAATGTTACAGAACAGCTTCCTGTACCTACCCATACATGTTTTCTGTCCACCTAATTCTCAATGACTTCAAAGGGAACTCAAACAACATCTGTAACAGAAAGGAGAAGTTGGCAGGAGAGGTTTTAGCACACCCTCCAATCCCAATGTGTTAAATAGATATACCTTTCACTAAACTAAGTGCCAAGGAATGATACTTAACATTTTCAAAGCTCTTCACAATAGAGTAATTAAACATTATGAGGTCAATCAGGATGATTAGCCCTTGTGTGCAGATAAGAGAACTGAAACACAAAAAGGTTAAGTGATGTGCCCCTGCATTCCCAAGACTTCAGTGTCCATGTGAATATTTGAATTCTATTAGCCTGACAACCAAGATTTGCTCTAGGCTGTCTTGGTACTCATGTCAACACAATGATGTTGTTCATCATAAGTTAAAAACCACTAATTTTGAACATAATTTTTAAAAATCTATCAGGCTTCCAGCTTAAATTACAAAATCAAGTGTCCTTATTTCCAGGAAACATCTCTAACTCCAAATGGAAAAATTAAACTCGGTTTTGATTCTACGGAACATGTTATTCTCTCAATGGCTACTGTGATAAAATTGTCAGGAATTTTTATAAGCTTAAATGCTCAAGGTTGTTGGTGTGTTGCTATTTGTTTTTTCATGACCTTCTTCAATAAATGTGAAGTGATGAATTTTCCACTGGGATTAAGTTAATGAAAAATCTTGCAGGAGATTCCCTTTCCCACAAACTATCATAAAAGTATTCTCTCTGCTTCTTGTCTTTGCCCACAGGTCTTCTAGAGGTCTATTTGCTCAAAGCTGATCCATTGAGAGGAAAAGACCAAGGGGTACAGCCTTAGAATGAAACTTTGCATATCTTCCATTCACCAAGAGACAGTTCATTGAAAGAATACCATGGCTTGCTTAGCATCCTTTAGGCTCAGAGCCTAATATGCTGAAATATTTTTTTTAAAAGATAAAATTCAAGTAATTTCTTTTCACCTACTGTTAATAATAACAACCTTAGAAAATTTGACATTTAAAACTGTGTTTACTACTGTCACCAGTTACCCCACCAAAACTACAGGTGATCTATACTTATAGTGCTATACCTTCTAATCTACTTTGTATTTACCCATTTTGCATATATTTGTTTTTATTCACTTTATTTTTATAGTGTATGTCTTAATATGTCTAATTCCAATCTTCATTAGAATGTGAACTCATTTTGGTAAAGGATTATTTCATTCTTTGTACTTGTCTACACAGTAGATGAATAAAACACTTGTGCTGATAGATTGATTCCCTGACCAAAGTTGTCCTATCAAGATGCATGTTGCAGCATGGTGTAGAGGCTAAAGGGTTGGACCTACACTCAGGAAGACATGTTCAAAGCCCAACTCTGACATTTACTAGTTATGTGATCATGGGCAAGATACTTAATCTCTATGAGTCTTAGTTTCTTTATCTTTAAAATGGTGATAATGAACCCTATCTCATGAGATTGTTATGGGGTTCAAAAGAGATAGTATACATAAAGTGTTTTACAAACATTAAAACACTAGAGAAAGGTCAACTAATGTCATATAGAGGACATGGCAGCACTCTATACACATGCCAAACACCCAAGTCTTGTTACTACCATTATTCGACAAGCTCTGGGGGCTCCCCAACATTTTTAAGATCAAATCCAAAATCCTGTTTATTATTTAAAACCTTTCATAACTGGCTCCCTTCCTACCTTTCCATTCTTTCATTTTACCCTCCAAGCAGACACATTCACATACATTCTATGATTCAGTGATACTGGTGTCCTTGCTGTTCCTTGAAAACTCCATCTCTGACTCCATTCTTTTTCATTGACTGTCTCCCATTACCAGAATTATCTCCATACTCATCTCAGTCTCCTGACTTTCTTGGCCTCCTTCAAATTCCAATTCAAATCTCCCTCCCTCTACAAGAAGCCTTTCCTGAGTCCCATTAACATGACTTTGATTTGTCTTCAAGCCCTGACTCTTGGCAGAGTTTTATTTCTACAATATCACACAGTTAATGGAATCTGAGGGTTTGAGGAACCATGAAAATTTCCCTCTTCTACAGCCCTGCTCTCAGGCTTAACCAATAGAACCATCTCAGAAAGAGCAGAATTAACTGATTCATACTATTTTAAAGATTTCCAGAGAAGATTCACTATGACCCCTCAATAACTTAGTTCAATATAAACCAAACATATAAAAATGCACTTTTGTAAACTAGGATGATTGTTCATTTTATAAAAGGATTCAGTGCAGGGTTCCTTTGAGTATCAAGCTAGATTTTTCTTAAAATGTAAAGCAATTCACAAAATAATTGTTTTAAATATACCCCACCCCCCCAACACATCCCCTTAACACATTTAGGCCAAACTGTCAAATATTCTTATCTTTGAAAAGGTTTAATCAAACACCTTCTCTTTAGTTACATGAAAAAAAAAACCCAACAGTTCCAAATATTTTAGTCTTTGATGCACTTTGGGTAAGCCATAAGCTAGTTGTTTCATTTCTAGGTTACACCATTTTCAAGTCTCCGTTGTCCCTTCTCCTCCTTCCCCATATCCAATCAGTTAACAAATATTTATTAAAGCTTACTATTTGCCATGTACTAGAGATTAAAGGAAAGGTTAAAATAAAAGGTTTATACTCTCAAGAAGCATATATTTTACATGCGGAAACTACACGTAAATAACTAGTTGAAAAGAATATGAATATAGGGTGTGATGGTAATCAGAAAGGAAAAGGAATTAGCAGCAGGTTGGGTGGGGACCCTGGAAAGACTTCCTGAAAAAGGTGAAATTTGGACTGAGTCTTGAAGTAAGCCAGGCAAACTAAGAAACAGAGGTTAGGGGCATTCCTGGTCTAGGGATAGTTGGTGGAAAGACACAGATCTGGAAAAAGAGACCAGATTGTGAAGAGTTTTAAACATCAAACGGAGGACTTCACATTTGATCCTATAGAAAAGAAGTCACTGGAAGACACTGAGCAGGAGCGTGATATGGTCAAAGTGTTCTTTAAAAGAAATCCCCTTAGTAACTGAATATAGAATAAGTTACAGGGGAGAAAACCTTGAGGCAGGAGACCAGTTAGAAAGTTAGGTTAGTAGCTCAGTACCTGATACATAGAAAGTGCTGAATAATACTTCTGGAATGATTGCCTACTTCCTTCAGGTCCCATCCAACCAAGCACCCATCATCTTGCCACTGGGCCTATTGCTGCCCTGCTTATTCCTGCCGTAACAGTACATCTAGATAAAATTGAAAAGGGAGAAAAAGAATCTTCAGTCCCAAGAGAAGTTAATGCACTTAACTGAGGGACTTACTGTATTTATCGGTGAATGATCCACCCAAATTCATGAAGTTGCCAAACTACCTGTTCAGACCCCATTTCCCATCACAGACAACTGTTTCCCTGACATCTGGCCATCCACCCTGCTGTCAGCAGGTATAAACAATCCTTTTCCCGTCCACCAACCTCTGTTTTACACAACTTGCTTTGGACTCAGTAATCAAATCTATACTATTATTCCTGGCACCAACTCACTATCCCTGACAAAGTTACTATTCCTATGACTTCCTACACACATTCTTCCTTGAACAATAAATACATCAAGGGGTAGACTTCAATGAAACAGAACTGCCCAAATTCCATTAGGGATGATGTAGTGGAAAGAGCAGTGTCTCTGGAGTCAAAAGCGCTGAGTTCACATCCTACTTCTGATCATCACCTTCTATGTGACCCTGGGCAGATGATTTAACCTCCCTGTGCCTCAGCTTCCTCACCATTAGACAAGACTTTGGACTACATGACCTCTGAGATCCCTTCCTAAATCTAAGATCTTATGAACTCCCACAAATATTCTTACATTCATTTGTGGTGTTCTCATATGCTTATTCAGCAAGCATTTTTTGGGTATACTCTGAATACAGTATGCCATTGATTGGTACGTAGGAACCCAAAGAGGTTGAAGACAATTTATACCCTCATGAAACCTGAAGGAGAGATAAGTTAAGCATTCATGAAATGATTAAGTGACAAAAATGCAGCTTCATAACCATACTATGTCCAGTGACAAGTTCAATGTAGAGTGTGCTAAAGCCATAGCTATCAGAACAAGCTGTGAGTCAGAAAAGGATTCTTAGAAGATCTGGAAAGGAGGTATGTGCTTGGTTTGGGCCAAAATTCCACATTGCTGACATGTATTCAGTATATTATCAGATGAAATCATATGGTTAGACTATTTCATGATTGTGTATATGTACAGACCATGGTTCTCTATCTTCTATCTAGACGTTTTTACAACAGCATTGACACCACATTTACATGCCACTACGGGTTTTATAAAGCATAATCTTCACAATAGTCTGCCAAATTACTAGTAATGATTCTTGTCATTTTCTATAGACAGCACTTTAATATTTCCAAAGCATTTTATATTCATCATCTCATTTGATTCTTCCAAAAACCCAGTGAGATAGGTGCTAAAATTCTTACCATTTTGCAGATAAAACCATTTCCCAGAGTTAGTAAGTCAATAGCCAGTAAACAAGCATTTATTAAGCACTTAGTAGACACTAGGCAGAATCTGAGTTTCCCCGGATTCCTTCAAGCCTTACCTAAAGTTCTAACTTCTATAAAAAGCCTTCCCCAGTCCTTAATTTTAGGGCTTTCCCCCTGAGACTATCTGCCATAAATATTTTATATGTGTGTATGTATGCATGTATGCATGTATATATATGTGTATATGTATATATATACACATGTCTATATGTGTATAGATACACATATATGTATCTACACATGTATATTTTGTATATCATGGCTTACATGTTGTCTCTCCCACTGATGATGATGACAGTTATAATTTATAGAGCACCTACTATGTACCAGGTTCTTTTGCTAAGCCCTTTATAAATATTACCTTTTATTGTTACTATAACATTGGAGTGCAGGTTCTATTAGAATCCTTTTTTCACAGTTGAAGAAAGCAAGGTGAACAGAAGTTAAGTGATCTGCCCAAGATCACACATCAAGTAAGCATCTGAATTTGAACTCATGTCTTCCTGACTCTAGGCATCCCACTCTACCCACTTCTCCACCTAGTTATACTCTACACTTAGTTATACTCTCAAGATATATCACCATCTGTGATATATCTTAAGAGTAGGGACTTTTTTTTTTTTTGCCTTACTTTGAGTCTCCGGTATTTAGCATAGTGCCTGGCACACAATAGGCAAGCAGTGCCTCACATATAAATGCTAGTTCACTGCATTTATTTACTGTGAATTTCTGCCATAAGATTTTGTAGCACCAATGCAATATTCACACTACCAATGGTGACTGTGAACATGCTGGCATAATTCTGAATTGCAAAACATAACAGACTCTCCATGTAGAAGACAGAAGCAAAACATTTTTCAGACACCAGAAAGCCAAATCTCAACACCAGGAGACTGAATCCATCATAGTAACAAAGAAGTTAATACATAATAGCACAGCAGGAAGCCACACCATCCTTTAGCCTCCCCACAAACAAACACTCACAAGCCTAGCTGTCATAGCAGGGGGCAAACAAACACTCACATGTCTAGCTGTCTCCTTGGATGCATCCTCTCTTCCCTCCAGCTCTAACTGCTCTGACTCCCAGATTCCTGTGGGCTCTGCTCTATCCTTCAGCAAACTCCTCTCACCACAGGCTCCATGTGATAACATTTGGCTTCTTGGGGAGCAAGGAAGATTTTCAAAGTAGAGAATATCTCCAAATTCCCTGAGGCCTATTAAGTGGCAGGGAATGTCTTCAAATTCCTGTTACCATAACAGATTTGAACTTAGGACTTTCTGATTTACAGTCCAACCAATGATCTGCTCTACCATGTGACCTCTCTACAAGTACAAATATTATTATTGTTACTATTTAATAGATAAGGAAATGGTGACATAAATGAGCTACAGCTAATTGTGGTTTAGTAATTTTAGTTGTATCTGACTCTTCATTGCCGCATGTGGGTTTTCTTGGCAAAGATACTGGACTAAAGTTCTGCCATTTCCTTTTCCAGCTCATTTTACAGATGATGAAATTGAGGCAGAGTTAAGTGACTTGTCTAGGGTCACACAGCTAGTAAGTGTCTGAAGCCAGATTTGAATTGAGATCTTCCAGATTCTAGGTCTAGTGCTCTATGCATTGCATTGACAAGTTTTATGGAAGAAATGACATAAATGATATCTTCAAAGAATCTTCTAACACTAGAGGCAGTGCCTTTTCCACTGTACCAGAGCATTTTTTCTCATAAGAAATCTAGTAAATACATATTTCTTAGGTCTTTTGTACTATTATTTGTACTGCTATTTGGCAGTCTCATAATCGGAGTATGAAGGAGAATGAAGGGCCACACTCACCAAGAGCTCACACACCCAAACTGTTTCTCTTTCATCAATGCTCTATTGCTCAGAAACTATCCATTTCAGTCTCAAAGAATAAGACAACTAAATTCCAAAAGAGGGCCTCTGCCCTTTGAAGCAACATAAAAGCTGAAAGAAAAAAGTCTTTTGCTGACTGCGAAAGCTCACTCAGAGCTAAGAGGCGCAGTGGATAGACCACCCGGCCTGACATCAGGAAGACTCTTCTTCCTGAGTTCAAATCTGGCCTGTATGACCCTGAGCAAGTCACTTGACCCCATTTGCCTCAGTTTCCTCATTTCTAAAATGAGCAACAGAAGGAAATGCAAATAAAAAACACCTTCAGTATCTTTGCCAAGAAAACACTGACTGGGTTCATTAAGAATCAGATATAACTGAAAATGACAAGATGACAAAATAACTCATGTGCCTTTTATCTTCAAGAATATCCAGAACATTTTCTAAACGATAGAAAAGAACACGAATGCACTCCGTGATTTTGGTCCAACACGGGGGGGCCGGCTGCCCGATAAGGACGCACAGCTGATTGCTGTTTAGTTGAATCTGTGATATTCAATAAGTAAAACGGTTTCCAGACACAAAGGTTACAAAATACTGTTAACAGGCTTCAAGCACCCGTTGTTACAATCACAGCAGAAATGGACTACAATAACAAGTCCTCATAGGCTTCCTCAAGTTCTGAATCACTAAGAGGATGACAAAGAAGGGAAAAAAATGGGCTTTTTTCCTTCACCAGCTCTGCCTTAGAAGAACAGGTGATTCTCTCACAATGCCTCCATAGAGACCCATTCACCCAACTCAGCAATGCGATTGACAAAATGGGAACAGTGTCCAAAGCTGGAATTTCAAGGGTGTGAACTGAGCTGACAAATGAGAGCAGATATAAAGAAATCCTACTGTAGCAGGCTCCCAGCCAAATTTACAGCGTATGGTTATCTTCTTTTTAAAAAAAATATCATAAGGGTCCCAGAAGAGTCCTGAGGCTGAGGCTGCCAATTATAAAGGGTGTGAATGAACTTCTGGGGCTCCGCAGGTTGACAAGGCCACTCCCATCATCTGGAAAGGGCTAATTTAAAGTTAGGTGACTGACATAACAAATGCCTTGAAAAGAAAATGTAGTATATCATTCTAGGGACTGTTCTCCATTTCTGGGGGAAGTTAGCCAGCTCCCTCCACTGATATAAGGGATATACCTTATAGACTCTAATTCCTTAATGTTAATAAGGGGATTACAATGTGCTTTTGTAGGGCCTGTTTAGAGACAACAAGACAGGAGAGTCAGGAGGATATAAGTAGCTGGGAGCAACAATATTTTAATAGGTTGTTATTTTTTTCCAGCCTAGAGGGAAAAAAAACTAATATGATGATAGGAACTCAAAGAAATTTGCACAAAAAAGGTCTAAATTAGTGTAACACTTATTCAATGATAACAATGTCCACATTACGTACATTGTACTCTATTCAGCTGAGTTTTTTTATAGGGTGAAGGAGAGTCTTGCCATGCCATTTCACCAAAGCTAAGTATTTTTAAAATGATTGTTATCTTATGTGAACCAGGAGGTAAAAGCACATTACAAATGGGGACCATGACAAAGGCATGTGATTACATTCTCTATGGTATTTCTTTTAGATTACTAACAAATGACCCCAAAGTCTTGAATTAGACCAAACTTAGAGGGATAAATCTGCAGCAAATATTAAAAGCATATTGAACAGGAAATTTACAAATAGTCACTGAGTTGAGACAGAGCTTAATGAAAACTTGCCATGTTCTATTTTCCAGACGTGTGAACCCTTCAGGAGAAGATTAGGTAATATTTAAAATAGATTGTGGTATGTACAGGAAAAATTACAGGGCATATCACCAACAATTTCAAGAGAAAAGAAGCAAAAAGATAAGCAATTAACTGTGTGATCTGGAGCAGACCCTCTTAACCACTGTGGGCTTTCAGTTTGCTCATCTGTAAAGTCACAGAGGTAGGTGGAGAGTCTCAGAATAAGGAAGACCTGAGCTCAAGCCCTACTTTTATATGTGTAACAGACTATGTGAGCATGTCCAGCATGTCCACCTAAAAAGAGATACTCCAAAGGGACTTGACTGGGCATGCCCAGACTGCCTAACACGGAAGTGCTTTGCATTCCCTACCACATGGATTGGGGTAGCCAGAAAAGACTCCGTCTTTAAAACAGGAGAAACTAAGACAATCTTGCTGTTTCTGGCTCACAGTCTTTTCTAAAGACTCCTTCTGGCTACACTGAGAGGGTGAAGATCAATTTATGAACCAGTGAGAAATGAAGGACTTTGTTCCTCTGTTCCCTCCTTTACCCCAACTCCAAGAAATGCAGGATCTTTGTCTTTGTTTTCTGTGTTTATCCTTCTCAATTTTAGGTATCAGCAATGATTCTCACATGTTGGAGCCATGGCAGTCTTGGAGTCAGGATTGCAGATAGGGATGGTGCCACCAACTCAGTAGGGAATTCAGAGAAGCCAGGGTGCCTGGAACTCAAGTCTTAGGGTTGTGGAGTTTGGTCTTGGAACTAGGAAGATAATATATAGAAATTGAGCTAAACTATGAACCTAATCCACCCCAAATCCACCCCCTCAGAGGCTGAGATGGAGATTATGCCACCCATTGTAAGGATTAAGTTTGTATATTTGTGATTATATCTTATGTGGCATATATTTTCTTGTAAAAAAAATCTATCTGTTAATAACTAAAAGGAAGTGCAGTAGAGGGGACTACCCCCTACAATCAGGGGGAACATCATCAATGGCACTGAAGATATTGACAGTGAGCCTAGATATCCACACATTCTCACTAAAGGTACTGGAGAGCCCAGGCGCACGCATGAAATGTAATCTACCTGGACTTCTAGGTAGTGAAAGCCAGAGTAAGCACTGCTTTATATATACATACATACACACATGTGTACACACACATACATGTATGCATGCATACATACATACAAGCTATGTGACCTTTGACAAGTTCCTTAACCTCTCTGGGTTCAGGCTAATTTCTGATACTAAAAATTATGGAGTTGATCTATAGGAAAAGGAATTTCTGTCCTTACAGAGATGCACACTGATGTAATTAAAGGTCCAGAACAACAAAAACAAAGACAACTTGTTTATCCATGAGATCCCTTCCCACTCTAAAATTCTCTGATAATAACAATTGGATTTGGGATAAAAGTTCCATTGGTTTCACCATATTGTTTTAGAATTGTCAGTAATTCAGAAAGCCTCCTCTTGTACACAATGCTTATATTGAGTCATCCTCACCCTTTTATAAGATTGAAAAAGAATCTACTAAGGTATCTATTGGTGCATCAGTAACTGCAAAATACCTTGATGTGACCAGTGCTCATACACTGTAACGAGAGAGATAATTGATATAACAAGTCTGTTTGTCTTATCTCCATAAGAGTGTCAGTTCCAGTGTGATTTCCAGCCTTTCTTCTGGGTGGCCCAAGTAACTCCTGGAAGGTGTTAAAAACCAGATAGCTGCTCCTTTTATAAAACAGAAAGATAATCCTTGGTGCTGGATCCCAGTTGTATTTTTAAAACAGGAACCAATAATATCTTGAGAATCAGCTTTAGCAGCTGTGAACCTCTGTCAGCTAACTGACTGACAATATACCTGATTAGTTAAAGTGAATTTTTCTTCCAATATTTCTGGCTTAAATTGCTATAATCTTACTAAGCAGTCATATTTGAATACCATTGTGTGAGTTTCACCCACATTCCACACTGGTGTTTTTTATCCTGTAGGTATAGCTGCTATCCCAGTCATCCTACCTGAATCTCAGGAGATCTGATTTATAACACAGCAACCCAAGATCTATTGGCAATGCTGTTAAATTACACTAATACATTAGGAAGGAAATAATATTAATAAATATTAGCTTAATGTAAATGGGAACTCTATAGCAATCAACAAGTAACTCAAGTTAATACTGTAGCAACTAGGGCATGCCTTTCTTTGTGTAAGAGGGCCCCCAAAGCTACCCCATTTTCAGGCTATTCTATAGGTCCATATCCATTTAAAAAATACAAACATAGCTCATGAACTTGTATAGATATCTTTATTTTTAGCAGTTAGTCTTTATATTTCACTTGTGAGAGAACATAATTAGTTCAATGAAAAGACATTTAATGAGATAGCACAGCAAGAAATAATGGTAGTTGAACATCAAACTGTGAGAACCTTCTCTCACAAATGCACCATCAATACAAGGAGTGGACACGTCAAGGAATACACATATAGAGCTACATATATAGAGAATGACCAGCTTGTACAAATAAAAGGTTCACATAGAGGGAATATGAGTGGCTAGGATGCATATGGAGAAAGACACACAAGAAAGTCAACCATATGACCTGGGTGTACCTATAGAGAGGTAAATATGCCTCTGATACTGCAGTACCACCAATGTATTCTGGTCATATATTTTTTCTGCTCTGGTTAGGCTTGCAGCCTACTAATCTCATATAGTCATGTGGCTTGTAGCATATACCAGTCCACTGATCTTGGAGCATTTCTGCTTTCAGATCCAGCCTTCAGCTCAGCTAAGGTGCCACTTCTTCTTCATAAGGGGAAGAATGAGCTCTACCATTTCCCCTTTGGGTAAGAACACAAGAGACTTAGTGAGGCAGGACATTTACATATCCAGTATCAGAGCAGTGAAAAATACTCTACTTTTTTCTTCACATGAAACAAGGTAGATATGTCAGCTTCAGGGTTGAGCTGGAGCCAACTCAAATGGACTAGGAAAAACAGATTGCTAAATTTTCAGTGTGATCATTTCCACCTTAGAAACTGGCAAATGCTACAAGTCAAATGTTAATAAAATAAATTAAACTTAAAAGTGTTTCATTAATACTTTTTTGAGAGTCAGCTCTTAAACATTTACCAGTGGTTCCTAGAGTTTTAGCTGTTTTACCTCCCCAAAAGAGAGTCCTTGTCTCTTGGGAGGTGGGAGGGAGGGAGGAAGTGAGAGAAAGCTCTTCAGAAAACAAAACAATCAGTTTGCTAAGTAGACACATCAGACATTTAATCCACCTTTGAACCTACTGTATCTGAGGCAGACTTAGAGCAAATTGTTTGAGACAACTAACAATTAGAATTAGAAATTCCTTGTAATACCAATTAACACTTTATGGGAATCATATGACCTCAAAACCCAAAACAGGTAGGGCTTTACTAAAGAAATCCCATACGTGTTATATGGGTATAAGGCATATGTATTTTCCCCAGACCTCTCCATCATCAGCCCACCACCACCCTACCATGATCCTTGGGTTTCCTTTGGCTTATGAAAATGAAAGGGAGAGGGGAAAATAGTTCACACTTCATGTAGAGTCATCCTTGAGCGCCAAATTCTAGATCTCAATCTGTTATCTCAACTTCTGGATTTTCTTATGTATATGTGGATTCCATAAACACCCTTCCAACTTTTAATTTACTCTGTGTTATACTGATTTTCATCCTTCAGCGTCTGAAACAGTGATCCTTAGACTACAATGATAGCACAAATACATAGGGAAATGTATGATTTTGTTGTTGTTGTTTTTGTTGTTGTAAAGAGGATATGCCTTCAGTAGGTACACAGCTAAACATAGGCACAAGTTTGAATTTGTGTATAGAGACTTTATTACTCTTTTTTTCTATTTGTATCCTTCGGACAAAGTAAGTACTTAAAAATGGTTCTGTGTTCATTCATAGTTTGAGGATGCATATATAACCAAGCTATTTTGTAACCAGGGCTGATTTAGTATGAGAAGGTAAGGAGGGTGGCAAGAAAAGCCATCCCTAGTGTCCAGTGTTTTGAAAAGGTAAAACTCAGCTGCCCTGGCCACTGAGGCAAGTAGAATGGCCTAGAAAGCAAATTGAGACTACAAAATAAAGCATAAATCATATTCACTGCTTTCTCATCACCCTGGATTTTCATCTATTGCAAATGTCAGAGCAAATCAGAAACGTAAATTCTTGAATGATGTTTTAGTTTTGAGCCCATACTCAAGAATTCCAAGCTTCTAAGCAGAATATGTTTCAGAAAGTCTGGCAGAAGCTTGCTGTTTTCTGATTTGGGAAGTGGGTGGGAACTAGAGGGAATTATAACTGTAAGAATGTGGGGTTTTTTATCCCTGACTTTAAAAAAAAATAAATTTAATGACAACACACATTGGCTGAGTTTATAATGATATGATTGAAAGCATGCAACTCTTAGAAAATTAGAAGGGTTGGTGACCGGCAAGAAAATGCTGAATATTTATAGTGTTGAAAGGCTTGATAATGAAGTTTGATTTTGTATTAAGATGTATATGGTGTTATTGAGAACATGTGTGGGAATAGAGAAAGAAGCTCTGAATATAGAAGCATTGAAGATCTGATTACATTTTGGATATATATTCAGATTCCATAAGAACGACCATGTCCTCCAGATGCTCCTTTTGTTAAGAACGGCATGCTGCTTGCATCAAGCCTCAAAGTATTAAACTGTCACCTTAATGAGATGCATGATTGTTGATAAGACATTGGGGTAACAATCAATACCAGAAAAACTAAATGAATGAAATATATCTATTGTTCAGATTATGACATGCAATCATACGGCCAGTCTATTCATACAGCATGCTATGATGTGTTATGTTCTTACACAGCATAAAATAATGCACTGCAAAACATAATGCGAAGTATTAATTATAGCATACAATATGCTATTATTATGTTATATTGCATTATGTCACATTATGTTATAATATATGTGGTAAATCACATATTGTATAGCATATCAAATTTCTATCTATATATCTCTATCTCTATATATCTATATACATCTATATAAATATCTATATATCTATACCTATACCTATATCTATACATATAGATATATAGATATATATGTAAATCTCTGCAGATGGACAATGAATAGGACCTGGAGGGGTAGAAGTGAATGAGCTTGGATGGTATTGGGAAAATTTTAGAATTCTTTTGATCATCCCAAACTGCTCCTTATTCAAAAAACTATCTTCTTAACCAATTGTTCCCTTGGAAGTATTGTGTGGTAGTAATCTTGGAACACCACAATATCTGAAAAAATCAAAGTTGGAGAGGGGCAAAAAGGAGACAGTTACAAAACTAGATGTAGTATCTTTCCATGGATTTCTATATTCACAAAGTGGCATAAAGGATATCATTGAGGAAATGCACGATCAGAAAAAGGGGTGGGTGGGTCAGTCTTGCGGTAAGAAAGAAAATGGTCTAAAGCCACAAAATGTAAAAAGACTTTGAGAAATAACACTGGAATGTTGAGTGAAGCCATTCTGGAGAATATGTAGAAGGACGTGGATAAGAATTATGTAAGTTGAAAAGACCTGTAAGGGTGGCAGTCTGTACAGATGGAGGTATTTAATAGACACAAAGAAAAGCTCAGACATTCAGGAATTCCAGGACATATTTGCCAGCACCTGGCGAAACACATTATATTCCTGTAATAGATAATTGTTGATTAGCTGATTTCTGGCTTAGGGTTAGCAGGTAGGGCTACAGTCCTACATATGGGTAGAATGGCTTGTTTGAAAGATGATTGAAAAGCTTTCCGTCCAATTCCCTAACACCCCTTATAAAAATGCAAATCTCCCTTCAATATGTTAATATATCAAGTAATTAGCAACTATTGACATATTAGCAACAATTTAGCTTACATTCAAGGGACAATGCTTACTTCACAGTTTTACCTGGTTCAGCTCTTCTTGCAAGATAATATTTGAAATCTACATCGTTTAAATCATGCCCTCCACTTATATCTGATGTCCCTGAAAAAAAGTTCCAGGGCAATTCCTATCCGGTCACAAATATTAAAAATGGTGGATGAAAAGTAACTAGGGCTAACTAGGCAGGATGGATCTCCCAACCACAGTGCCTATGTATCTCAAGTTCCAGTTGGATGTAGTTAATAATAATAATAATTGTGTGTGTGTGTGTGCATATATATA
>CM053580.1:482600699-482626068 GCA_028627135.1 Pseudochirops cupreus
GGGGAGGGGGGACACACTGGGATGGCTGTTTTGGGGTGGTGGGTTGGGGAAAGACAGGGAGAAAATATGTAACTCAAAATCTTGTGGAAATGAATGATGCAAACTATAATAAAATTAAAAAAAAACTATGATATCCATAATCATTCTATGACTATTATTTTTATGCTGATGACTTCCCTATCTGCACATCCAGCCATCATCTCTCTCCTTCACTCCAGTCCTACATCTTTTAACTACTTTCTGGATATCTCTACTTGAATGTCCTATAAACACTTCAAAGTTAACATACTAAAACCAAACTTATTTTTCTTTTGAAAACCACCCATCTACATAAATTCCCTATTTCTTTTGAGGAAAACACCATTCTTCTTGTCCTGTAGGTTCATTACCCATCTAGTAGTTACTCTTAACCATTAAAAATAATTTTAAAAAAATCCTTCCATCTTTCCCATTGGAAAGGAAAAAGAAAGAAAACCCTGGTTACAAATATGCATAGTGAAGCCAAATTAATTTCTACATTTGCCATGTCTTTAAAATATATGTCTTGTGGGTGGGGTGACTAGGTGGCACAGTGAATAGAGAACTAGCCCTGGAGTCAGGAGGACCTGAGTTCAAATCTGGCCTCAGACATTTAACACAAAAAACTAGCCATGTGACTTTGGGCAAGTCACTTAACCCCAATTGCCCTACCTTAACCCCTCCAAAAAGAAAAAAAAATAAGTTTCATTATGCATCCTGAGTCCACAATCTTTCTGTCAAGCAGTAAGTATCATGGTATTTGGCGATTGCCTTTGGGCACTGATTAAAATTCTTAAGAGGCTCGAATTTGTTTGTCTTTACACTGCTATCATTAGTGCATGTGTTATTCTCCTGTTTCTGCTAACTTCATTTTGCATCACTTTATATAAGTCTTTACTGATTGTTCTAATCATCCCCTTCATCATCTCTTGTTATGGTCATTGTTCAGTCATTCAGTCATGTCCAAGTCTTTTAGTTTACAAGATTCAGTTGCATAATCTCTCGGGTTTCAAATTTTCTCCCCTCCCTGTCCTCCCCACCCCTCCCCGCCCCATGGCAGCATGCAATCAAGTATTGGATCTGCAAATATTTTTAAATTGGACATTAGTCCATTGATATAGAAGGGTTGTAACCCATGGAATGAACAATGGGAAAAAAGAGGTTTCCTTGGCAAAGATACTGGAGTGGTTTTCCTTCTCCAGTGGATTAAAGCAAATGGAGGTTAAGTGACTTGACTAAGATCACGAAGTGAATATGTGTCTGAGGCTGGATTTAAACTCCACTCTTCCTGACTCCAGACCCAGAGCTCTGTCTCCACTAGTGCCACTTAGCTGCCTCCATTTTATAGTACAAAAATGTCCCTCTACATTATGATATGCCCCATAATGTCCCATTATGATATGTCATATTTTGTTCAGTCATTCCTTCCTTCACTGATGTGTACTTCCCTAACTCACAGTTCTTTGCCACCCCCCAAAAATTGCTATAAATATTTTTGCAAACAATAGTCCTTTTCTTAATTCTTTGATCATTTTAGACTATAGGTCTAATAAAGTTATTGCTGGGTCAGAGGATCACACTGACTCCCTCATTCACTTCCTTGATTCAATTAGTTGACAAATCTTGTCAATTCCACTTCTTCAACTTCATGCCTCAAATCCTTACTACTTGTGTGACCTTGAGCAAGTCATTTATCTACCTCGGTCTTACTTTCCTCATCAAAATAGCACTATGTAATAATCTCTGAGGACCATTCTAATCATATACCTCTCATCCCATGATCTCTTGCATTTATCCCTTTCTCTCTATTTATACAACAACCTCCTTCATTTAGTCCCTCATTTGCTTTTGCATTGATTATTGAAATAGGCTCCTAATTGGTCTCCCAACATCTAGTCTCTCTTTTCAAGTCGTTGTCCACATAGCTACTATATTGATAATGTTAAAATGTTGAATTTCTATCACCATTCAAGGTTCAGCTCAAATGCCACCTTTTTCAAGAAGCTTTTCTTGATTCCCCAGAAGTTAATGCCCCTCAACCTGAGAAATTACTTTGTTTTCATTTTGTATATAACTTATGTTTACTTATCTTTGAACATATAAGCCTTGTGAAAAATGTAATCTCTTTGAAGATAAGTATAGATGGATATGTTGCTATGATTCTGGGCAAGTCCACAGCATGAGGAAAAGCTTTATCTTACATTTTTGAATGTCCTTCCCCTACCCTATAGGCAAGAGTTTACTCTAAGACTTTGTCTTTACATATTGAGTACTTAGTAGTGCCGGGAATATTATAGGTGCTTCATGAACACATTTTGGTGGTTTGTGTACCACCTCACATACTTTGCAAGAATATATTCATTTGATGAAGGGAAGCTGGGTAATTATTAGATTTGTTCCCATTGTGGAACATGTCCCCCAATGAATTCCTCTCTTAATTTTTTGCCTCATCTTTAAGAGACTGACTTTGCTAAAGAGTTTTATTCTTCTCAGGTCCAGAAAGATCATGCTTTCCCTGAGGAACTGAAATCTTCTGTTTATCTTCAAACCCCAGGTACAACCAGGGTGGACTGTGATGTGATCATTTCTTTTAGTCCTCTCACATTCACCTTAGCCACAGTGTGTGGGAGGCCAATCTTTTGGTAGCTAAAAGACTCATTCATTTTTTAAAATGCTGATAGAGTCCTGTGGCTTTGATTAGCTACAAGATGGTTTGTGTAGGTCTTTCAGAATAGAAGTGGAGTCAACTGACCTGACCCTGTGCTTTCACTTTAGAATTTGCCTTCAAGGGTCAAAAGGTTACCATCCAACTCTTCATGGTAACAAAAGTCTATCTTTTCACTTTCTGGTAGACAAAATGAGGCCACTTTCATACCTGGAAAGTTAGCTATAAAGTGAGCTCTTGTATCATCAGCTTGTATCACTAAGAAAAGAAAGTTTTCTTCAGCAAACCCCAAGGTTTTATTGGAATCTCAAAGGATAATGTCACCATATTTTAATCTTCAGGAAGCATGAAGTCATTATTGTACTTTGGGTATCTGTTATTCCCATCTTCCTGGCCTCCACTTTCCTGATCAGATAGCACAGTTAATTTATTAAGTGAATAATAAAGAAAATTTAATTCCACTGTATTAACTGGAAAGGAAGTGTTCAATTTCACCAAATGTGTCAAACTACAAAATAAAACCTTACATTATTAAGCATCATTGAAAAACATCAATCACAATATTCAAGGTGTTTTATTGAGTAAATTTCCCACTCAACCATTCAAATTTGACAGAGCAAGAGATAATAACTGGCACTTATGTAGCACTTTAAAAGTTTGCAAAGTGTCTTCTATACATTATGTTCTTTGAGTTGCTTAATAATCCTTTGAGGGAGGCACTATAGAACTTATCATGCCCATTTTCCATATGGATAATTGAGTCTTGGAGAAGTTAATTTATTTGCCCAACATCACACTGCTTATAAGTGTCAGAAAACAGATTTGTACGCAAATTTTCCTAATTGTAAATTAAGCACTCCATTGTGTCACATTGTCTTTTTAACTGTTTTTAAAAATCACCAACTAACCTCATCTAAGGAGGATGCAATTTGGACTGTGAAATGAATGGGAGTTTCTATATATTATAGACTTGGTGTAAGTTCTACTAGTATCTACTGCAGTATTTTGTGGAGATTAATAGATTTAAAATATATGGTTAGAACTTATTATGAAATGAGTCCATGGGACTGGGTGGATAAGGAAGTATAGGAAAAAACATATAGCAAAATAAAGGAAATTAAGAGTGTTTCATATTGGGAATGTCTGTTCATGATAAACAAAATTATAAAGCCCTCATTTGTAGTGTTCACTGATTTCCAACGTGTAAATTCTCACACTGAAAATTTAACATTCAGCTTTCCTGAACTAGTGCTCTTTTCAGCAAATCTTTGAGTAATGTGAACAGTGAGGTAACAGAACACTGAGTATTTCGGGCAGATGCTTGCTTGGGGATTTACAGAAAGATCTAGGCAAAGATTACTTAGGATGTGAAGGCATAAATGGATTATGATCTGAGCCGTTGGAAGTAGTAGCTACATGATGGGATAGTAAATTCTTAAACATTTTGAGATTTAGAGAGAAAACCATCTTTAGCCTTAAAAATCTTTTTACAACCTCTCTTCACACCACAGATAACATTAAAGATTCATGTGACAAAGTTTGTAAAACCACATGCAAATTTTGGATTTCATAGACAAATCTGTCAATGAATTTTTCCATTTCTTATTATCTGGTGAATTTCACAATCCTGTGACTATGTCACACAAAAGGTCAGGGTTCACCATATATCTTGTGTGTAGAAGGTGCTCCATAAATGTTTACTGATTTGAAAAGGATTTGCCTTTTAATTATTGGATATAGTTCACTTGTGCATTCTCTTCAAATAAAAAGTTGTTGAATATACTCTTGGTCCCTGAATGTGACAGAGATTTGAAAAGGCCTCATTTGTGGAAAAGTATGTTGATGATCCGTTATCTTTGGTTGCCTTTCATTTATAAACCCCAAAAGAAACTCATTTAATGAAATATGATGTTATCACATGATCGTACGACAGGATCAGTAGTCACTATTGGTGAATTTAATGTGATGATAAGAATTTGCATGTTTATAAGTTGACTGAATATTATGCACTTTCGATGGTTGCTTAGTAATTGGTATACAGAATTCAATTTAAAAAGTATTTGCTAAATGCCTACTGTGCAAGGTATTGTGTCCAGTGTTAAGGATATAAATCACAAATAAAAAATAGTCCCTGCTTTCAAGTAATTGAGCTTGGACAAATGACCTAACTTGTTTGAGCCTTAGTTTTCTTACCTGTACAATAAGAGAGTTAGACTGACTTTGAAGGCCACTTCCAGTTCTATAACTATGATTGTATAATAATATGAGGAGAGAGATAACTTGCAATGATGTCCTTTGGTAAAAGCTGTCACTGGAAGGGGGTGAATGAGCTGAACTCTGAGATGTAGGTTGAGTATCTCCATTTTTATTTAATGGATAACCTACCATCTATTTCTGCCTGTCACTATTGCCATCTCTATTTCCCTCTCTATCTCTACCCATCACTATCCCTATCTATATTATCTATATGAATAGCTGTAACTGCATTTGTATCTATCTCTACCTATCTACATCTACATCTACATCTAGATCTATATCTATATATCTATATCATCTCTATCTATCTCTGTCTCTATCTATCTCTATCTCTATCATCTCTATCATCTCTATCTCTATCTCTGTCTGTCTAGGGGTGGCTAGACGGCGCAGTAAATAGAGCACCAACTCTGGAGTCAGGAGGACCTGAGTTCAAATTTGGCTTCAGATGCTTAACACTTATTACCCATGTGACCTTGGGCAAGTCACCTAACTCCAATTGCCCTGCTTTCCCCCCTCCAAAAAGAAAAAAAAAATCTCTATCTCTATCTATCTCTAAATATGTATTTCTATATCTGTATCATCTATATCTATATGTATCTATATCTAATTTCTAGTTTTCATATGGAGAAACTGAGGACCAGTGAGGGGGAAGAGAATTATCAGCATGTGATATGCTGAAAGATTGGAAGACATATGGGTAGCTTGAAAACAATCTGGTCATGTACACATGGTTTTGTTGGTTTTTTTTTTTTTAACCAACAATCTACATGTATTTGAAAAAGAGTGAGATATCAAGTTACCACCTTTTTAATAGTTGATTTATATATTATATTGCCCTAATAAAGATGCTGAATGTCTCAAAAATGGACACCTTGCCAAGGTTAAGGGAGTAAAAGGTGAAGTTAAACGAATTTCTTTTACAGCTCCTAGTGCTGTCCTACCTCTATTGAGCACTTATTCCTTCTCCAATTTCTCTTTTAATTCTTCCTGTTGTTGGCATAAAAACGTGAACGCAATTTCTCTTGGCAATTCAATTTGCAGTAAAGTAGTCCTGGCTTTCACTCATTTTCCCTTTGCTCTGACATAGCTTTAAATGTGTACTTAAGTGATATGCAAGCACTGTCTTTAATTAATTGTGCTTAAGGCCACCATCTGGAAAGTATAACAGAACATCTGTTTTGCATATAGCCACCTAAGGATTATCAAAATCTGGTATTTTAAGTTCTTTGGTAATTTAAGTATCATGTGTTAGCTGTACACAAATATAAATGATCTGAAAAGAAATTAAACAAACTGGCTTGTAGTTCAAGCTTGTATACATAATGCTTGGAGGCGAAGTTAAGCATTGGGTGTGGAAAAGCAAGCTCTCTCAAAGACAGGGCATGTTGTTCCTTTCCTAGTTGAGCATAGTGAAGAATCAATGTTGAATGAATATAGTCGTTAGAGTGTTATGGCAGGGCTGGAGAGTTATTAAAATAACATGATGTGATCCCTGCCCTCCAGGAACTTCAAGTCAGGCAATCAATAAACATCTCTGAAGTGCATACTATGTGATGGATACTGTTTTAAGCATTAGGAATACACAAAAAAGAGAAAATATGGTCCTTACTCTCAAGGAGCTCCCAATCTAATGAGGGAGACAACATACAAACAACTGTACAAACAAGCTATCTACAAGAAAATTGGAAATAATCAACAGAGGAAAGACACTGGAATTAACAAAAATTGGTAATGGCTTCCTGTAGAAGGTGGGATTTTAGTGTGAAGTTGGAGGAAGCATGGGAACACAGGGAGAGAGCAATCCATGATGGGGGACAGACAACGAAGAGTTTAATTGAGGGCCACTTGGTAGTGTAGTTGAGTTGATAATCCTGCCAGTGCATTCCATCTGTCCAGTTTTTTGTTTGTTTTTGTTTTTCCTGGGGGGAATAACAGATAGAGGGCTGGCCATGGAATCAAGAAGAGCAGAGTTTATGCTGTGAGACAACGGGCAAGTCATTTCATGGCTCAGTGCCCTAGACAATCTTAGAAAAGTATAAGTTTCTGAAAAGTTGAAGAGCAGCATCAATAGGAGTTGCCACACTTTTGAATTTCCTCACCCAGATGAAGACACAGATCTGGGCAAAAATGAAGTGTGTATCAAGAAACCTACACACACACGCACACACGCACATACACACACATATACATACTACACACACACACACAAATTACATATGGTGCATTATGTGAAAAAGCCATTTTCACAGATGTATGCTCCTTTTACCATCCTCTAACCCACTGATCATCTCATTGCATCAAAAATATACAGTTCTTTCTGTGAATATGACTCTTCCTCATTCCATTGCCAATTCTATTTGAGTCTTCATAGCTATCTCCCACACAAGGAATTCCAGTGCTTATTTCTCTTTCCAATCGACAGTTTTTATTAGCAGCTCTTATTTCACAAATTGGGCCTACATTGTTTTACATTAGCTCTTTTTTTTTATTATGAAATCCACATGGCATCTGAACAGACCCTATGTGGATTTTTAGAGGCATAATTGAGTAGGAGGAGCAATGAGTGTCATTTATGCACACTGGGAAGTACTTAGTCTTCAACAAAGCAGGGCATAAACAAAGAAGTGCTGGTTTTACTGGTGAATGTGAATTTGGGCCCAAATTTAGTAAGAGTTCCTCAAAACCACATTTTATATTTTCACTAATGACTTGGATAAAGGCACAAGTGGGATGCTTATCAAATTTGCCGATGATATGAATCTGGGATGGAGAGTTAACACATGAGCTGACAGTCAGAATTCAAAAAGAACTTGACATCCTAGAACTTTCAGATGAATCTCTAATAAAACAGTGTGATAAATGCAATATTTTACATCTAAATATTTTAAAATTTAAAATAAAAAAAATTACCTAACTAATCAGGTTCAAAAGTACACGATGGGGTCATTGTTGTTTCTCCTTTTTTGAAGAGGACCAATGACGTCACAGGGTGATATGTTGACTACGGTATAAACTGGATTGAAGTGAAGTAGAGTTGTCCAAGCTCATTAGCCTCACTCTCTCTTCCTGAGTCACTGATGTCCAGTGGCAGGACAAGAGTCAAGGCAACCAGCAAAGGAGTCAGAGAACCTGAGTTTATATACTAAATTTGCCCCTTGTTATCTCTTGGATTTGGGGCAAGTCACTTAAGCTCTCTGAAATGCAGGTTTCTCATCTGCAAAATGAGGAACTTGGGTTAGATGATTTCAAGGTCTCCCATAACTCTCTGTCTATGTTAATCCTGGAGAAAAGAAAACTTACGTGCAGCTATGTGGTGCATTGGCTAGAGTGCTGAGCTAAGTCAGGAAGACTCATCTTCCTCAGTTCTAATCTGGCCTCAGACACTTACTAGCTATGTGATCCTATGCAAGTTACTTAACCTTATTTACCTCAGTTTCCTTATTTATAAAATGAGTTGCAGAAGGAAATGCAAACCACTTCACTATTTTTACCAAGAAAACTCTAAATGGGATCATGTGAAGAGTTGGACATGACTGAAAATGACTGAACATGAGTGTGGTAGCTAATTTTTCAATATCTGAAGTGCTCTCATGGAGAAAAGGAATGGACTTTTTTTTTTGTCTGTTTCCCAGGGCTGAACTAGGAGTGATGGTAAGAACTTTCAAATGCAGACTTGATAGTGATACAACTTTCTAATAGTTAAAGCTATCTCCAAGTGAAATGAGCTATCTTGGGGTGTGGTAGGCTCTCTACCAGTGGAAGTCTTTAGGCAAAGTCTATATTACCACCTGTGGGTCACATAGCAGATAGGAATTTCAATAATTTGAACTAGATGACCTTTGAAATCCTGTTCTCCTCAGATTCTGTGAAAAAAAAATCCCAAATAGATTTTATGTGATTGTGGAACTTCTTTCAGAGTCTATAGTTTTCTCACCCTGAAATTTCCTTCCATCCTGTGGCCCCTTGCTCTCATTATCTAGTTCTTTCTAAGAACTCCATTCTGGGGAGGGAACCAGGCTAGACAGCCTCCCTTCCTCTCTCACTCTGCTTCTGGCTATCCTAACTTTGCTACCATTATTAAGGTTTAGGGGTGCTGGGACCCCAAAATAGTGACCTCAGGTCCTGCCTGAATGAATTCAACCCAAGCTTTCTTTCAACCAAAGAAAAGAGTTTTTTAAAATATCAACAAGTGGGCAGGATTCTAAAAATCCACCATATTGGCCAGACTCTTAAGGAATCTCAGCATTGGCTAGACTCTTAAGTGTTACAAACTTACCATATTGAATCTGAGTACTTTAATGGAAATGAGATAGATTTTTACATACAGAAAGACTGTGGGAGGGATATAGAGTGACCAAGTAATCTGAGTCACTGGAGGAGGGGTCTAGGGAGGATCTCAATGGGAATGGCCAGTAGGCTATGGTGAATGGGGTCTAGATAGGATCAAGGATGGGAAGTAGCCAATTGGACTAGGCTAATGAAAGGTCAGTTTAGAGGATTACTGGAATGGGTAGATGCCTCAGGCCAATTCCTTTATGGGAAAGTTTAAGGGGAGTTTAGGGGGGGTTTCCAGAGCCTGTACCCCTCATGATGACAGGGATTATTCCCCCTACTCTCCCTGATTTTCAGTTCCCTTTTATGTATTGTCACCCCATTAGAGTGTAAGATGCTTGAGGGAAGATACAATCATTTTTTTTTTGTTTCTTTTACTTTGCAAAAGATGTGCATTTGTATCTACAGTTACTTAGTACAGTATCTGTTATACAGTAAGCACTTAATAAATGCTTGTTGACTGATTCTAGAACAGCAAATTTAGGAATTAGCCTTGATCTGTCAAATAGAAAGCATGGATGGATCATCAGTCATTGCTCTGTGGGTCTTCTCTATCATGGTTTCATGGTGGGATAAGCTATCAACTCAGTATGGTATTGGGCTAAATGTGACTGCCTTCCTAGCAATTACCTTGAGTCTGCACTAGTCAGTACATTGAAATAGAAACACAGTGATAGAAATTGAGAATAAAAAGAGGCTGAAGAGGTTACCCATAAAGAGGGTTAGGGTTGCTCTGGAGACCCCAAAATACCAATACACTGGGTCCTGCCCAATGAATTCGACTCAAGTCTTCTCGGCCAAAGAAAAGTAAAGTTTATTAAAGGTTCATTAAAAGTTTGCCATATGGGGTAGACTCTTAGGGAGCCTAGGTATCTGTGATGCTTGCATTGGGCAAACAGGCCAGACATTGGGCAAACAGACACAGAGTAAGTCTGTGCTAGGTCAATCTATGGTGCTCTCATACCACATGGAGGGAAGATGAGGTCTTATGTATGGAGGAATCTAGGGGTGGTCTAGGGGAGGAGTTTGGGGAGGGTCTTTAGGAGGAGTCAATGAGGTCAGACTCCAGTAATGAGTTTGGGGGGGTCTTCAGGAGGAGTTAATGAGGTCAATGCAAGGGTGGACTGATATTTTGATAGGCTTGAGGGTGGGAAGTAGATGGACAATGGAGAATTAGGCTAGTAACAGCCTAATGAAAAATTTATGGCCTCTGCAAATGCCTCATCAAATGGGAAGATTTAATCAGACTTCAAGGGGTTTCCCAGAGTCTGTACCTCAAAGACTCAAGGAGAGCTCAAGGGGGCTCCCAGAGACTGCACCTCATCAGAGATAAGGAAAAAGAGTGGAAGAGAAATGAGGAGAAAGTACAGGTGAATTTTTAGGCCATGGTAAAGTGAGTGGAAAAGAAAATGCAAATAGTGTGGGAACCATGCCAAAGTAGCTAAAGGCATTTATCCCTGAATAAGAATTCCTTCTAACACATCCCTGACAAGTAATCATCCAATCATCCCCCAAAATGAAACATAACTTCCCAAGGCAACCACTTTGGAGTAGTACTATTGAGGCTTAGGGGTGCTCAGGACCCCAAAATAACAACACGCTGGGTCCTGCCCAAATGAATTCCACTCAAGTCTTCTTTCAGGCAAAGAAAAACAAAGTTCATTAAAGGTTCACCATATTGGCCAAACCCTTAAGAAATGTTACTGTTGTCTAGACTTTTGTGACATTTGTACTGACAAATGGGTCAGATACAATCTGAGCTAGATTGAATGTAAGTACCTTCATGGAGGCAAGAAGGATCCTATATACAGAAAGTCTGTGGGAGGGATGTAGGGGTGGTCAGGTAGTCTGGTGTGACTAGAGGATGGGTTTAGGGAGGGTCTTGTTGGGAGTGACCAGTAGTTGAGGTAACTAAAGATCAGACACCAGGAACCAAGAAAATGGGATTTTGATGGGATCAAGGGTGGGAAGTAGTTGGAGGCAATTGGTAGGTAGCAGACAATGGAGGGCTAGCCTAGATTAAGGGTAACAGATTTGGGTGTGAAAAGCCAGATCAAATGGGAAGATTTGAGGAGAGTTCAAGATGGGGTTTTCCTAGGCCTAAGGACAAATGGGACTCAAATTCTTTTGAGCAAAGGGGTGAAAGTCTTGGCTTGGGTCTGTACCCTATCAGTACTAATTGTCACGGTTTATTTTTCCCCGTAATGCAAACCTAAATTTTATTCTTTGAAATGTCACTGATTGCTCCCCAGCATTTTGATGTTAATCTATTAGCAAAATTGAAGCAAAGCTTCAGAGTGGTAGAGAATAGACAAAAAGAAATCATATATTATTATTGGCCCTACCTAATTTTTCCCATTAATTATCTGATTACTTGTAACCTTCGCCTAGAAGGATTATGTGTTAAAGATGCCACAACAATTAATCAGTTAAGGCCCAAGAATCTTTTTAACAAGGAATTTTTCTTGTCCAAACTCCTGGCTAAGTGATTAGGTGGTACAGCAGATAAAGTGCAGGATCTGGATTTAGGAGGAACTGAGTTCAAATCCAACCTCAGACACTGTAATGTTAATAGGATTTAAGATCTCCCCTGCCCCTTAAAAGGCCTCCCATGGAGCCCATTAAGGGAAGCTAGTTTAGGGGAGGCTTGCTTATAGGAAGACTTTCACACCTTTTGCTAATTTCTAACTAGGCACTGAGTCAAGAGCATTGTGATGCCCTGTGACTCTAAAAAAGGTGTGTATAAATATATATATATATATACAGACACACACACACACACACATTCTTCATATACCCTATATATATATCCTTTATATACCATATATATATATGTGTGTGTGTATATATATACATATATATATACATACATACTCTGAGGTTAGCCTTTTGCTTTCAGGCTCACTCATTGGAAGAGTGTTTTTGTGATTTGACAAGATGAGACTCTGGGTAGCATTTAAGGAGCCCACCGCCCCCAACTTTGAAAAACCCAGATGTTGGTGCTTCTCTCTTTGGTAACTATGTATGTATTGCCTTGGTCAGAGAGTTGGATCTGTCTGTTGATCTGTGCCAATTTCTCAGACAGAAGCCCTGTATGTTGGTCTTTATTTCTCTGCTTTTATTTTCTCTATTTTCTTTGTTTGGATTTTCTCTGAATTTCAGGGTGCTGACTTTTCCCTTCAACTAATAAATATAATTAAAGAAGATTGTTGATCCCTTCAACAGCTAGCTATCTTGCCTAGTAAAGCAGATCTAAGAACCTGTGCTAGCAGCCATCCTGGGTATACCAATGTTGTTGCCGCTACAGATACTCACTAGCTGTGTGACCTTGGATGAGTCACTGAACCCTGTTTGCTTCAGTTTCCTCATCTGTAAAATGAGCAGGAGAAGGAAATGGCAAACTACTCCAGTATCTGTGTCAAGAAAACCCCAAATGGGGTCACAGTCAGATATGAGTGAAGGAACTAAGTATCACCAACAAAACTTCTCCTAATAGGCTAAGCCCCACTAAACATAAATAATAACTTAAAAGTTTTCTTATATGGCTTGGGTGAAGATTTCTTAGTTTAATTTAAAAAATAGAAATATTTTTTGAAAAAAGAATCATAGATGGAGTCATTCAACAAGTAATTTTTGAGTGTGTACTAGTCCTCCAGCACTCTCTGAAAGGAAGGTTCCTCATCTGCAAGATGATTTCAAGATCCCTGCAGCTCTAAATCTATGAGCCTATACCAACCCTGGAGAAAAGAAGACAAATGAAGGGCATGATAGCTGATTTTTCAGCTCTCATAAGAGAGAGTAGACTTTTTTTACTCCCAAGGGCAAGAAGTAGGAGTGGTAGGAAGAAATTTCAAATGCAAGCTTGATGTGAATAAAAACTATGATAAGCTTTAGGTATATAAAAAAAAGGTAGTAATAGTCTCTGCCCTCAAGGAATTTGCATTCCAATGGAGGAGGCAACATGAAAATCACTAGGTATCTATATGACATACACAGAATAATTGAAACGTAATATGAAAATAAAAAGTGCAAGCAGCTAGAGGACTCTGAAAGGCCTCCTACTGAAGCAAAGATTCAAGTAAGTGCCAAAGGAAGCCAGGGAAGCTGGGAGTTGGAGATGAGAAGGGTCAACATTCCAGGCATGAGGGACAGCTAATGCAAAGGCACAGAGATGGGAGATGAAGTGCCCTATTTGAGAAATAACAAGTACTCTGGTGTAGCTGGATTGTAAAGTATTTGGAGGAAAGTAAAGTGGAAGAATATATGAAAGGTAAGAAGGGACCATGTTATGAAGAACTTTAAAATACTAAATGGAGGGGTTTCTATTTGATTCTAGAAGCAAAAAGAAACTCTTAGAGTTTATTTTATTGAATGTGGTGAAATCGTCACACCAATTCTTAAGAAAAATTACCTTGGGAACTGAGTGGAGAATGGAGTGGAATGGGAAGACACTTAAGGCTAGACTACTAGTTGCAAAGCTGTTGCAAGAGACCAGGTAAGAGGTGATGGGAACCTGAATTCAGTTTGTGGTCACATGGTTGGAGATAAAGTGAAAATACAACAGATGTTGTGAAAATAGAAATGTTCAGATTTGGCAATGGATTGGATATGTGTGAAAAAATAGAGTGAGGAGTCAGTGATGGTACAGAGTTAGTGGATCTACCTGAATGGGAAGGTAATGGTACCTTTGGAGAGCAATAAAGACTTTGGGAAGAGCTGAAGATTAAGTAATGAGTTCTATTTTGGACATGTTGACTTTTCTCCTTGCTTACAAATCTCAGTGATAATTGAACCCCTGAGAGCTGATAAGATCACTATATGAGATAGCTACTACACAATGCAAAGAAAAGAAGGCACAGGGAAGAGCCTTGGAGAATTCTTATAGTAAATGGGTATGAAATGAATGATGAAGTCAATCATTTTGTCAATAAACATTTATTAAGTGCCTGTTATGTGCCAGGCGCTATGGTAAGCATCAAGATACAAAGAAAGTCAAGAGAAAGTCCCTGTCCTTGAGGAGCTCAGAATCTAATGGGGAAGACAACATTCAAACAAATATGTACAAACTCTATTCAGGATAAATAGGAAATGATCAATAGAAGGTACTAGAATTAAGAGAGATAGGGAAAGAGATAGAGAAGGAGCACTACTAAGAAAAGCGATGTGATACAAGGGGAAAAACACAGATTTGGAATCCGAAGACCTGGGTTCTAAAGTCTCATCTGTCCCCTAGAACCTGTTTGATGTCATTTAACCTCTCTTTGACCTCATTTTCCTCCTTTGCAAAACAACATGGAGATTAGAATAGATGGCCTCTAAGAGCCAATCTAGTCCTAAATTTGTGATCCTATAAATAATAGAATTCTCAAAAATAATTCCAAAATATTTGACTCACAATTATTCCTGAAAGATTCACTACGAGGAATATAATCCCAAATGGGCCAAAGACGAATTCAGGTGTCCCAAAGAATACGTGGTTCCATCATGGGCTTGCATAGGCTTCATGCTGTCTTCCTTCCTCTTAATACCTTTCCCCCTGTAGCTTTTCTCTTGTGTGTGCGTGTGTTGGTGGTGGGAGGGGAAGGGGAAGAAAGAGAGGGAGAAAAATGAGCTGTAAGTTAGTCATTGTAGGGTCATCTACTATCTAAATATTGGTGAAACATGAGGAAAGGAGGAAGAGGCAATGCAGAATTCTTGACC
Organism: Pseudochirops cupreus; assembly: GCA_028627135.1. Lineage (NCBI taxonomy): Eukaryota > Metazoa > Chordata > Mammalia > Diprotodontia > Pseudocheiridae > Pseudochirops > Pseudochirops cupreus. Next base: position 482,615,674 of record CM053580.1, read on the forward strand.
AGGGTTAGTCCTCCTTCCTCATCCCTAAGCCCCACCGGGGCCTGAGTGTGGATCCTCCAGAACACAGCCAAACTATTTCCCCAATATGAACAAGCTCCTGCTCCTCCTCTGACTATTCTGTCTCCAGGGATGTCTGACATAGTTCCACTCTCACCCTAGCACCAAGCCCCACACCTGCTTTCCTTTCTAGGGAAATATTTGTTAGCAGGCGTCTCAGTATGTCTGATCATGGGCAATTCTCCACCCTCTTTGCCATGCCTTGGTTCTTCTCTACGATTTAAATAATAGTTCTAACTTACTTTTTTAACCTAATTTAATATTACTTCTTATTCACTTTCACTACATTCTTGCCAACCTGTTTCCCCAAACTAGAAAGCTAAGCTTGACAGACAGGAAGACCTGAGTTTAAATCTAGCCTCAGACACTTAGTAAATGTGTGAACTTGGGCAAGTCACTAACCTTCTGTTTGCTTCTGTAAAATTGTAAAATGGGAATAATAATAGTACCATAACTCCCAGGGTGGTTGTAAGTATCAAAGGATGATATTTGCAAAAAACCCAAAACAAAACCAAAAAAAACACTTAATCCCTTGCCTGTTATATAGTACATGCTAGTTATATATCCTCCTCTTCGTCCTCCTCCTCATCAACATCATCTTCATCTCTGTCATCATCATCATCATCATTTCAGCATTGCATGGCCAGCTTCAGTTTTCTTCTGCAGTCAGAGGATCTGGTTTCAAATATCCATGATACTACTTATTAGTGTGTGACAAGTGTGAGCAAGTCATTTTACTTCCTGGGATCTCAGTTTCCTCATCTCTAAAATGAGAGAGTTATATTAGATGACCCCTGAGGACTCTGTCATCTCTATGATCCAGGGTCATGTTTGGCCAACTTTGACATGGTACCATGTGAACATCTTAAGTCCTGATGAAGAGAAGGGCGTGGGGGGGGTGAAGGAGGGAGAGATAAAGAGAAAGAGACAGAGAAACAGAGAGACTGAGAGACAGAGACAGACAGAGAGACAGACAGAGAGAAAGAGAGAAAGATGGCTGATTGCTTCTCTTTTAATTCAAAGAGTTTATCCTCTAAGGCCCAGAGAGAGAGAGAAACCATGATGCTCCCCAATCCTCTGTCTTCCAGAATAACTAACATTTATAAACTTCCTTAAGCTTGTCAAGGCAGTTTACGTGTTACCTCATTTGACCATAATAGGAACCCTGGGAGGTATATAGGCACTATTGCCCCCATTTTCCAGTTATAGGAACTGAGGCTGAGAGACCGAGTAATTTGCCCAGGGTGACATGCCGCATAAGAGTCTGAGGAAGGATTTGAACTTAGAAAAGAGGAATGTTGGACAACAGAACCAAAAAGCTTCTGCTCTCCTGATATCCCGATAGAAGGAGGAATCAGCTGAATTAGTGCCAAGTCTCTCTGATCTCCTGCTCAACTATAAGTAAAAAAGAACAACAGCAAGAGAGAGAGGTCCCCCCCCCACCCCCCAAAGGTCCAGTATCTGTACAGTTCTTTAGACAACTTCTGTTCAGATCAGGCACACATTTCTTCTTCCTTGGGCCAATTTCTGCTCTTCAGTATTAAAGGTAATAGCATAAAATGCTGGGAAAGTAAATCTTTCAGGACATGTAAGGAACATAAGGAACCATTCACATCATTTCTGTCTCTTGAGGTATACAATGTAGATTGCAAAATTCTTTAGCAGAACTGGTTCACAATTTAGTGGTAATGTGGAGTAGTAGAAAGCACTGAACGCAGATTCCATTTCTGACTCAGCACCAACTAGCCACGTGGCCTTTGATGAGCCACTTATTATCACTTTGAGGAAGTCTGCTCACTTTGGTATAATGAGGATCAAACCACCTGTGTTTGTGTCACTGTGAAGAAGGCACTTTGTCAAACGGAAAGAGATTGAGAATAATACGGACTTTTATAACATAGCTAGATATGTTTGTATTGTGATTTCAAAATGGAAATACTTTTGTTACTGATTTTTACAATACTCAGAGTCAATGTCATCTGGACATAAATCATTCTAGCTTTCTTCTAAGGGGAGGTTTCAAAATTCTCTGCCCTGAAAGCAGAAACTTAAGGCAGAGTTTGAAAAGTACGTTAAGATAACCCTCTACTATCTGAAACTCCCATTGCTCATCCTATTTTTAAAAATTCTGTGGCCCTTTGTAAAAAGTCATGTTTGTTGTTGTTTATTTACATTTTCCTGGCTAATAATTTGTGTTTTGCTTGCTTGGATTGTCAATGAAATCATAGACGTGAGATCTTATATCAAAGCACCCAGGATTTTTGATTAGAGTCTCTTTCAAAATAAGAGTAATCTGGCACATATTTTTGACAGATTTTATTTTTATCCCAAGAAGGGAAGAAAAACATTTTGATTTGAACGATGATCCAACTTGAAGTAAAAGATCCCAGTGCAGTTAGAAGTGCTTCCAATAATCACCTTGCTCAAATGTAGACATAGCACTCACCAGGGAAATGACTTATTAGCATGCTATATCATATTAATTCTTTGAAAGCTATAGATGATGACTTATTCTTGACTAATAATTTCCTGGCTTCTGATGACTCTCAAGTGGGAAAGAAATGCTGTAATTGGAAGGTAGGCCATATTAGTCCATTCAGGAATCCTGCCTGCTTGGTTTCAATCACTGCAAAAGTGCCTTCTACTCTTTGAGTCTATACAGTCTCTGATTTCTCACTTTCCAGGCTATCCATTTCCAACCATTCACTGTCTTGTCATAATTTACCTTTTCAAATACTTAAAAATCAATAGTGAAACACATCTATCAATATGAGGATATTAATGGGCTAGTTTCTAATCCTTGCAAGTTTAGCACTTTCACTTGAATCTTTTTATTATTGGAAAAAGAGATTCATTGAGACTTTACAGTCTTTTTCCTTTTGAATTTTGCAAAAAACAAAAAAAGAATAGTTATTTCAAGGTCTAGTTTAATAAATAACCAATTTGACTCTTGAAATTTTAATTGGAGAAATGGTTGATTGTTACCTTTTCACAGGGGCTCTTGGACTGATGGACAGCAAAACAAAAATAATGACTCACACAAATATTTTGTTGAGCCCTATGGAAAAAAAATTAAACTTAATTGAATTTATACTCATCCCATTTTTTAAAATGTGCTGTCCTGTGGGAGGCTATTATCTAAATAAAGTGCAGTGAGTTTTCTGTTACTTGGCATTGTCAATGAATGATATATTCAGTTTCAAAAAGGGACACTATTTATATTCTATATGAATGACCAGTTTCAAAAGAATTAGAACATTCAATATTAAAACCATACTAAGCATGATTTAATCTTTTTAAGTAAACTAATCATTCCTCCCCCACCTTGTACTTTTCTAGTTACATTTTTAACTAAAGTATTAAACTTTTATATTTGTCCATTTAAAAATTATTCTTAATTATATTTAGCTCACTGTTCTAGCCTGGTAGTTGTCTTTGATTTCTAACTCTGTAAGCTAACATGTTATCTTCTACTCGGAAGTTCATGCCATCTGCAAATTCGGTAAGCTTTCCATCTCTTCACTCACAAAGGCACCATCATAGGTCAACCTCTTGTCTGAACTATAACAATAACTTCTTGTGCCCACCCTCTGTATCCAGACTCTCCCAAACTGCCAAATTGATATTCCTAAAGCACAGGTTTGACCACGTCACCATTGTCTTGCTCAAGAAGCTTCTGTGACTCCCTACTTGCTCTAGGCTGTGATGCAAACTAAATAGGAGGGAGTGGATGCAGTATATGTTATGTACATAGAATCAAAAAAGACTTAGCAACAATATGAAGTATGAAGAAGAAAGTGTCAAGGATGGCTTTGAGGTTGTGAATCTGAGTTATTGGAAGGGTAATTGCATCTTGAACTTAGAGAAATTGAGTGCTGGGAAGGTTCTGGGGGGAAGATAAGTAATATGTTAGATCTATGTTTGAAATTCTTATGGGATATTATAACACCAATGCGATATTCACAGTACCCACAGTGGCTATGAATATGCTGGTGTAGTTGTGAATCACAAAATGTAACAGACTCTCCACATGGAGGACAGAACCAAATCATTTATTCAAATACCCCAAAACCAAATCCCCAAACCAGAAAGCCAAATTCATTACAGTAACCATGAAGTTGGTACACATAACCAATGCTGTGAACACCCACATTCCCAAGTCTTCCCAAGCCTTCCCTCTGTCAGGCCTTCAAAACAAAACAGACTCCCTCAAGCAAGAATGCCCCTCTCTCACTCACATAGCTTCTCAGCCTCCTCACTGCTTGCATCCAGCAGTTTGCAGTAGCAAGCACCAAAGCATACCCAGGATGGCTGCTGGCACAGGTTCTTAGATCTGCATTTCTCAAGGAAAGCAGATAGGTTAACAAAATGGGTTAACAATCTTATTTTAATCAATCAAATATATATCATTTACTTAGTTCAGGGAAAAAAGTCAACACCCTGAACTTCAGAGAATACAAACAGAAGTTACAAGCAGACAAAGAAACAGATCAGCACATGGGCTTCTGAACATTACATCCATACCTAGTTAGTTACCGGAGAGGGAAACACTAACATCTGGGTTTTCAAAGCCAGGGGGCTCAACAGCTGCCCAGAGTCTTGTCTGGCCAAATCACACAACTCTTCCCAAAGTGATCCCCAAAGCAAAATCTCACATCAGGATATATATAGCCTTCTCCTAGATCAGAGAATGTCACAACTCTCTTAACCAACTGCCCAATCACAAAGTAATAAGGTGTGGGCATTCCTGAAAAAGAAGCCTCCTGCCATAGGCTCCTTGTGACCACATTTAGCCTATTAGGGGGCAGAGTATATTTTTCAAATCAGGGAAGGTTCTCAGAGTCACTTAAGCCTATCAAAGGGCCTAGGGGCAGGGAAGATCTTCAGATTCCCGTAACACAGTTCTGGTTCTCTCAGCTTGTGATCAGGTTTTTATCTGGTCATTAGCTCCTCCCTGTTCCACCCCTTCCTATTGTATCAGCAAGTTCCTCTCACTGTGGGATTCACAAGTTCTATTTCTTAACAAGGGCTTGATATAATCAAGGGTAAGGCTCAACTTGAAACAAGGTGCCAGGTATTGTAGCAAGGTACTTGTTAGCTTGCCATTACAAGGGGCAGGGAGGATCTTCAAATCCCCATTACCATTGCAGATATCCAGTAGGAGATGTCCAGTAACTTGTATGTGATTTTGAAGGTTTCATAGGTAGTTTTTTTATTTTTCTCAGAGTTTACCTATGAAAGGAAAGAAAGATGTAGGATGATAGCTGGGGGGTTGGGGGGGGGAGGGGGAGGGTAGCATATTCAACTGATTATTCATTGATTTGCTTGTTAAAAAAAAATTGGAGACCGTGTAATTCAATGCAGAAAGTCGGTGTCAGTAAATATTTATTAAGCAGTTATTTTCTGCCAGGCACTGTGCTAATTGCCTGAAGTACAAAAAGAAGCAAAAGACAGTCCCTGACCCCTTTTTCTTAGCATTTACTTCAGTGCTTAAAATGAGTCAAAGATGATTCTAATCTTCTGAGCATGGGTGATTTCCTGCCCCTACAGTAAGGAAAATTTGGGAAAGGAGGTAAAGATAGTGAGTGAGTTAATAAATATCATTTTGGACATGTGAGTTTGATATTCTTGTGGGTCTTTCAGGAAGAGATGTCCAAGAGTCCACTGGCAGTGCAAAGCTAGAAGCCAAGAGAGATATTAAAGGGGGATATCCAGATTTGAGAGACATCTGTACATTGATATTTGATTTCTTGAGAGCTATGAGGTCTCTGAGATACTGCATGTAAACAGAAAAGGGGACTTAGTCCTGGGAAACACCCACACTAATGAAACAGAAGGGAGATGTTAGTCCATCAAAAGAGTCTGAGGTCCAGAAGAAGGCAGTGTCACAGAAACCAAGTGAAGAAATAGTATTCAGAGGAGGAAGTAGTTATAAAAGCTGCCATGAGATCAAAAAGGAGGAGGATGTAGGAAATATCATCAGACCTAATAGCTAACAGATAATTAATGAGTTAAACACTGTACTACTTTCTGAGCTGTTTTAGTTAGCCTCTTATACCATCCATCTTCTTTTTGAACCTCTCCAATGACAGGAAACTCACCACTTGAGGCATTAGGGTAACTAATAGAAATTTCTTCTTATTTTGAGCCAAAATTAACCATCTTACAGCTTTAACCCATTGTTCCTAGCTTTCCTTTCAAGGAGAACAGAGAAAATCTAACTAAAACCTCTTTTTCATGACAAACATACAAATTCATAAAATTACAAGTTGGACTAGATAGATAAACTGAGGCCCAGTGAAGACCTGAATTCTATTCCCAAATCTTGCCCAGAATCACCATTTGAGGAAGCAGCAGGGCCGTCCATACTCATGTTTCTCTTGGACCTTCTCTTGACTTTCTAGAGTTTTATACCTCTGCTCCAACTCCCTTTTAACCCTGGAGATGCCTCTGTTCCTATTGCTCTAAATTCCTATTAGTGAGTTCCCAGCCAGAACTTACATTTCAGGGAGTGTTCAGGCCAACCATATTCTTTTTCCCCTTGTTTTGATCCAGACTCTGATTTCTTACAAGTTCTATGTCCTGCCACCTGCTTTTTAGTTTCCTTTTATGTGTTGTCTTCCTTAATTAGAAGAATGTAAGCTCATTAATTGTAGGGTCCTCATTTTATTTTGCTTGTATTTTTATTACCAGTGCTTTGCACAGGGCTTTGCAATAGTAAGTTCTCTCTCTCTCTCTCTCTCCCTCTCAATCCTTCCCTTTTTCCCTCCCTCCCTTCTTCATCTGTTTATACCTATCTCCCTGTCTTTCTAGCAATTTGTCTTTAATCTATCTGTTTATCTCTCCATTTCTCTATCTCCCTGTATGACTTAACATTTACTCCACTGAGCCTAGGTTTCTTTATCTTTAAAATTAGAGAGTTGAACTAGATGTCTTCTAATGGCTCTTCTGACTCTGAATCTACCATCAGGGCAATGGAAAGTTTGAGGACCTGTACTTCATATTTGTAAGTCATTTGATCATTTTTGGCTAAAGCTAATTGAAGGCTCTTATATAGGGGATTGTGTAGGCAAATTATATGTTGAGGTCTTCCCACTTACAGGATATTAAACTAGAAAATGTAACTAATCTAGGGTTGGTTGCCATATGAATCCCCCATGTACTAGGTTTCAAATGTTCTCATTTTAAGACTGTGTGACTTGCTGATATAAAATAATAGATGGTTGTAGCTAGAGGATACTTTAGTGGTTTTTTATGTAAGCTAAGGAAGAATCATGAGGTGCTTGGGATATATGTAAGAGCTGTTTATACCTGTTGACAACTTTATGCAGAAACATGGTAAATGCATAGAGAAAAATGAATTAGTAAGAGTAATTTCTCTTTTAGGGTTAAGTTTCTAGCAAGGCATTACAGAACCCCTCTTCTTCTTAGTTTGTTTCTATACCAAGCCCAGACTGTCAGTTCAGCTATAGCTTTCTCTCTTCTTTCCCTTCCATCTCAAATACACACAAATACATGCACCTTTTCACACCTATTTGTCTATAGGTTATATGACAAAATAGTGATAAAGAAGATAGATATTAACTGTAACAAATCTTTGCTGCCTTTGCAGATCTCTGTTCCTATTGCTCTAAATTCCTATTAGTGAGTTCCTGGCCAGAACCTACATTTCAGGGAGTGTTCAGACCAACCATATTCTTTTTCCCCTTGTTTTGATCCAGACTCTGATTTCTTACAAGTTCTATGTCCTGCCACCTGCTTTTTAGTCTCCTTTTATGTGTTGTCTTCCTTGATTAGAAGAATGTAAGCTCATTAATGATAGGGTCTTCTCATCCTGCAACTCCCAAGCTTCAGTCTCACCCACATTAAATATTGTGGCACCAGCATGTGGACTGAGCCCACTCTGGAGTTTTGATTGCTACTGTAGGAGGAACATTGTCTATGAATGTGACTTCATCGGTAGCTACCTCAATCTCTGCTTGCAGGTCTTTGCAGGTCTTTGTTAAGGTTGAGTAATTATGCATTCTTGATGCAGGGAGAATACTCTGTGAGAAAATCCATAAGGAAACCAGCTTGGAATGATGTGAGAAAAATCACTTAGCTTTTTCTGCCTAGCATTTCCACTGCAGAGCATATACCCTAAGGAAGTAACAGGCTGAAAGAAAGGTCTCCAAGTGACAAAATACTTGTAGCAGCATAAAAAAAAAACACCAAAAACTGGAAACAAACTAGATGGTCATAGATGGAGAAATAGATGAATAGAATATGGTCATATGAATTTCATCAATATTATGCCATAGGAAACAAAGAATCTGAGGAAGAATTGATGCAGAGGAAAGGAAATAGAAGCAGGAGAAAAATATGCACAGAGATTACAGTATACAGGGGAATACAACACTGAGGAGCAGCTTCACTCTGATTCATTGCAACGACCTATCAGCTCTAGAGGACAATTAATGAAGCATACTTCTCTTCTGGTGGGGAACAAGTTGCCAAATGTGGCATGTGATGTAAAAATGGATTTTTCTCTGTTGCAAAGGCAGGTTTAATTTAGTGGGAGGAAGGGAGAGTGAACATAATGGGAAACTGGTATAAAAAATAAGAAATCAAGAAAACCTAAAAAGAAATTCTGTGAGGAATCCTTCCTCCAATTATCTTGTTCACCATTCTCACAGTGCCATTTGCCCTGTCAATTCCTTTCCTAAAATTTCATCTCACCCCATTAGCCTGCTATGTATCTCTGCAAGTCCAGCCACTCTTTCTTGATTTGGTTCTTTAGTCTGGAAAATAGTTAATGTTGTCTTAGATACCAGTCCAGAAATTTTGAAATGTTGATAAGAGAGTTCTAATCATACATGTCAATAATAATAATGTTCTTCTGTCATTTTTCAGTTGTGTCTGACTCTTTGTGATGCCATTCTGGTTTTTCTTGGCAAAGATATTGAAGTGGTTTGTTATTTCCCTTTCCAATTCAATTTTTCCTCAGATGAGGAACCGAGGCAAACAGGGTTAAGTGATTTGCCCAGGGACATATAACTGGTAAGTATCTGAGGCCAGCATTTTTAACTCATGAAGATAAATCTTAATTCCAAGCCCAGTGTTCTATACACTATACCACTTAACCACAACAATAATAGCATTTAGGTAGTGCCTATTGTGTGACAGGCATTTTATGAAATTATCTCATTTGGTCCTTACAAAAAATGTGAAGTAGATAGAACTGTCACCCCCATTTTAGAGTTGGAGAAATTGACATTAAGTTAGTTACTCAAGAACATACAGCTAGTAAATGTCCAAGTCTGGATTTGAACTCAAATCTATCCTGATTCCAGGCCCATTGCTCTATCCACTGAGACACCTAGGTAACTCATTAATAGAAACAACTTTCACCTACTCTAGAAGGTTTTCTAATGTATAAAACTCATGAAATTTTGAAATAGAATTCATGTGCCTTTTGAAACCTCTGGGGATTTTGTACAAACATAGGGGCATAAAATGGTATAGACTGTTCTGAATTTGGAAGACCATCTGTCATTCATCCTTTCCCTGAATCTAGGTTGAATTGTCTGTCTTCTGTAAGTCCAGTTAGAAGGATTACCATCTTGTAAACTGATCCAATTAGCTAAGTATCAAAGTCAGAGAGTCTCTGATTCCAGGTGGGGGTTGACATTCAGGACAGAAGTGTGATTCCCTACTGTTGTTGTCGTCAAAAAGCATTGAGTTGAAGAAAAAAGGAATGTGGCAGTAGATAAGTCTCTTCTGGTTATTCAGAGAACCATATATTTAGAGCTGGAAAGGGCTTAGAGTACATCAAGTCCAATTCTTATTTTTTCACAGATGAGGAAACTGAGGCCCAGAGAGGTTAAATAACTGACCAAAGGTTATTGAGCTGTTATGCATCAGAGGCAGGATAAACTGAGGCACTCTTGACTCTAAGATCAATACTTTCTCCTTTATGCCTTGCTGCCTCTCAGGAATCTTCTTTGTCAGGGATTGCTTATAAAACCTTACTCCTTAAGCCTAGTCAAGAACTATATATGGATGGTTATTACTGGTACTTCCAGGACTCATTGAAAAACACAATCATAAGGTTTATGTGGATGGAACACTTCTCCCTCCATCATGCTAAAGGTATGCCTAAAGTTCTGATGCTTTGGAGGGAGCTCTGACTCAGAGTTTAGTGGTAAAGGAATGTGGTTGAGTTCTAGGCAATACTCTGACAATGCAGAGAATGGAAAATGATCTTCCTCATGTACTATATGCTAATTGGATTGCCCAAGTCAGTCAGTGGATCCCAAGATCATTTGGGAAAAGGGTGGTGTAGTAGCAATCACACTG
>CM053580.1:482626168-482638341 GCA_028627135.1 Pseudochirops cupreus
TGCCCAGGACTTTTAAGAACTGCCACCCGGAACTGCCAAGGACTGAGGAGGCATGGCTGTGATGCTGGTATTTTGTCTGTCTGTTTTGATGTTGTTTTGCCAGATTCACCTGATGGTGAAGGACAGTGCTGCTGTTGTAGAAGTCCTGGAACCTGGCTGTTGGTTCAGAAGCCCTGAAGGAGGATTTTCTTGTGGCACATGCACAGAAATCCTAGAAAAGGGTCTTGCTGATGTTTTCAGGGGTTCTGGGACTGTTCTACAGGCAGAGAGTGACTTGATGAGGACACTGGCTATGGCTTTGTTGAGCCTTGTCTCCCCAGGAACTGAGATTGCTGAGGGCTTGCCTTGAGTGAAGATGAAAGAAGGACCTTTCATTGGATATTCAATGCTGAGTTTAACCTTGCAACTTAAGGGTGGATGGCCTTTTGTGTTCTCCTGCCCCATTTGAGATTCAGGGGTGGGAAGCCTTTGAGTTTTTTTTGTGCTCTGTAATTGACCAAAGGAATGTACTTTGTTTATGGTTGGAAACTAATCTCCATTTGAGAGGAGAGACTTTGACTGACTAAATGAATGTACTGTCTAGGGGTAGAGTAGTACCTGGATTGAATTGAGAACTTACTTGCTAAAGGAATAAGTTACACTGCATTTTGATTTCTCTGTTCTGTGAATGTTTGCTGAATAAATGGGGTTTACTGTGCTGGTAATCTGAACCTTGGAAGTTGCCTTTGCTTGGCATTACACTAGCACAGGTTCTTAGATCTGCTTTACTAAGAAAGATAACTATTTAAGGAGTTAACAATCTTTTAAAATTACATTCACTACTTCAGGGAGAAAGTCAGCACCCTTCACAGAAAATATAAGCAGAGAAATAAAGACCAACAGACAGGGCTCTGACTGCTTGAATCAACTATATACTTTACATACATCCCTGCAACACCTGAGCAGTTGGGGAGCTCTGAACATATGGTCACTCAGAATCTCGACCAGGGAATGATAAGATCCTTCTCATAAGCAAATGGATAATATTTGAGTTGAGCTGTTTTGACAATTCCATCTTATAAAGAATGGAGGGTACTGTTTTTCTGGATAATAGGTTAAGGCTGAAGTTGTATCTATTATATTAATTGCCAAAAAGGAGGGCTCTTCATGGGCTCTTCTTTTCATTGTGGAAAGACCAAGTCAAAAACATTTGCATATGTCCCTCAAGTCTACCAATGCTGGGACCCACAACATCTAATTGTTGGAAAGTATTTCATTCAAGGTCAGAAATAGGTGGATTATAGACAGATCTATAGGTATTTATTGGTTGGCCCCAGGACTGGTGAGAATGAAGTAAAATAGAAATTGCCCACTATCTTCCACTGCACATAGTTCATTTTATATAAACTCATGCCCCTGGGTTGTATTTGGAACTCAGGCAGGGGAAACTCTCTCACCCTACAACTTCCAAGCTTCAGTCTCACCCACATTAAATATTGTGGCACTAGCATGTGGACTGAGCTCACTCTGGAGTTTTGATTGCTACTGTAGGAGGAACATTATGAGTGTGACTTCATCAGTAGCTACCTCAATCTAAGCTAATTCATGGTGAATAAAGACTATCAAACATTCCAGATTTTAATTAACCAGGATAGAGTATTCTGGGTAACTAGGTGGCACAGGGATTGAGTGCCAGGCCTGGATTCAAGTAGACTTATTTTCCTGAGTTCAAATCTGGCCTCAGACACTTACTAGTGTGATCCTGGGCAAGTCACTTAAACCTGTTTGCCTCAGTTTCCACACCTGTAAAATGAGCTAGAGATGGAAATGGCAAATCACTTCAGTATCTTTGCCAAGAAAACCTCAGATGGTCATGAAGAGTTCGATACAACTGAAAAATGACTGACCAACAATAACAAATAGGTATTGTAAGACAAATCTTGCACTGCCATCCTGAAGGACCATAAGATAATAGATTTGAAGCAAGAAGGGACTTTGTAGGTCATCTAGTTCAACTCCATTTTACTGATAAAGAAAGCAGATATATTTTGCTATGTTCCTTTTCCTTCTTTGAGCCAGTGAATCTTTCAGTTAGCAATTTCTGAATGGAGGGAAGAGAAATTCTCCTTGAATTTATGGAAAAAAGCCTCCATGAAAAGTAGCAGAGTGTATGAGACATAAGACTTGGAAGCAAGAAGACTTGATCATACCTTTATGTAAGACAATGGTGGGGGAAGATATTCAAGTGATGTAAGAAGAGGAGGCAGGGAGAAGAAGGTCTCCAATAATGGCTTCGATGTTTTGGACAAAGTTTGGGATGATTCCTTCAGTTGAGAGGACAGGGACAGTGGGTGTCGAGACCTTTGAGCAAGGGTGAAGAGGTTTGGAGGGGGCCTATGTGGAGAGTGGAGAGCAAATTGATTACAAAAGTATCAGAGGTTTGCCTTGCTGCAGTGTGGGCATAAATGAGAATTATGTAGTATAAATTTGTAGCAGACCCAATCAGCACACATCGTTCAGCAGCATATGATATGAGTCAAGACAGAGATGGTATAAATAATGGGGTTTGTCGGAAATAGTTGTGATCAGGGACAAGGGGGAAGATCCATTCTAATGAAGAGGCTAGTGTAGAGGGATTCACCAAAAGGGAAACAGAGAAGAGAGGACAGTGTAGTCAGCTTGTGCAGGGTGATGACCTGGGCAAGAACTGGGAGGTGGAAAGAACTGAAGTCAGACTAGACTAGGGTTAAGCCTCCTCAGCCTTCTGTAATGAAAAAAATTAACTCGTAGTCATTTTAGCCCAAGTGTAAAAATCTCAATCCATATGTGTTCTTTTCTCTGCAAAGTTAGAGTTTAGAAATGCAAGCTAATTAATAAAATCATATCAGCTCCTCAGACTGAGTCCCAAATAATCTCTTACCAAGACAGGTTAGTTTCTGAACTGTTTAAATCCTTATGTATTCAGAGTCTCTTGTACTTCTTCTATTTGCATATTCTCTGTTCTCCAAGACTTGCACACTCCAATAAAGCAAAAAAGGCTAAGTTTTATCTCTACTTAGAACAGGTCGTCTTTTAAAGAAGTAACAAGTCAGCAAAATATAAAAGAACAGGAAAACTCAGGAGAAAACAATGCTTGTATTTGCACAGGCAATGATAAAGCAGAGGGAGAAGCAGAGAGTGAAGAAATTCACTATTTCTCAGTCACTTCACAGTGGAATCTTTGCATAGGCAGAGCAGAGAGGATGAAAAGTTCCCAGCAGCTCAGAACTCATAGTCAGTTCCCAGGTTAAGTTTCCTCTATTACTAGCTTCTGTTGTGGCTGCTGTCTTACCATCTACCTTTTAGGAATCTTCTCCAGCTCCACCCCCCTTCTTATGATGATTCAGTCCCTTTCTGAGCTGTTAAAACTACATCTACCCTCTATACGTATACATGCAACTATAGCCTCATACCTGTCCCAAATGCAGGGATTGGTCCAATATGGGGCCACATAACAGTGCAAAAAGCAGGAAGCTTCCTAGACTATTGCAGTTGTATTACAGTAAATTATTATTGCATTTTTGATGTTGTTACATCAATTTGATGTACATTTGATGTACAGTGAAGAGAGCATTGGGCCTGAAATAAGGAAGACCTGAGTTCAAATGTGGCTTTAGACATTTACTAGCTCTAATACTCTGGGAAAGTCACTTAACCTCTCTAAGCTTCAGTGTCCTCACACAGAAAATAAGAATAATAACACCTATCTCCCAAGGTATTGTGGAGATCAAATGAAATGATATTTGTCAAATGCTTTATAAACCTTAAAGTGCTATGTGAATCCTGATAGTACCTTGTTATTGGAATGAAATTGTATAAATGTGGGAATTTATTTATTTGCTTGACTTGGACAGAGGGTCACCCACCAGGAAGACCTTGGTTCAACACCTTCCTCTGCCTCAACTGGCTGTGTGATCGTGGGCAAATCACTTGCCCTCTGGGGCTCTAGACAGTTTTTTAAGACTATCGATTGCAGAAAAGTTGGCTGTTGGCAACAATGGAGAGAGTTTGCTTACCAAGAGCTGCTTATAATGATGAAATTATGGGTCCTTTTCAAATAAAATTGAGTTTAAGATGCAGTATGGTTCAATGGAAAGAAAGCTGCTCAAGGAGATTTGAGTTTGGATACTGGTTTTAGCATTTACCATCTATGTGAATAAGAGCAATTTTTTATTCCTACAGAGAATAGGTTGATTAAAATGATCTGTATGGGCCTATAATCTTGCTATGATTCTATTATATACCTTGTTGGTTTAAGGCAGCATTTTATAAACTTTAAAGTATTTTATAAATACTATTTTAAAAATAAATGGATTGATTGATTTATTTTTAGTTTACAGCATTTAGTTCCACAAGTTTTTGAGTTACAAATTTTCTCACTCTCCTCTCCCTTCCTGCCCCCAAGATGAATAAATATTATTATTGTTTTTTGCCATTATCAGTGTAGCCCAGGCTTTTAGGCATATCCAGTCATAACATGCAGCCGGCCTTGAGGAGCCTTTGAGTGTGCCCAGTTGTCAAACATTGAACCTGCTGCATCCTCTTCTAGTAGAGGGTAGAGCTTAAAGAGCTTGAGTTTCACCCATTACGACTACTAATAATTGCTACTTATCTTGTAACATACACAATTTTTTTTTTAAATCAATGTATCTTTCAGCACCAGGAAATTCTATTTCAGTAAAGTTTTTTGAAATTATTTTTCAACTTTTTTTTTTTTCAAAATCAACTTTCCATTTAATTTAATTCAATAAACCTTTGTTACTTTGGGTCTTGCCTTTAGTTCTGGCAAGAAAGCACATCATTACTTTGCTGAAAACATGAATGTAACAGAAGTTGTCTGTTTAAGTCTCCTATATTTTCACATCTTATGCTGTTTGCCATAGAGAACAGACATGCCTGCCATATTTTTGTAACTTTGCCAAAGACCCTGTTAACCATTACTTAAAACAGAAAGATAGGATGCTGACAAGTCTTATTAGTTGGTTGTTATGGTATAGGATGGCTTCTTAAATATTGTCACATTTTATACATTACATCCATCTGTGTGCATTGAAAGAAAAGATAATTAATAGCCTTATAGAGATGTGCCTTTTATTTCAGAGAAGTGTCACATATCTTCCATGAGACGCAGAGGAATCCTTCCTTAGGGCAGGAAAAATACTTTTGAATTCCTACAGAAATAGAAACATGAGGAGAACATTTTACTAGGCTTCTCCCCTTAACAGTGAGCACAGAAAGAAGCCATGAAAAGTAGCGTATTACAGAACACTGAATGTCAGCCCCTGACAAATACTCTCCTTGAGTCCCTAGCCTGTTCTTCTAAAAAGTTATTTTCACATTAAGTCAAGATGTGTTTTTCTGTGGCATGTAAATCAATTTAAAACAAAACACCCCAAATATGAAGCAGGATCTCTTGACAAGTTGCCATGCATCCCAAATTTGACTTGGCACCAAATCAGACCTATACCATTTGCAAATCTGCAACCAGCATTGTCTACTTAGAATGTAATACCCTACTGGCCTAACTCTGACAGACCTCATTTCATTAACTCAAGTAAGTTTACTCTGTGCACCACATGTGCCAGAAATTATTACAGTTCATTGAGAAGCCTGAAGAAAAGGTGCCTGGAGAAAACCATGATTATGTGATCCTATCATGGACCAGAGTAACAGAAGCTACCACATCAAACACTAAACACTTTAGGCTGATAATAATAGCATATAGTTAAAACTTTTCTCTTAATTTTTAAAAGTAATTTTAAAATTTAAATTTAAAAATAATTTAAAAAATTTAAAAATAACATTTCAAAGTTAGTTTTTATACTGTTTGAACATTGTTATTGTTTAGGGAGCAGGGTATGAGTGTAAGAGAGGGACTGTGGCTAACTGATTTTTATGGCATAGGTAAATAGCACCGTCTGGTTTAAATTACCTCAATTGCTTGATACTCCCACAAGTAAATGCTTAACTATCTATTTCTCTAGATGTATAGGGAATAGTCCTTTGTGAATGGGTGTTTGGCTAATTCTTTGTTAAAAATTTGTCTGTAACAGAATTTCTTAACCTAGGTTCCCTGAACTTTTAAAAAAATATTTTGATAACTGTATTTCAGTATAATTGGCTTATTTTCTTATAAAATATATTTCATTTTATGCATTTAAAAACATTATTCTGAGACTGGGTCCATAGGTTTCACCAGACTGTCTCAGAGGGTCCCATGACACAAAGAAAATAAAGAATCTCTAATCTAAGGGCTGAACAAAGCAGTGTGGTGAAATAATAATTAATAATAATAATTTTAGCTAACATTTATACAATGCTTGCTATTCATCACGTACTAGGCTAAGCACTTTCTAGTTGTTATCTCATTTGATCCTCACAACAGGTGAGGGAGATACTATTATTAACCCCATTTTACAGATGAGAAAACTAAGGCAGAGGTTAAGTGACTTGCTCAGGGTCACCTGGCTAACAGGCATCAGACTGGATTTGAACTCACATCTGCTAACTCCGGGCTCAATGTTCTATCCATGGTGCTACCTGTGCTTTAGTGGATAGAGCACTGAACTTGGAATCAGAAAGATCATGGTTCGAATCCTGCCTTAGACATTTAGTAAGTACTATTATTACCGTCGCAGTGTATAGAAATCTTCAAGAGAATCTATTAACAAACTCATGATACAGCAGAGAGAGAGAAGCTAAAGTTGAAATCTTGACCCTGTTAGTACCTGTGTGATACTAAGCTGCTCATTCAACCTCTTTTGCCTCAGTTTCCACATCTGCAAAATGAGGAGTTTGGATATGATGGCCATTAATGCCCCTTCCGGCTTGAACTTTATGATCCTTCTTCATTGGGTCAAGAGATGTATTTATAAAAGCTCTACCAAATAAATAAATTCTTTGTGAAACTTCTAGTGCATATAATCTAAATGAAACCAACTAATGGTATATTTAGTACAATAACAGAATTTTAACTATAGAGCTGAAAGGAACTTTTTAATGTAAATAGTATTTTTTTTCCAATTTTCAACATTCTTTTTTTATAAGATTTTGAATTCCAAATTTTTCTCCTTTTCTTCCTTCCCCCCTCGTCAAGATGATGACCAATCTGATATAGGTTATACCTGTGCAATCATGTTAAACATATTTCCACATTAATAATGTTGTGAAGGAAGAAACAGAACAAAAGGAAAGAAGACACACACAAAAAGAAAGTGAAAATAGCATGCTTCGATCTGCATTCAGAATCCATCAGTTCTTTCTCTGGATGTTGATAGCACTGAGAGGGACTTTAAGTGTCATGTTCTCCAACCCCATCCCATTTTACAGATGAGGAAATGGAGGGCTTAAGAAGCTAATATCCAAGGCTACATAGGTAGTAAATATCATAATCAGGGTTTGAACTAATGTTGTTTGATTTTAGGTTCTCCACTTTTTCCACTGTGCCATGAATTTGTGAACAGATTATTTTTAATGATTTCTGCTGTGCTAATGATGCTGTGGTACTTAGTACTTGCAATCCTCTATGATCCCATTGATGTGGGCACTTGTAATGGTGAGAGAATTTGAAGATCTTCTCTGCCCCTTAATGGGCCTCAAATGGAATAAAGGAAGGTCCACACCTTTTGTTACTTTATAATTGGGCAGTGGGTCATGAAGGTTGTGATGTCCTTTGACCTTGAAGAAGGGTACATATACTCTGAAGTGAGGTTTTACTTTGGGGCTCACTTATGGGAAGAGTTGTGTGATTTGGCCAGATGAGACTCTGGGTAGCTGTTGAGCCCCCCAGCTTTGAAAACCCGGATATTTTTGCTTCTCTCTCTGGTAACTAACTATGTATGTATGTAATGGTCAGACAGCTAGAAGTCCTGTCTGTTAGTCTATTGAATTGTATTTTTTTTCTGTCTGAATTTTTTGTCTGCTTGTAATTTCTGTTTGTATTTTCTGAAGTTCAGGGTACTAACTTTTCCCCCTGAACTTAATGAATTTGATATATACTGTCCTGGGTGTGCTAGGGTGCTTGCTGTTACAGTACTCTACCTAGTAATGCAAATCACAATTAACCCATGTCCACCTATCCTGCGGTTTCTCTTGTTCTCCCATAAATGCAACACGGGGATGGCTCATTCAGTGAAGTAGGTGGATCCCTTAATGCACTGGGGCAGCATTAATGGAGGAATCTCTATTTTTCCATCAGCATAAAATATTGTCAAAGGATAATAAATCAATAAGGTAGCAGAACAGGTGAGATTTTTTTAAAAAAATAAAATAAACAAACAAACAAATAAATAAACAAACTGAAGAGAATTTGTATTATCCATGGAAAAAGTTCAAATTATTGCAGATAATATATCACACTGAAAAAATAAAAGATATATGGAGTTTATTACAAATCTCTTTTCTAAGAAGGTTAAAGTATCCTGCTAATGCCCAGTGCTCTAGTGATTTAGGAAGAGATAGAAAATAAAACACAGGAACATTAAATCTGTTTGAATAAACAAGAAACTTTATTCAAATAATCAATAAGTCAATCAAAAAGTATTTATTTAGAATTTACTATGTATCCGGTATTGTGCTAAGCACTGAAGATACAAAGAAAGGAGAAGATTGATCCTGCCCCCAAGGAGCATGGCCAAATTCCAACGAGGTGGCACAACATGTGAGTAATTAAGGACATAGAAGATATTTATGGAGGAAATGGAAAATAATCTTAGAGGGAAATGTCACCAGCAACTAGAGGGATTGGGAAAAGTTTTTTTAGAAAGTAGAATTTGAGCTAAGATTTTAAGAAAGCTGGTAAAATTAAGAGGCAGAAGTGAGCAGGGAGAACATTCCAGGCCTGGGATGACCAGTACAAAGATATAGAGGTGACATGTTTGAAGAACAGCATGTTGGCCAGTGTAACTAGAATATAAAGTGTGTGGAAGAGAATAAGCATAAGAAGGTTGGAAAGGTAGGGAGGGATTAATTATGAAGAGCTTTAGGTGGCAAACAAATGACTTTACCTAATCATGGAGAGAATAGGGAGACACTGAAATTTATTGAATGTGTGTGGGAGAAAGGATTGGAAGGGTGACACAGAAAGACCAAGACCTTAGTAAAATCATTTATCAGGTAAGTAGAAGACAGATTAGGCAGTGAGGTGGTATAGTGGATAGAGCACTGTGTTTGGAGTCAGGAAGACCTGAGTTCAAATGTGACGTCACACGTTTGCTAGTTGTGTGACCGTAGGCAAGTCACTTAACTCTGCTTTATTTTCCTCATCTGTAAAATAAGCTGGAGATGGACATGGCAGACTACTCCATTATCTTTGCCAAGAAACCCCAAATAGGGTCACAAAGTTTCAGACACTACTGAAATGACTGAACAACATCAATAAACAAGACTATTGTAATAGTTCAGTTGAACAATGACGAAAACCTGAACTAGAATGGTTGCTGTGTCGGTATAGAGAAAGGGATATATATGAGATATATGGTAATGGTAGAAATGAAGACTTGACAATAGATTTTATAAGTGGTTTAAGGGAAAATGAATGGTCAAGAATGACAACAGGATTGCTTCCCTGGAGGACTAGGAAGATGATGGTACCCTTAACACTAATAGGGAAATTTGGTATCATGAGTGGGATTTGAGGGGAAAGATTGGCTCTGATTGAACTCACAATAAGTTTGAGATGCCCACATGATATCCAACTTAAGATGTCCAAAAGGAGGGGCAGGTAGGTGGCACAGAGAACAGAGCACAAGCCCTGAAGTCAGGAGGACCTGAGTTCAAATCCAGCCTCAGATACTTGACACTTAACTAGCTGTGTGACCTTGGGCAAGTCACTTAACCTCAATTACTTTGCCTTTCAATTTTAAAAAGAGAAAAAGAAAAAAGATGTCCAAAAGGAGTTGGGGAAAATAAAAGACAAGCTCCTTCCCTCAAGTAACTTATTATCCAATTGGAGGGAGATACAACATGTATGGACAAAAAATATAATGTAATTTGAGGCTAAGCACAGAAGAGATGACTTGAAATGAGCCTTGGAGAAAAATAAGGATTTTGAGATTTCAAGTAGAAAAATATGTAGGTATAGCGTATAGCTTGTGCAAATTTATTGAGGAAGGAAATGGAATCCTGAGTTTTCCCAAGAACAAGTAACATTTCTATTCTGAAAAACCTATAGGAAAATGCATTTCACATTTTAGAAGCATTAATGACCTCAAGTTTCTTTGGTGACGGAGTTTTCCAATTTATTGTTGAACAAGCATTCAATAGATTCCATTTAGACACCCATTTTTTCTAAAGACATGTTTACAACTACAGGGATCGATTCTCATAATTTTTTTCTGTGGTATTGTTTTGCTGTATGGAACTGAGAGTTGGTGTTTTTAACTTTTGAGTCTATGTGGATTTGTTTTAGAAAAGAAATATTATCCTTGTCATGTACCTTATGGGAAAAAATAAAACCAAAAGGCTAAACCTGAAGCCAATAAATTCAGGAAACATCATGAGTATGGAAAGAGTCACTCATTATTTCTAAAGTAATGATGTCTCTATATAGCCATATCAGAACAAGAATATTTCAAGAAGTCTCTGATGATAAGATCCTCCTCGTTCGCTCTGGCCACCTGAATTCTAGTTTCACTAGTAAATTTCAGATTGCAGAGTAATATTCATTTTGCCCTGTGGATTCATGTTACAGATCATAAATCAAATTTATTCTAATCCTTCAGTGTAAAACAACACTGTGAAACTGAGCCAAATACTTACACTTTTTTACATAATGTGATGTGACTTTGGATAAACACAGAAAAACATTGATAGGAAAAAATGTTTAACTAAAGGAAATAAAAGAGAGTTGGACGTGTAATATTTTCATGAATTAACTTGTTCACAAAGCTGAAAAGAGCCAAAGAAAAAAATAAAAATCCACTTGTGTGTAATAACAAACATGTTCCTTAAATAAACACAGCATAGAACAGATACTTAATATAATAAAAATGTTGAACTACAAGCAATACCACAAGAAAGAGAAATTACATGTAAAAATGAATGTGCCTATCCATACCAAAAACCAGCTTGAAAAACAGACTTTCCAAATAGACTTCTGAGACAACTTTGAATCAAAAGAGATGTGTTTACTTCTACATGACATAATGGACTGGCTCCATATTTGAATTCAGTCTGTTTTAAAATACTAATTACCTGTTGTCAAATATTTGAAGGGTTGTAAAGTAGAAAAAGAATTGGATTTGTTCCAAGTGGCCCAAGAGGAAGGAGCAGGAGCAATGGAATGGATGGAAGTTGCAAAGAGGCAATTTTAGGCTGGATTTAAGGAAATGTTTCGTAACAATTCAATCTTTCTCAGAGTTGAATAGTTTCCCTTGGGGAGTAGTGGACAGAGCACTGGACTTGTGGTCTGAAAAACTTGGTTACAAATCTGATTTCTGACATGAGCTATGTGACCATGAGCAAATCATTTAACCTCTCTGTATGTCAGTGTCCTCATCTATGAAATAGGGATAATAATACCTATCATACCTAATCACAGGGCTGTCGTAAGGTTCAAATATAGAAATAAATTCAAAGCCTTATGTAAATGTCAGCTATTAGCAGGGTGCCATGGGCTGAGCCTGAGTCAAGCAGACTTTCTAGTAGTTAAGGTATGTTGTTGGAATGAAACTAGATACTTCAGGTCAATCAACAGTTAACAAAAGGTGGTTTACTCAACTTTAACGTAGAAAGGATATTCAACAAGAATAGAACACCTTAGCTCAGGTAGAAGTTGCCCCACCCTGGTCATCAGGACACTCTACATAGGGAGAACTTTTTATGTACTGCAGTGACTAGGAAATGCCATCAACATAATCTGATGCAACTTGGAAATTGAAACAACGACAACATAGCCCCGTGAGTGAATTAAATCTTGGGAATATCTTCCTTGCCTTACTTTGTTTTGTTGTTCAGTCTTTCAGTCCTGCTGGACTATTCCAGGTCTTTCTATCCTCCACTATCTCTCTTTTTTTTAAATTGATTTTTTATTTTATTTTCGTTTACATCATTCATTTCCACAAAATTTTGAGTTACAAATTTTCTCCCCATCTTTCCCCTACCCACTGCCCCAAAACAGCCATCCTAGTGTATCCCCCCACCCCCAATCTATTCTC
>CM053580.1:482638841-482674749 GCA_028627135.1 Pseudochirops cupreus
TATTGTGGCCACTGTAGTGAAAACTGTGTGGCCATTTTCTGTGATAAGATGTAATGTTGTGAATATTATAATGTTTTGAATGTTTGTCTTGATTTGTAATGGAATAAACAGAGTGTTCACTCTATTTTGTAATCTGAACTCTAAAAGCTGTTCACAGTAGCATTCCTTTGGGAATCTGCTGGTGCATGGCGTTACAGGACCCTACCAAGTCATACTCACCACTCCAACAGCAGTAAAACTTGAAGGTTTCTCCAGCTGAACTCATAATTGTAGGATTAAACCAGTACCACCTCTTGCTTCCCACCCAGAGACTCCAGAATATACCTGTGAGCCATTGGAGGGCCTCAAGCTATTGTTTAGAAAGGCCCCAGCCCCCTCCAGCAAAAAGGATAAAAAGAGGTCAAATTATACCTGCCCTTTTCCTTTTGTCCTTGCCATAGTCATCTTTAATTCCAATCAGAAAAATTATCTTTTGTATCAGGGAAATTGTCCTTTCTCTTTTTTTTTTTTTTTTGGTGCCTGTGAGGTCTTCATTTGCTTAACCTTCTTGCCAGGTTTGTCTCCTCCAGGGTTTAAGCCATCAATCTCTGGATGACCGCTAAGGCTATGTAAATGTCTGACCAAATCCAAGTTCTCCAACCCACTGGATCTGGCAGCATCCATGTTCTGGAGTCTGACTCCTTGAATGTGAAGTCTGATCCCCTTGAACAGGACTCAGAGAGGCAGGGACAGCTCTATACCTCTTGCCAGCAGGAAGCACTTTGAGAAGCTGAGACTTTCACCCTTTACCCCAAAGGGATTTGGGGTACCATTTGTTTGAGGGGGGAATGATGAGGTGTAGGCTCTGCAAACCCCCTTGAGCTGTTCTTGAATCTTTGAGATACAGGCCCTGGGAACCCCCTTGAGCTCTCCTTGAATCTTTGAGGTACAGGGTCTGGGAAACCTCTTGAACTCTGACTGAATCTTCCCACTTGATGAGGCATTTGCAGAGGCCATAAGCTTTTCATTGTGGCTCTGCCCAGACCTCTGTAACTAGCCTACCCCTTCACTGTCCATCTACTTCCCACCCTTGAGCCTATCAAAATATCAATCTACCCTTGGGCTGGTCTAACCCACCATTGTCTGTTGGCTCCAGGTTCCAACAGCTTCCCACCCTTAATCACTCATTGTCCTCATTAACTGTTCCTGAAGACCTTCCCCAAACTCCTCCTCCAGACCACCCTAGATTCCTCCCACAATCTTCCTGTATATAAGACCCCTTCTTGCCCCCATGTCTGTGAGAGCACCATAGAATGACCTAGCGCAGACTTACTCTGTGACAGACTTCCTCTGGCCTGCTTGCCCAATGCAAGCATCACAGATACCTAGGCTCTTTAAGAATCTACCCAATATGGCGAACTTTTAATAAACTTTGCTTTTCTTTGGCTGAGAGAAGACTTGAGTCGAATTCATTGGGCAGGACGCAGCATGTTGGTATTTTGGGGTCTCGAGCAACCCTAACCACATCAATGGGAGATATGGAAATTAATATTATAGGAATATAGAATGTTAAAGCTGGAAGAGGACTTGATATTATTACTATTATTATCTTATTATCAATAGTAACAATGGCTAGCATTTCTACAATCCCTTAAGATTTACAAAGTACTTTACAAATATCTCATTTTATCTTTACAACAAACCTGCAAGGAAGACATTATCATTATCCTTATTTTACTGATGAGCTGGAGCAGAAAGATGTTAAATGACTTTCCCTGGATATCTCTCTCTGTCTCTCTCTGTCTCTCTGTCTCTCTCTCTCTCTCTCTCTCACACACACACACACACACACACACACACACACACACACACACACACACACACACTTACACATCTGAGGCCACGTTTGAACTCAAGTCTTTCTGACTCCAGGTCCAGTGCTCTTATTTGTCAAGGAAGAAGCTAAAACCCAGAGAGATTGTCTCAGTCAAGTTTATAGAAGTACAGTGGTACCTTGACTTATGAGTTTAATTCCTTCCGTTTCTGAGCTCGTAACTCAATTTGCTCATATATCAAATCAGTTTTCCCCACTGAAATTAATTGAAATGCCATTAATCCATTTCAGCCCCCAAAATGCCACCCCAGTATTTTTTGTTACGTGTTTATAAATAAGAAAAAGTATTTATAGATAACAAATATTGTATAAAGATATAATAAAAGAGAACGTAAAGAAATAAACTCATTAACTTAGATATCAGACCACTTGAGCTAACAGAAGACACTGGAGGAGATGGAAGGTGGAGGAGATAGATGGAAGAGGTTAGAGGAGTTTTGTTTCCTGCTCTTTCGATCACTTTCATTCACTTACTCGCTATACTCTTAATGCTACACTTTATCCCTGAACTTAATTGCTACAATATTTTTTAACTTAATTTTCTTCACTGGCAAGGTAAACATGTGGACTGAACAAGTGAGGCATGGGATGTTGGGTGGGCATTGGGTTGTGGCATTTGCTGCGCCAACTAGCGACAGCTTGTACCTCAAATTTTGGCTTGCAATTCAAAGCAAAAAATCGACAGAGTGACAACTTGTATCTTGGAAATCTTGTAAGTTGGTGCACTTGTATGTCAAGGTACCACTGTAATAGGTTAGCAGACACAGTTGAAGATTTAGAGCAGCAGTTCTCAACCTGTGCATCACAACCCCTTTGGGGGTTGAAGGACCCTTTCACAGGGGTTGCCTAAGACCTTTGGAAAACACATATTTCCGATGGTCTTAGGAAACGAGACACTGCTCCTCTATCCATCTCCAGGTGGGTCTGCCCACATGCAGATACACCCACATACAAGTAAGTATTAAAGGGTCGTGGCGTTATGAAGGTTGAGAACCATTGATTTAGAGAAACTGAGAGGAAGTAATAGCATAAAAAGTTCTGAAGTTTAGAATGAGCTGGAAGAAAATAGTATGAGTAGAGGAGAATATTCTGGATGGGAAGAAGGGGGAAGGCAGATTGAGCAGGTGAACATGGGCCAAGTTGTTCAGGAGTAGGAATTCCAATTTTATCAATAAGTAGAGGACATTTTTGGGGTGGAGGGAAAAATAAAACCAACCTATCAAGATGATTCACCTGGCAGTGACATAGAGGAAAATAATAGATAAAATTCATATAGCACTTTATAGCTTTAATAGTTGCATTAGTGAATAGGTTTGGGGTGCTGGGACCCCAAGAATGTCAAGGCAGAGTTGCATGAAATAAATTCACACATACACAAGCCTTCTTTCAGTCAAGTGGCAAGGTCTATTGTAATGCCAATAGTTTAGGGAACTTGCAACCTGTTGGAAAAAGGACAATGAAAGGATGCAAATATGCTAAGTGAGGGTTGGGATTAGAGAGTAGTCAACATATGCAAGTAGTTTAGGTGCTGGGCTGACAGAATGTATGGGAAAACTCAAGGAGTCAACAGAGATAACTTTGTTAAGCGGAAACAGTAGCCTGGGAAAGTGTGCTTGGGTCAGGCACCAGAGAAGAGTCCTTGGGGCAGGCAGCAGAGCAAGAGTTCTTGTTACAGGCACAGACAGAGTTAACCCTAACCCTATAATTACTCAGATAAAAGCTATCTCAGGTGTGCCTGCCCCAAGGAGAGAATTTTCTTATGGGGGGGGAGGGAGGATTGGGGGCCTGGGTTACTTAGTTATGACCTCAGGGCTTTGGGGGGTCCGGGTTCCACGACCTCATCGGTATTGGTGATAGTAGCAGTAGTGGTAGTGTCATAGCTGACATTTAGATAGCACTTTACAGTAGTAGTTGTTGTCATCTTCGTCATAGTCGTCATCATCATAGTCATCATAGTCATAGTTGTAGTAGTTGGTAATAAGGAGTACTTTATGATTCACAAATAATTTTGCATTTATTACCTCACCAGAGCCTTAAAATAACTCTATAAGAAAAGTGGTATAAGTGGTATGTTGTAACTAATGCAAGGCTTGCAGTAAGAAAAAACAGTATTTTTTAAAATCTCACGCAGGAGGCAGATAGATGGTAGAGTGAATATGATGAGGTAAGGGAAACATAAAATGTTGAGGTATAGGGTTAGGGGTGCTCAAGACCCCAAAATACCAACATGCCGGGTCCTGACGAATGAATTTGACTCAAGTCTTCTCTCAGCCAAAGAAAAGCAAAGTTTATTAAAGATTCACCATATTGGGTAGACTCTTAAAGATCCTAGGTATCTATGACTCTTGTACTGGACAAGTGGGCCAGAACCATCTGACACAGAGTGAGTCTGTGCTAGATCATTCTCTGGCCTTCCTCTTGGAGGCAAGATGGGTCTAATATACAGAAAGGTTGTGGGAGGAATCTAGGGGGGGTCTAGAGGAAGAGTTTGGGGAGGGTCTTCAGGAGGAATCAGATGAGGTCAGACTCCAGTAATGAGTGATTAAGAATGGGAAGTTGCTGGAGGCTACCTGGAGACTACAGACAATGGTGGGCTAGGCCAGGTCAAGGGTGGAACTGATTCCAGTATAGATATTTTGGGAGGATCAAGGGTGGGAAATTGCTAAGCTAGTAAGAAAAATTTGGGCAGAGCCACAGTGAAAGGCTTATGGACTCAGGCAAATGCCTCATGTGGAAAGATTCAAGGAAAGTTCAACAGGGTTCCCAGAGCCTGTACCTCATCAGATAGAGCCTTGAGCCTAAAATCAAGAAGACTTGTGTTCAATCTACATTCTACTTCTAGTATTCCAAATTGCTAGAGTAATTTTAAGCATTTTACAGACATTCTATAAGAACTGATGGGAATAGCAACTTAGATTTATTTATATAAACATAGTTTCCTTCGTAAAATATTTTTATCATGATCAAAGATTGAAGCATTTCCCTTCCCATTTCACACACGAGCAACTGAACTCTGAAAAAGTAACATGTGAAGAAAGGAAATTAGGACTTAAATGGAATGTGGTCTTGGGAGAGGGGTTGGATACTTGCCTTTATTTAGGAAGAGAAGGAAAAAGACAGAAAGAGAGCACCCAGTGCTACTATCCAGGACATTACATTTTGCTTAGAGTTGGAAAGGGGAGATGTTAGCATTACCAGAGGCTGCTAGATGACTAGTGGAATAGATAGCATGGTGGAATTGGAGTCAAGAAAATCTGGGTTCAGATCCAGCCTCCACTACTTACTTCCTGTATGACTGGACAAGTCACATAATTTCTCTGTGCCTCATTTTCTTCATTTGTAAAGTGGGAATAATAATAGCACCTACTTTGAGGATCAAATGAGATAATTTGCAAATATTCATGCACTAGATAAACACTACTCAGCTGCAGCAGCAGCCATCTCCTCTCCCCTGATGTTAAAGCCTTATTATGATGTTTCCTTATCAAGACCTCGTTTTTATCCTGTTTTCTAGAAACAGAAAGTTGAGCCAAATTAAACAACAAAGGGATATTATCCAAAGAAAAGATTGTACTTCTGAATGAGGAAAAAGACAAAGGAATTGGAAGGAGATCAGCAAATTGGTGTGGTGAAGCTCTCTAACTCAATAAAAAGCTTTATTTTTCTCAGAGTAGATATAAACCTGGAGCATGTTTTCTGATAGCATAATAACAGACAGATCAACAGAACATTTTAAAACATTTTAATTTCTTTTACTATGAACTTAAGAAATAAAACAAGTATTTCCATAACACAGTAGAATAGAAAAAAACTGCTAATCTATGATATACAACTTGCTATTCATTTTAAATATAATAAAGTTGTTTTGTAAATTTATTTTTCTTAATTTTTTTCTTCTACTCCCACCCTAGAGATGGTTACCATTAGACACACATGCACCCATATGTATGTATGTATGTATGTATTTATGTATATATGTAAAACTATTCTATATATCTATTTATCAGTTCTTTCTCTGGATGCAGATAGCATCTTCCTTCATACGTTCTTTGTAGCTAATTTGGGTATTTATAAGAGTCAAAATAACTTAGTCTCTCAGAGTTGTTCTTAAAACAATTTATAAAACATTTTTTTAAAGCACTTACTATATCCTAAGGCACCAGAAAAGCTAATGTCAGGCCTTTATGACTAGTCCCTAAAGGCTGGTGAATTTCCCTTGAGTTGCACTCCTTCTCAGGGTTCTGAATGGGAATACATAGGCAACATCACAGGATGCCTGAGCAGGAGTACGTTGTGGGGACCCACAAATGAAGGGAAATTGACATAGAGTCAAAATTCCTTCCTCTCCTCTTATTTCTCGGCTTCCTATATGCAGGTACTGCTGACTGTAGGGAGGGCTGGAGCCCATTTGGATCTGGTGTAGCTGGGACTCTCCATCCATGCACTTTTGACAGTGATGAGGTGAAAGCTATTTTCGATGCACTTATATAGAATAGTTATCATTAGAACCAGGGTAACAGAAAAAGAATCTGCTTGCAGTTTACTGTATCCCTCCCTGTCAGCAGTGTTTCCTTTCCCGATGGAGAATCCATTCCCACCAAAGCCTTATGGGAAAACAGCTCTTACTTCATCCCCAGCATCTATCTTGGACCAAGGATCTTTTGAAACAGTCATCCCTTCTTTCTCATATTTCCAAGTGAAACGACTTCACTGCAAGTGCTTCCCTGGCAGCCCCACTCTCTTATTTTAGGAGATAGTTTTTAGACAATCTGTTCTAGCCAGAAGGCAGCTTGTGACAATAAGCAGCAAAGAAAGCTCAGAATCAAAGGAGTTTAGGAGCGATGAAACAAGACATTGTTGGCTGCTGCCCTGTTCAATCCAGCTGTTCCTCTTATGCAATCCGTATTTCCTCTAATAGCTGACAGAGGGTTCTCCAGAGTTCTATGGTTCTCTCAGCCTAAAGCTGAGTTGTTGGGCTTTCTCTCATGTTGTGAATGGAGCTTCCATCATCTGTCAACCAGTACGCAATCACTTGAGTTTTCTCAGCCTTAAACAGTAAAAACCAAAAAGTACCAGATGCCTTTTTGTACTTTAAAATGTTCCACTCTAAGTATTTTCCAAAAAGAAAATTACTGGATCTGGGATCCCATGAGATATTGCTCAAGAAGAGCAGCCTTGGGTTTTTCTAACTCTAAATGTTTTAGAGAAAGCATCTTGCTTTGTGAGTCCCTTCCAAAAACTTTAGGGTCACATTATGGTTAGCAAAACAAAACAAAATGAAAAAAAAAACATCAAAAATTTTGATCAATCAACCTACAAGCATTTTTTTGATATATTTACATCTTTTATTTCTATATCCTGACATACGAGTCCAAAGGAACTCTCCCTTATAACATGGAAAAATATAAGATAGAAACACACAATTTGGCAAAATTAGTACCTAAAAAACTACAGTATTATTTAGAGTGTTTCAAAGCCAGAGCCACTCATGTCTCAAGGAAAATGGGCGACGTGGCTTCTCATGTGCCTTTTTGGGGGGCTAATCTAGGTTATCACAAGCACAATAATAATTTTCAATGTTTTTGCTGTGGTATTTTTCACTAACATTATGAAGTCATTTTGTATACTGTTTGATCTTCCTACACCATTTTGCATCAGTTTACATGTCTTCTCATGCTTCTCTATATTCATTTTAGTTACTGTCTCTTCAAGCACAATAACATTGCATTATTATGTACCATGGCTTGTTTAGTCATTCTCTTAGAAGCAATCTAAAGTATCTCCTATGTACTAGGCACTATGCTAGTTTCTAGAGATGCAAAGACAGAAATAAAACATTCCCTGCCTTCAAGGACTTTATGTTCTATAAGACACTATGTACATGTTTAAAAGCATACTTAAAACATATACAAAATACATACAATGTAATTTTTTAGGGGGTGAGGCCCTTATAAGGGAGAAGAACAGGAAAGGTTTCATGTAGAAGCTGGTCCTTTAACTAAGCTGGTCTTTTAACTCAACAGTGTTGAATCTCTGAATATAGTTCTTTCACTATTGGCATGAAGTATAAATTGCTTTTCCACTTCTGGAAAGTCTTTTTTTCCACCTGATGGTCCAGTAAACTACCAACTAATGTTTACAAACTCTCCATTACCCATTCATTATCAACCAATCATTCTACTTTGCTGCTGGCTCTCTTCCTCCAGTTCCCAGTTCAGACTCACTCAGACCATCTTACTGGATACCTCATAGATTCAAGATCTAGAAGGAACATTAGAGGTCATATAGCTCTACCTTTATATCTTACAGATGAAGACACTGAGACCTAGAAAAAAAGTTACTACTCCAGAATCTCAGATTGTAAGTAGCAGATATCAGTCAGTAGGTCAATAAATACCTAATTATGTTTCAGTCATTGTTTTAAGTACTGGAGACACAAAGAAAGCTAAACAAAAGCCCTTGCCCTTAAGGAGTTCATAATCCAAAGAGTGAGACAACATGAAAATAATTATGTACAAACAAGTTATATATAGGACAAATAGGAAATAGTCAGCAGAGTGAAGGCACTGAAATTAAGAGAAATCAGGCAAGGCTTCCTAGAATGTGGAATTTTCACAAGATCTAAAGTAACCTAAGGAAGACAGGAAGTAGAGATAAGGAGTGAGAGCATTCCAGGCTTGGGAAAATATCTAGAATCCAGAAATGGAGTGTCTTGTCTGAGGAGGAATTTAGGTTGTAAAAACAGTGAAAGAGGCATGGTCAGAGAGAAATGCCGTGAATGTTTTTGAATACAAAAAATATAGGATTTTATATTTGACTCTTCAGGGGATTGGGAGACATTGGAGTTTATTGAGGAGGAGGAAGAGAAAAGGAGGAGATAGAGGAGCAGGGGGAGGGGAAAGAGGAGGTAGAAGGAATAACATGGGTCATACCTACACTTTAGGAAGATCACTTTGACAACTGAGTAAAGGATGGACTGGAGTGGGTAGAGATCCTCTGACTTCCAATTCTATTCTCTTTCTTCTTTCTACTAAACGTCTTCCAAAGGCATCGTGTGCCCTTCACCAGATTGTCTCCAAGCTCTCATTCCTTTCATTCCTTTCAGGGACAATTTAAGTTTTCAAGCTGTCTCAAATCATGTTACTTTTGGCACCACTCACTTCTAGACTCATTTATGATTCAGATTTTTCTTTGGAAATGCTTCTAGATTTTAGCTAGCAAAGTATATTTGGGAGGGGTCAAGAGGACAGATTATTATGGAAGGGAAATCTGTGTCTCTTTTAGGAGTCTCTACCTACCTCTGTTACCAAACAATCCAAATAATCCTTCCCTGAACAAAGATAGCCCCAAATCATAACCTGAATGTATTAATTAGACAGCAGCTAGTCTGGGAGAAAAAAGATTTGGGGGCTTTTGTGAACTACATGTAAAATATGAATCATTAATGTGATGTGGTGGCCAAAAAAGCTAATGTAATACCTAAATTTACCTCTTTGCTTCACTGAGAGACATAAATTCTGGAAATAAAGAGACTATGGTATCAAAGAATCAAAAATTTAGAACTAAAAAAGACTTTAAAGGGTGTCTGATTTAGATATTCTTTTTTAAAAACTCTTTACAGATAAGGAAACTAAGGCACAGAGTGGTTAAGGTATGTTTTCCTAGTCACACAGCCCAGACACAGCTACAGGCATGGAAAGTGTCCTGATAGATTCTGCTCTGGTCAGGTTATATTTCAATCAATAAATAAACTGTCCTCAAAAAGCTTACATCTTAATGCAAGTGACATGCACATAAATATACCAAGCAAGCTATATACAGGATGAATAGGATATAATTAATAAAAGGAAGGCACTGGAATTAAGAAGGATGGAGGAAGACTTCCTTTAGAAGATGGAATTTTAACTGCGACTTAAAGGAGGTCAGGCAGGTCAGTAGTTGGAGGAGAGGAGGAAGAGTGAACCTGGCATGGGGAACAAAAGAGAAAATGCCAAGAGCCAAAGAGGAGAGTCTTGTGCATGGAACAGCCAGGAGGCCAGTGTCACTGGATGAAAGAGTACATGTAAGGTATAAGAAAACTGGGAAGGTAGGAGGGGGCGAGGTTATAAAGGATTTTGAATGCTAAATAGAGCATTTTATATTTGATCCTGAAGGCAACAGGGAACCACTGGAGTTTATTGAGTGAGGGCAACATAATCAGACCTATGTTTTAGGAAAAACAGTTTAGTTGCTGAATGAAGTATTGTTTTCATTGTTGGGATGCCACAGATTAGAAAAAGAAAAATGTTGAGAGACTGGAGAGTGTCCAGAGTAGGGCAATTAGAATGGTGAAAGGCATCAAGTCTATGTCATATGACCATTAATTGAAAGGAACTGGATACATTTAGCATGGTGGTGAGAAGACTCAGGAGGCACATAATAGTAGACTTCAAGTAAGTATAAATCTGTCCTGTGGAAGAGAAATTAGGTTTGCTATGCTTAAACTCCAAAGAAAGAAGTGAGAGAAATGGATGCAAGTTGTAAAGGGGTAGATTTAAGCTTAATGTAAAGAAAAAATTCCCTATTAAAGCTGCCACAGGGGAAACGGAAATGAGCTATCTTGAGAAGGAATGGATTGCCCTTATTTCAAGTCTTCAGGCAAAGGCTGGATGAACATTTATTAGGCACATTCTAATGGGGATGATTTTTAGGGGTTTGGCTTCTGGGACCTCTCTCAACTCAAATTCTAGGATTCTATATTGTAGACCAACTACAAGTTCATCAACTTGCTGGAGCTAGTAGGGCAGCTAGACAGCACTGTGTATAGAGTGTTAGATTTGGAATCTAAGTTCAAATCCAGCCTAAAACACTTATGAGTTGTGCAACCTAGGTCAAATTTCTTAAAATATGTTTGCCTTAGTTTTCTCATCTATAAAATGGGGATAATAATAGCACCTACCTTTTAGGGCTGTTGTGAGAATAAATTGAAATAATTACCAAGCATTTTGCAAACTTAAAAACTACCCATCATCACCAATATTGTTATTATTGTTGCAAGGATATAACATTCACATCCATTTATATTCACTTTCACGGGTCTTGCCCTTTCAGCAATTATCTTTTCTGTTCCATAAAGATAACTCTCAAGATGAATTTCTCATGGCCAATGAGCCACAAAGTGCCCCCATTATTTCTTAAGTGGGAGAGTACTGAATAATAGCAATAACTCATAGTGATAGCATGTTTTACAATTACAAAACACTTTCCCTACTACATCACTTTGTGCTTAATTTGACCCAACATGGGAAACTTTGTAAGGAAACCTACTTTTGAGTAAGTTGTACAAGCGTTATTTGCGTTTTTTAAAACTGATCAGTTGTTTTTCAGTCTTTGATGCTTTGTGACCCCATTTGGGGTTTTCTTGGCAAAGATATGGCAGTGGTTTGCCATGTCCTTCTCCAGCTCATTTTAGAGATAAGTAAACTGAGGCAAACAATTAAGTGACTTGTCCAGCATCACACAGCTAAATGTCTGAGGCCAGATTTTTTTTTTAATGTGATCAAACTGAGTCTCAGAGAAACTCAATGATTTGCAAAAGTTCACCCAGCTGGTAAGCTTTTGAGGGGAGGCTTAAATTTGTCTTACGCCTCCAGATCTTGAGCTCTTTCTAGTATATCATACTTCAATTTTTTAGGCAGCTAAGTGTCATAGGCAAGGGAACTCTGGACTTGGAGTCAGAAAGACCTGAGTTCACACCCGGTGTCAACTTCCCTTGGTCTCATCTGTAAAATGAGAATAATAATAGCACCCACCCAACAGGGCTATTGTGAGGATCCTCAGGTACTTAAAATATTAGAAAATTTTAGGTGTGTGCCCAGCATGGTAATCTGACCACTAGATCAGACACATTCCAGGACCATAACTGAACCCAGAAGTTATATAAGAACAAGTTCCTTGGTGGCTATCACAGGAAGTCTATCAGAGGAAAACACTGGAGATGCTCTACAGCCCTTCCTACCATGCTGCCCTTCCCAGAACACGAAACCCCCTGAGTACCATCCTGCTACATTCTACAAGAAAGAAGCAAACCTCAACAGTGGTTCCAAATAACTAGTTTGGGGAACACAACGAGGCCCCTCCACTCCATTTAACCCTGGTTGCAATTTTCTCTTCATGTCTAAATTAGAGGCACACACCCATTTCTCCTAAATCACATTTAATTTGTTTCTTGGAAATTTTACCATGTTCCAAGAGACCCATTTTCACAATGCCAAGATCTCCTCTTGGCCTGATTTTTCAAGACTTAGCTTTTGTGAGGTGACGTCTATTTCACAGCTCACACAACATCGCTCACGAAAAAGGCAGATTGTCTGGATAAGTCACAATAGTTTCCTATTCCCTCAGTGAATGATTGCAGCTGATCGACCAGAAGGTTGAAGGGGCGGGAGGTGGGCGAAACGTAGTGGAATACTTATACTCTAATTTGGCTGCCAGATTTTTGAGTGTTGAACTACAGACAACCCATCTGGGCTGTGTTTGAATGCAGTTAAGCTCTGAGACCACACTAAAGTAAGTTCAATCCATTAATAGTATTTATTTCAATGTTACAAACTGCAAGCAGAGAAAAACAAAAGGGTGGAAGCAAAAGCCCTACAAGTTAAAATCAGCTAACCTCTTCTGAGAAGGCATTAGTAAAACATAGTGCCCCATTAATCAAAATGTCCTAAAATCAAATCCATACTAGAATTCCAGATCCAACCCCAAAGCTCTCAGCTAAAACTCCTGCTACTCCTTTTGAAAGGTAGTCTGCATTCCTCCTAGAATTCTGGCAAGAGACCACTCAGGTTTCTCATTCCTGAGACATCCCTGGTCCATACATCACTCTCTTGACTTTGCTTCCCAGAACTTTCTCCAGACATTTTCCCATGGCTTTAATCTCCCGCCTCTGTGACTTTGCCCAGGTGGTCCCTCATACCTGGAATACCTTCAACTCCCTGCTAGGAATATTCTTTTAAAGGTCAGCTCAAATTTTACCTCCTACACAAAACCTTTCTTGATTCCTCCAAGTTATGACACGCCCCCTTCTCCCTCAATTCCCTTGTAGGTACTTTGTTTGTGTTTATACTTGCTCACTTGTCTGCACCCACCCAATTTCCCTAAAAAATAAGTTCTTTGACCACAGAGTTTACTTTGTTTTTGTCACTGGGTCCTCATTTTGTCATTATGTATAAATACACGCCTGTCAGGTTGAATTGTATTTTCCCCAAACCTAGTCCAGCATCATTAATAAGGAAGTAAGGCTCTATTACCTATTTGCTGAGCACCAGGGAGGTGCTTTATAAACATTAAGATACACATAATAAATTTAAATTCAAATAATTAAATTTCTCACCTTTTTTTCCCTACTTCCCAGCAAGCATTTTTCTCACAGGCATATAATGGTTAAAATTCAATCTGTACACCTAATGAATCTATATCATGGGTCCTTGCAATATTAAAGAAGTCACGCATACCTCTATTTCCCTTAATTAATTTAATCATTTCTCACACAGACATGGAGACGGCAAGAAACTGGGAAGAGTGCATGATAAATGGCATTTACTTGGGACTGTATCATAGGATCATAGATCCAGAATTCACAGAGTACTCAGAGGCCATTTGGTCCAGCCCCCTTCCTTCTACAAAGCTCACTGAGTCTCAGAGGCAAAATGACATTTCCACTGTGGCACTGGTAGTGTTAAGGGTTGTTAAGGAGTCACCTGAACTTGTTTTGAGTTGCCATATTTTCCAGAAATACTGGACCCAGGGCATGCAAGAGGCCCTGAATGTGTCAAGGACAAAACTCCCCCTGAGCTGACATAATTTGTTGTCCAACACCCCAAGCTCAACTCCCTTTGTATCCTTGGGAGGCAAGACAGGTGCCAGTCAGTCTGTGCCAGGCTGGGAAAATGCTTGTGCAGCTGAGGTCCTCTGTAGATAATTGGACCCTCCTGTCTTCACAACCTAGAAGTTTCCAAGGGAAAAAAAATGCACCCTTTGCCATCACTTTGCTCCTCCCCTTCGGGAGGATTACTCTCTATACCTTTTCCCTTATCTGCCATGCCGCTTCCTGTTTTCTCCTCCTCTTTTTGTTGTACTGTCATAAATATGCAAATTTCTGTGAACTGGAAACTCTTTGGGTTCCACATGCATGTTCATTTCTCTTGTAATAAACATATGTGGTTTTCACATATGTCTCATGATGTTGTGATTACCTACTGATGGTAGTAGACACTCGATAGTGAGATTTGAACCTACGTTATTTTCACTTCAGAGTTAGTGTTCCTTCCCCTATAATCATGTGATAATGTACAAGGGAATTGTATATAGAAAATTGAATATACAAGCAATTCTATAGCGCCTACTATGTGCCAGGCACTATGGTAAGTGCTTTCTATAAATACCTCGTTTGATCCTCACAACAACCCAGAAGGTGGCTGCTTTTATGATCCCCATTTTACAGCTGGAACACCTGACGTAGAGATTAAGTGACTTGGTGAGGACCACAAATCTAGTAAGGGGTAGAGTTCAGATTTGAACTCAGGTGTTCCTGATTCCAGGCCATCACTCTATCCACTAAGCCACCAGCCACCCCAAGACAAGAAATGAGGGATTTTTGTTGAGATAGATTGAGTGCTGAGTCATTTAATTTCTCCTTGAGTTTCCTTATAGGTAAAATGGGGTTAATTGATAGCACTTACCTCATATAGTTTCTGTGGGGATAAAAAAGTGAGATAAAGTAACAACGACAACAAGAATAAAGCATTTATAGGGTACTTGAAGTTTTGCAAAGAACTTCATAGACATCTCATTTAATCCTTACAATAACCCTGGAAGGGAGGTGCCATTAAAATGCTTTATAAATGCCAACTATTGTTGTATCTGCGAGGGATCAAACCCACGATGCTTGGCCTTTGTCATATTTCAGCAGATTTAGCTACCCTGCCTGTGTGACAGCACCAATTAGGGATAGCCTTAATTGAGGCAATATGCTTTAATGGACAAAGTACTGGCTTTGGTTCCACAAATTTGGGGTTCAAGTCTTGATTCTGCTATATATTAACTCTGTGATGTCCACTGACTATCTACTGAGTGTTTCATGAATTAAGTGGGAATAATAACATGTGCAATGCTTACCCCAAATGGTTTTTGTGAAGAAAACAATTTATAAACCTTATGGAGACAAACATGAAATATAATTACTCTTATACAGGGTAGTTGACTCAATAGGTCCCAAGAGGGGTTTGTACTCTGAACCTTGTGAGTCGGTTGCTGGCTAGCTTTGAGAACTAGGCTCTTGAACCACCACATTGATAGAATTATAGTAATTTGTGCCCAAATCCATTGAGAGCTGATGAGATTGAAAAGTGAAGTAATACAGAGAGAAGAGGGCTCAGGAGAAAACCTTGTGGGACACCTACGGTTAGAGGGAACATTCTGGATGAGGAACCAGCAAAAGAGATTGAGAGAGAGCTCTATCTGGTTAAACTAAGTCGGGCCATGTAACCTCTCTAGAATTCAATTTACTTAACTGTGAAATGTGGGAGTTGGATTAAATGATTTCTAACCCTTGAAAGATACAACTCTGTGGGTCCAGATTTTCACATATCAGGTATTCTTAAAGTGGGTACATTCAGTCAGTCAACAAACAGTAATTAAGCACCTACTTTGTGTCAGATAATGCCCTATGCACTGAGAATATATAGAACAGCAAAAGACTGTCCCCGTTTCCAAGGCTCTAAGAATCTAATGGAGAAGAAAATATATAAACCTCTATGTGCAGATACTATATTCAGGATAAACTGGAAATAATTAACAGAGGGAAGGCACTCCTAGAGAAGGTGAGATTTCAGCTGAAACTTGAAGGAAGTCATAGAAGCCAGGAGATGGAGAGGTAGAACATTCCAGGCATTGGGTCAACCAGTGAAAAATGTCCAGGGATGGGAGACAGAGCATCTTGTTCAAGATACAGCAAGGAGGCCAATGTCACGGAATTGCAGAGTACGTGAGGAGGTGTAAGTTATAAGGAGTCTAGAAACGTGGTAGTGGAGATGGGTCATGAAGGGCTTTGAACGCTGAACAGAACATTTTATGTTTGATCCTGGAAGTGTTAGGGAGCCACTGGAGTTGAGTAGGTAGGTTACATGATCAGATTTGCACTTTAGAAAGATCACATGGACAGCAGAATAGCTTTCTTATCCCAGCTAAAATTTCACCTTCTACAGGTGATCCCTCTTAATTCTAGCGCCTTTCCTCTGCTAGTTATTTATAACCTATCCTGCATATAGCTTGTTTGTACAGTTATTTTCATGTAATCTCCTCCATTAGATGATGAGCTCATTGAGAGCAGGGATAATCTCTTACATTTATTTGTACTCCCAGTGCTTAGCGGCTGACATATAGTAGGCACTTAATAAGTGTTTATTGGCTGACAATGTCTGAACAGCAGCGGTGGAGAGAAAGACTCATGGCAGACAGACCAACCAGCAGGTTATTGTAATAGTCCAGATGTGTGATGATGAGGGCCTGCACCAACATGATGGCAGTGTCAGAGGAGAGAAAGGGATGGATGAAAGGGATGTCGTGAGAGTACAACCAAAACATCTTGGCAAGGTCTTTGGGTGGTGGTGGTGAGAGATAGTAAAGGATTGAGAAAGAACCGAGATTGCAAACCTGAGGGACTGAGAGGATGATGTTGCACTACACAGTAAAAGGGAAGGCGGTAGGGGAGGGTGGGTTTTGGGGAAAGACAATGTGTTTGGCTTTGAATATGTTGAGTTCAAGATGTCTACAGGATATCCCCTCTGAGACAACTGAAATTGAGATGTGAGATGTGAGGTCAGCAGAGAGGTTGGAGCAGGAAGGTAGATTTCTCTTTTTAGTCAATCAATGAGCATTCATTAAACGACTGCTATGTGCCAAGCATTGTGCCAAGCACTAGGGATACAAAGAAAGGCAAAAGATGGTCTCTGCCTTCAAACAGCTCCCAGTCTAATGGGAAAACAAGTCTTTCACTGTTGATCATCATTACAACATTATTACTATTGTGCACAATGATCTCCCAGTTTGCACTTCACTTTGCCTCCCTTCATAGAGGTCTTGCCATGTTTTGTTTTTCTGAAATCTCCCCAGCCTGGTCATTTCTTATAGCACAATAGTAACTTTGTACAAACAAGGCATGTACAGGATAGATTGACCCAACTGTCTTCTTGGTCAGTAAGCAAGAGGTAATTTATTGGGTGGATACCTCCCCCTTCTCTGTTGTCCAAGACCAGCGGAAACCTTAAGCTCTGGCATCATACAAGTGATTTATTAGTCGTCTCCTTCCTCAAATTACCTTCTATTTACTTATGTGTGTAAATGTTGTCTTTCCTAAGAGAATATAAGATTTTTCATGAATGTTTTTTTTAACTTAGCATCCCAAGCACTTGGTTATCATTAATGCCTTGAACAAACTAAGGAATAAATACTTGTTAAATTGAATTATGGACTGACTGGCTGAGGTCTAAACATTTCCTGCATAGAAGCCAGCAAACAAAGGAGGATTAAGCAAATCAACAGCAAAATTATGAGTTCCAGATTTATGAATTCTACAGACTTGGCTTTATCCCTCATGAAGTATATATTGTCAGACTTGGTCATTTGATAATACTGATAGGAGAAAGAAGGGGCCAAGGAATGAAGGTATCATCTGTCTAAGAGGAAAAAAGGACAAAAGGTTTAATTATCAATCAACCAATAAGCATTTATTAAGTGCCTTCTATGTGCCAGGCATTGTGGTAAGCCCCAAGGACACAAAAATAAAAATGAAACAGTCTCTGCCTTCAAGGAGATTACTATCCATCAAAGGAGACAGTATATACACACAAAAGAAGATACAAAAACTGTATAAAATAAACACATAAATTCTTGGGAGAAAGCACTAGCTTCTGCAGGGAAAGGGAAAGGGATCAGGAATAGCCTCCTGCATGAGATGTCCAGTGATATAACAACTTTAATGGTTTTAAATCTTGGCTCTGCTTTTTACTAGGCAGTAAAGTCATTTATCCTCTGGGTCTCAGTTTCCTTGTCTGTAAAACAGAGGATTTGGGTTAGATGACCTCTAAGAGTCTTTTAAAAATTTTATATAACCATGATGCCAAGAGTAGTGGATAAGGAGCTAGACTCAGTGTCAGGAAGACCTGAGATCCAATTCTGCCTCTTGACACATACTAGTTATGGGATACTGGGCAATTCATTTAAACTTCTCAGGAATCCAAATGACTTGTTGAAACCCTAAGATCCAGACCAGCTGCTGGTCAATACTGGAGGAGGAACTTTCCTAACCAAGAGTTCTCTGTTCCAATGAAGTCAGAGATCTGGTTAAAAAAATCATAGAATTCTAATCTTGGAGGTGTCCTTATAGTTCTTCAAGATAATGTTTGTAAAGTGCTTAACACAGTGCTCAGTATTTGGTAGGCAACTTCATACCATTTATATCCATCTTCTTTATAACATCCCTGACAAGTGGTCATCTAACCTCTGCCTGCACATCCCCAGTGAGAGAATGGTAGTCTCTCAGGGTTAGGACAGAGCAGGATGGAGTGCCATACCCTTCACCAGGCTTTGTATATCAAGAAGGTGGAATCTAGGAGGTGGGAGAGAGGTGGACACTGAACAAACCAAATGAATTATATGCCTGCTGTATTTAAGACATGGTTCTAGGGTGAGGAAAGATGGAAAATTCCTTAAAGGTTGAGACTTGCCTAGAATTAACATGGCTAGGTTGAGGGGACGGGGTGATGGAAAGGGGCAAAAATGTCAGTGAAGTGAACTGGATTCACTACTGTGGGGATAGAATGAGATGATATCAGCTATATGCAGTAAAAAACTGTGACGCTCAGGGGTAAATATTCTGTAACCTTGTTATCTATGCATAGGTACACTTTAGCAGGATCAATGATCCAAATCTTCCCAAAAATTAGTCCAGGTTAGAGGTAAAATTAGAGTTCTTACATCTTTCTGGCCCTGGCTTCCAAAATACCCCATTTGGTAATGATGCAGAAAAGGGATAATACTCCATGACTTTTTCACACCATATAGCTATCACATGAGGTCAATGTCACAGACTCAAGAAATACTGCATAAGTATTTATAGAAATCTGAATGTCTATGAAGAATCTTGAACCACAGATTAGATCTGCATTGATTTTTTTCTTTGATCTACTAGAAATTCATTGAGGATTCTTCATGGAAAATATCTTCTTCTTCTGAAAGGTCAACTGAATACATTTCTTGAAAATTAAAATTGCTTGAGCTATACAAGGGATAGGGTTAACATAAGACTAGAAGACTCACCTAGGTTTGAGTATATTCGAAAGCTCCCTATGCAAAGCTTCTTTAAGGTCATATATGGCTTCTTGTAAGTTCAAGCTAGAGCAATTTGTTAATCACAATTACAAGGGTGCCATCTAGGTAATCTTGCAGATTCTGTTTGGAATTGAACAAATAATTTTTATGTTTTGTTGTTCTTCAGTTGTGTCTAAATCTTCATGAGCTCATTTGGGATTTTCTTGGCAAAGAGACTAGAACTGTTTGCCATTTCTTTATCTAGCTAATTTACAGATAAGGAAACTGAGGCAAAATGGGTTAAGTGAATTGGCCAGGGTCACGTAACTACTAAGTGTCTGAGGTCAGATTTGAACTCAGGTCTTCCCGACTTCAGGCCTAGTGCTCTATCCACTGTGGCACCTAACTGGAACATGTTATGAGCCTCTCCAGAATCTCAATCAGAACTTTTGCTTTTTTGATATACTATTTTTCTTATTTGGTTTCCCTTGGATGAGAATGGAAACACAGGATCTTGGCTAATCCTCACATCATATCCTGATTTCACCTTACTGAGGGCCAGAGTGTTTCACATACTTTCTAAAACATTAGTACAATTACCATTCATTCTGAAAGACTTCATGATAATGATTTATAGACATTTCAAAAATGTAATTAAAATTAAGCTAAAAGTTGTACTTTTCATGAAAGTAAAGGGCTATGAAGTTTGCTGTTCTTGCCAAAGTCTACTGCAAGTAAATGTATTATACCTGCTCAGATTTTCCCTTCTTTCATTTCAATCCCAAATATGGATTTTGGTTCTCCCCAATGTAGAAGTCACTCCAAGGTAGGTATTTCCAGAGAGGCTATAATTCTTTCTGGGTAGGAAGTGACCACTAGATATGAGTAGAGTTCATAAACACAAGCATCTATCTGCCGTATAAACAGAGATCAGTTCCAGAAAGGAGCAGGAGAAAAATATGGTGAAGAACAACAGTGAAGTTAACTCCAAATTACCAAATAGCTTTCTCTTAGTAAAGCCAGAAACCCACAAAAGGCAAAATGATCTCTTGTTGGAATTCAAAAAACAATACTCACGATAATGGCTATTCCATTCCCATTAAGTCATAGAGCATTTCTCAATTCCTGTGAACAAAAAATGGTATAGTATAGTGTGAAGTGATCACAGTACAGCATAATGCCTGAGGAGTGTTACCTACAGAAGGGGTTATTACAACTCATTGCCCAACCAAATCTGCCTCAGTGGACTCCCTAAGAAAGAGGACATTTCCTTTTTTTTTTTTTACCTTGGACTTTGCTTTTATTTAGCCTAACTAGACACAAACTTCATTAATTTTTCTAGTATCTGTTGGTATATCTTTTGGTTGATTTTGTTATTTTAACTATGAACATGTTCATTTTAAAAACAGTGTCAATAAGCACAAGTTACTTAAGCTTAGAACTTCTAGAAACTATTGTGTATTGAGCACTTTGAAAACAAGAGCTTAAATTTATATTATACTATAGTTAAAAGGAAGAAATTAACTTTAGAAAATTATCAACCAGAAATTCATTTTTGTCATACTTTTGATGTTTTACTTTATTTTGAGGTTTATTGTACCTACCTTTTGATTTGTAAGTTGACAAATTTGTAAAAATTTTTGGCCAAAAGCAATAAAATTCTCTTCTATTAATTGTAGTGCTGTCTAATAGAACTAAGTGGACTAACCCTAAAGCACTCTACCCAAGATACATAAAAACAAAGATAAAATATTCTCATTATAGTGCCTTTACTTAAATAAATTTCTTTTTTAAGTATTAAAACAAGTTAGCCAGAAACACTTAAAAGAAGCACAAGAAAGTCTCCAGTATTTGGGGGAGTTTATTAGCTTACCACTTTCATTGATATTTTGACTCCCTGTCACTTTTCTACAATCCATTCTTCCCTGGAATTTATGTGGTCTTATCACACAGATTAATATTTTAAAAGAAAAAAAAAAGTTTCCATTTTATAGACAAGCAGTCATGAAAAACAATTTGGATCCTCCATACCCTGCATCTCTTCTAGCTGGGTTCTTTCATTTTGGTTTGGTTTAGCTTAGTTTTTTGCAACAGTTCTGCTAGGTAGTATTTGAATTATATAAAAACAACCATAACAGCAAGAACAACACAGAAATTGTGAAAAAGTATTAACTGAGCACCTGCTGTATACTTAGCATTGTACCAAGAGGATGCATGGGGTGTTGAGGGAAGAGCAGCACCTCTGGTGTGAGGGCTTGCTCAGTCCTTTTCAGGGATGCTTACCCAAATAGAGCCATTGGGCAGACTTTGCTGTTGTATGCCTGTAAACCCTAGATAGTCTACCATCACCATGCTAGAAAATTGAACTGCTTCCATTTGAATTCTATTATGAAGATTACTTGGCAAGAATAGGTACCAATCACTGAGGTCCTCTCTTGATCTGAACTGCCAGGCATTCAGACTCTACTGTAGAGAACACAGCTTTAATGGGTTGGCCATATAGCCCAAATGCCAAGCATATGTTTAAGCTAAAAGACTATTTTATGAAGAACTTATACAAGGCAAGTGCTCACACGGTACAAGTGGTACAGAAACATTCTCAATGACTCTCTGAAAAACTTTCGTACCAATTGTGGGACATGGGAAACACTGCCCCAGGACCACTCAGGATGACACGTCCACCTTAAGGGGCTGTACTTTATGAGCAAAGCAGAATCACAGTAGTACAGAAGAAATGTGAGACACACAAATCTAGAGACATCTTCATCTCAAATGTTCAAATA
This sequence comes from Pseudochirops cupreus, assembly GCA_028627135.1. Lineage (NCBI taxonomy): Eukaryota > Metazoa > Chordata > Mammalia > Diprotodontia > Pseudocheiridae > Pseudochirops > Pseudochirops cupreus. Next base: position 482,660,844 of record CM053580.1, read on the forward strand.
GACTCTGTGAACTTGTCCTGTGGTAAAGCATTCTTGAGCTCATTTCGAGCAGATAAGCCACAGTCAAACATACTTTACATTGATTCCAACATCATGATGTTCTTGTTTCTCTTTGAGTACAGAGGACAAAAAACAACAACATAGAAAAAATAGAATATATGGTCACTTCTCTAAGGAGTTTACATTCTAGTTATGGAAAACAGGAAACACAACTAAAACAAGAATGAACAATATCAAGAGTTAATATAATGAAATTGTGAGCTATAGAACCTAAGTGCTAGGTTCAGCATTGAGGGAGATCACTGTAAACTGGATAAGCAAAGAAGGTTTCATGAAGAAAGTGAGACAGATTCAAAGCTATAATATCACATCTTAAGTAAGGGTGTACTTTCTAAATTTGTCTATATTTTTTTTACAAGTGTATTAAGTATGTTATCATTGAAAGGTTGGTTGTCGAATTGGGAATGAATGAATGAATGAATGAATGTAAAAGCAATTTAAAGTACTATGTGCTTATGTAGTGCCTGAACTATGCTAAGTGCTAGGGACAGGAATAGCCAAAAGCAAGAAAGTCCCTGACTCAAGGAGTTTATATTCTAATGGAAGAGAATACATATAGGGGTGTGGTTGCTAGGAGTGGGTGCTGTGGTCAGGGAAGTTATAGAGATGGTAAGTAGAGTCATAAGTGTATTTGATTGATGATATTGATTTGATTCCTGTACCCAGAGCTGGATGGGGAAAGCAGATACAGAGGAGGGAATGTGTATGACATCATGACATAAAGCAGGAGTGGGTTTGGGTCAGGGATACATATGAAAAGCTCTCACTACTCTGAAGCCCAGGGCCCAAGGGCAGGGCTGAAGTGCCAGGTCAGAGGCTGAGAATAGAGCAAAGTGGCATTAATATAAAGATAGCCAGAGAGCAGTAAGCTGAGTCTGAATAAAGAATCACAGAATCACTGAATGTGAGAGTCTGAAGCTATCTCAGTGGTCATCTAGTCCTACCCGTATATACAAAAGAAAACACCCCTATTGTAATATTGGGTTTGGGGCAGGGATAGATATGAAAACAATTAAGCTGGAACCCAGGGCCAAAGGGCAAGAGCTGGATAGAGGCAGAAGCCTCTACTTGAAAATATCCGTGGAAGGGGAACTTGCCACCTCTTACTGTAACCCATTCCACTTTTGGATGGCTCTTTTTATTCTTGACATAAAGCTTAAATTGACCTCTTTGGAACTTCAATGTTCTCCATTCTGGCTTCTGGGGCCAAACAAAACAATCTAATCCCTTCTCTACATGACAGACAGCTCTTCAAATGTTCAGAGAAAGCAATCATCCTCTCCTCCTACGCCTGGTCTCTTCTCCAACTTAAGCATACTCAACTGTTTCAAATGATCCTCATATTTCATGAACTCAAGGCCTTTCCCCATCCTGATTATTCTCCTATAGATGCTCTTCAGCTTACCAATGTCCTTAAACCATGAACCTAGTATTGAACACAATATATCAGACAAGGTCTGAAGAGGGCACAGCACAGTGGGACTCTCACATGCCTGTTGCAAGAAACTATGCTTCTGTTAATGAGAGCCAATGTTGTATCAGTTTTGTGGCTATCATATTGTTCTGCTAAATCACATTAAGCTTGTAGCACACCAAAATACCCAGACAGATTTTAGAAAAAGCATTGTCTAAGCTAGCCTTAGTCTACACTGATTGGACTTGGAGTCAGGAAGAGGTGAGTTTGAATTCTACCTCAGACATTTCCTAGCTGTGTGACCCTAAGCAAATCATTTAACCTCTTCTTGCTTCAGTTTCCTCATCTATAAAGTGGGGATAATCTACCTCCCAGGGTTAATGCAAGGATAAAATGAGATATTTTTAAAGTGTTTTGTAAACTTTAAAGTACTCTATAAATGTCAATGATTACTTTGCTGCTTCTACATCATCCTCATGAAGCTGATTTTTAATACCTTACATTTATGTCTATTGGATTTCATTTTTTAAGAGAAGATTCCACTTTGGTAACCTATTGTGATCTTTTTGGTGTCCAACTCTATCAATCAGTATATTGGATCTCCCAATCAACTTCATATCACCTGCAAATTTGATAGATATACTATCTATGATATTATTCAAGTCAATGATAAAAATGTTATAAAGCACAAAGCCTAGCCCAGATCTCTGGAGTACTCCCCTAGAGCCCTCTTGCCAATTGACACTGAGTCATTTACAAATATTCTCTGAGACTCACCATCAAAGCAATTATAAATTCATCTTACTGTATTATCATCTAACCTTATCTCTTCACATTCTCTACAAGAATAACATGAGATATTTTACCAAAATTGTGCAAAACCTAGGCAAGCTCTCCATCTTTTCCACAAGATAATACTGAAAACTTTGCTAAAGTCAGAAGGACTTGAGTTAGAATACAGCCTCCAAAATGTAGTAGTAGTAGTATGGTCATAGCAAGTCACTTAACCTGTCTCAGTCTTGATATATTCATCTGTAAAGTGGAGATAAAACCTGTAGAACCTTGTAGTGCCAACACAATATTTACGACACTGATGGCCACTGTAAATATGTTGGCATAGTACTCAATCACAAAATATAATAGATTCTCCATATATAAGATAGAAGTAAAACATTTATTCAACACCAGAAAACCAGATCCCAAAACCAGTAAGCTGATTCCATCATGGTAGCAAAGAAATTAATAAGGTATAATGGCACAGAGCCATAGCATCTTTTAGCCTTCCCACAAAGCAACATTTACTCACAAGCCTAATTGTCTCCCTGGGCGTGTCCTCTCCTCCCTCCAGTTTCTAACTGCTCTGACTCCCAGCTTCCTGTGAGGTCTGCTCCACCCTTCAGCAAACTCTTCCCACCACAGGCTTCATGTAATTACATTCAACTTATTAGTGGACAGGGTATATCTTCAAAGCAGGGAAGGTCTTTAAATTCCTTTAGGCAGGGGAGATCTTCAAATTACTGTTACCATTACAAACCTACTACATAGGAGCATTGTGAGGTTTAAATGATACAACATATGTAAGTGTTTTACAAACTTTAAAACTCTATAAATGTCAGTTATTGTTTTTCAGATGAAATCCTGTAAAGGTTTCACTCAGCCACATACCACGCATAGCAAGAATGTCTGCCCATCATGGAATATAAAAGAAAAATATAGCCCAGTAAAAAAACTAAGTACAATAATGTACAATGGTGAATTGTTGGATTTTGACATTGAGGAAGAACTGATTTCCAATTTTGCATCTGGCATCTGTTAGCTATATGACCCTGAGCAAAGTACTTCAGTAGCTTGAGCCTAGATTTCATCTGTAAAATGGGAATGAGGCTACGATCAACCTTAAAGGTTTGTTATGAAGTCAAATGAGATATTAAGTGCTAAATGTTTTTCAAATCTTAAAGCAGTATATAAATTCTAGCTATTCCAAACTGATTTATCTCCAGGTCAAGGTAAACAAAAAATTCAGCTTGTCAGAGATTTACTAAAAGAGGAACATTACCAAAGGAAAAGTAAAGTTAGTTTTCCATATTTACTAAGCCTCTGCTACCTACTAGAGACTGTGCATGGTGCTGGAGAATACAAAGACAAAAATGAAACATTGACTATCCTCAAAGATCTTGAATTCCAAAGGAGAAACAACATGGACATACATAGGTTTGTGCAAAATATTTACATCATAGCTACAAGGTAATTTCAGAGGGAGAGGTAGTGATGCCATAAGAAAGGTCTCAGGACGTGGAGCTTGAGCTTGAGCATTGACAGAAAGACTAATGATAGTTTGTTATTTCACTGGCTGTTTTTCCTCTGGCTTTTATACTTACAATGTTGAGATTTCCTTCTTTTTACATTCTATTAAGGATTTGCTTTCATCTTGAAAGTAAAGCCTCTCTAAATTGTGTCCTCCACTTAATTTAGATATTCAGGTATACAGATAAGTTAATGGATATTTCAAGTGTTGGATTGGGTGGATGTTTTAAGAGTTCTACAAGAACAACAATTGTGCCTTAAGAAATGATGAAATGGACTTTCAGAGGAAACTAGGAAGAGCCCTGAACTGATACAGAATGAAATGAGTAGAAATAGGGGAACAACTTATGCAATGATAACATTATGGAGGAAAAAACAACTTTAAAGACTTTAGAACTACAGTCAGAGCAATGATAAACTATGGGTTCAGCAGCATGAAGATGAAACATAACACTCACCTCCTGACAAAGAAGTAACCAGCTTAAATTGTAGAAAGAGAGGCTCATTTTAAGACATGGCTATGCAGGAATTTATTTTCCTAGACTATACAGCTATATATCGAGTGCTTTAATCTGCTGTTTTATTTTGCTCAATGAAGGAGAGATAGTGGGAGGGACAGATTTTTTATTTTTATTTTCTTATTTTTGTTTTTTGGAGGGGAAATTGGGGTTAAGTGACTTGCCCAAGGTCCCATGGCTAGTAAGTGTTAAATGTCTGAGATTGAATTTGAACTCAGGTCCTCCTGACTCTAGGGCAGGTGCTCTATTCACTGCACCACCCACCCGCCCCAAGGGACAGATTTTTAAAGAAAAAAAGATAAGTACATGAAAATACCTATCAGTAGTCTTGGAGAACATCACATTTTGAGAAACTACACTAAAAAAACAAGTCTACCCAACAATTAATATTGTGTATGTTAATATTAATTATAATATTTTATTAAAATGTGTTATAATCTTATTTTAATTTAAGATGCTTTCTATTTTCACAAAATATTCTTCACTAAAAACAAAAGAAAATTTCTATAAAACTCCAGGTTTTAGTATAAAATATTTTGGATTTTAAATCCATCATTATATTTTAATAAGTTTTTAATATATGTTTGTTCAATTGAATTGAATTGAACTCCTCTTGGGAAAAAAAAAGGAATTTTTAAAAGGCCAAGAGAAGGTTAGAAGTTACATTAGTCAGAGGACTGAATTTGCAGTACAAATGGAGTTTGTGGCTCCATGCAGGATGAGTGAAACAGCAAATCAAACTTTTTATTCATTTCACTTCTCAGAAGCAGGAAATTCATGGAGGATAGAAAAGGCCCCTCCAAATAAAGTGAATATGTTGCCATCCTTGCCACATAGTGTCCTCACACTCCACCTCCATGGTCACCTGACCCACTTCTCTCAGGGGAATAACAGAACATGGGGTTACCCATCCACCTGCTTTTCCCCTAAAGGGATTAATTCTGTCAATGTTTTTTGTCGATAGTATTTCACAGCATCACAGAAGTAGGAAAAGTTTAGACAGCCCTATTCCTAATAAAAAAGCTATTACTTGACCTGATAGACTTGCTTTTCATTTAAGACTTAAAGAGTTCTTTCTCCTATCTACAACATATGGGAAAAAATATCTCAATAGGGACACTGAAGGAAAATATTATTAGAAGTAATGTACGTAATAAATACATAATTCTAAGAAATTTTACATAAAAGGGAAAGTTGGTGGCTAAGGAAGAAATTACAGCTCAGATTTCTGATTTTGAGTTATGAGTTATGCTTGGTCCACAAAATCTCCAATTTGGCTCTACAGGAGAAGGAATATGTTTTTTTTATTGTCCCACTGTGACTAAAACCAGCATTATTTAGCAACAGTTCTCCAAACTCAATGTCACAACACCATTACTGTTAAACAAAGAGCATGGTCAAGGCCAAGATTCCTCAAGACTAGTATTTCTCATGGTAGTTTGCAATTTTCACTTCTGATCCTCGCCAAAACCCAAAGTACAGACAGATGAAAATCGATCTAAATAAAAACAACCGTAGAAATGGTTCGGGGTTCCATGTGAAGAATGAATGAGTGATGACTTGGGCAGGGTTTTATTTTATCTGAACTAGATCCTTGATATGGTGGCTAGTAAAAGTTTTATTATGAGTGAAAACACACAAGGCTAAGGCATCTAGAATTATGGCTTATACCACTGAGTGACAGGCATGATCCATTTGGATACAAATGCACCTTCAGAGCAACCAGGCAATCATCTGCTTCACAAAATATCATAGAAGTGAATAGGCAGACTCTTTGATTTATCAAATCTTGCAGATGTCTAAGGTCTGATCACTTTCAATCTGTGTAATACCTTAATGTCAGGAGAAATTGTCTCCCGAGAAGGACTCTGCACTGCTGTGGTTTTATGTGTCTAGGCTCTTTTCTGATATGGACAGGATGGAGCACATAAAAGCATTTAATAATAGACATATTTTTGCCAAAGAACAAACCCTACTTCTGCCTCCACAGGATGTTGGTGCTCTCCACAGACCTTGGGTTGATTACCCTCTATGGGAAGTGGTGGTCAAGTCCAATTAACTAATTTACTTCTAACAAGTGTTTAATTAGGGCCCTTGCCCATATGCCCTTTTGAAGAGTCTTCACAATGAATGCACTTTTTAGATGACCTATTAATCTGGTTCTCTGACATAAGGTATTTGATTATGTAGAAAAGAAACAACCAGATGGTCTCTTGACTAAGAGTTATTAATTTTACTCTTTTAAGCTTTGTAGTGTGAGATATTCTGAAAAATAAAAACCTATGTGAGTGGACTGGCCCATAAATTGTTCATTGGTGTATTTCTTTGTTTCTTTTCATTAGATTTAGAACTCATCTAGCCCAAAATTTTCATCATGTGGATGAGAAAACTAATGCCAAGAGTGAGGAAGTATTTTGTCCAATAATAGGCTAATAGGTAAGCCAGGATTTGAAATCAGGTTCTGTGACTCCAAACTCTACATAAAGTGGAATTGCCAATGAAATCAACATAGAATGTCATCTAATAGAATTTTACTGTTCCATTTTCAACTCTTCCTCAGAAATTTAATACAAAAATGTGCTGTGTGTGACAATGGGTTCTGGTATCTTACCAATAATAATGGAGGTAGTGTGATATGATGGAAATAGCACTGCAGGTCTCGGGTTTAATCAGGAATACATAATGTGAAGTCTTGCCTCAGACACATACTAGTTGTATGACCCTAGGCAAGTCACCTAACATCTTTCAGTTACAGTTTCTTCAGCTGTAATTGAGAGAGCTGGACTCAATGGCTCCTAAGACCCCTTTAGTTCTAAATCAATGATCATATGATCCATTTCATTTATTTTAAATGTTAAACATTTAATAATAACAAATGTTTAAACATTTTAAAATATTTAACACTCTTGTCTCCTCCCATCAAACTTACAATGTGAAGTTAAAAAGACTTATAAAACCTCAAGAATTAAAAAAAAAACTTTTCACATATTGAAATGCAGAATGATGTGTGTGAGGATTTCACATATTTTTGTTAAAAATCCTAATCACAGAAGAAAAAAGGGGTCAAATGTGAAAGATGTGGAAGTAAAATTGAAAATAGTTGGCACTTGACTGGATATGGGAATGCGAAAGATTGAAGATTTAAGGATGATTCTGAATTTGTAAACCTAGGTGACAGAAGAAAAGTGGTATCCTCAGCAGACAGGGGTATTTAGAGAAGGAGTGGCTTTGGGGGAAAATATTATACATTCTGTTACGGATTTGATGAGTTTAACGGGGCAGCTAATTTGAAATGTACAACAGGCAATTGGTAATGGAGGACTGGAGTTAAGGAACTGGTTATATAGATTTTGGGTCATCTGCTTAGGAATGATAATTTAACCAATGGTGATAAGGTCACCAAGATAAAGAAACTGGAGAAAAAGAAGAGGACCAGGACATTCAGGGTAAGGGGTCATGCAAAGGATTCAACAAAGGAGAATGAGGAGTAGTCAAATAGGTAAGGGAAGGAACACGAGAAAGCATTATTAAAATAAACCTAGAGAGGATATAGTATCTGGGAGAAAAAGTTTAAAAAGTCAAATGCTACAGCTTTTGATCAAGGAGGATATGGACAGAATTTTTTTTTTTAAAGCATAAGATTTTAAAATGTCTTATCTGTTCATTAAATAAAGCAAATCCTGCAAGAAGAAATATTGCTAGAAAATTCTAGTTGCTTCATCCAATGATTTATGCTACATTTCATGCTGGCCTCCCTCTAATTAATCCAAATTAAATGTAATTAATCCAAATTACTGTACTGGAAAAATTAATCCAAATTACTGTACTAGAAAAAAACCTGCTACTACAAAAAATGAAAATAAAAATCTTAATCACAGAGTAAGACATCTTAAATTGGAGTGCATTCATTGTTTCTGAGTTGCAAATAAGAATTTGGATTTTCACTTTTGATCCAAAGATTCCATGAATTTTGAGAGTTTAACCTGATGCTTCTGATCTAGAAGGATGAGCAAACATCCTTTCCAGGTTTTATGTGATTTTGTTTAAGTAGCTAAGACATTGATGGCATGACGGTCTTCCTCGCTTGTGATTAAAAGAAAAACTACACAAAAATTGAATATTTTAGAGTAATTCAGATTCACTTAATCTTACATTCAGAAGGAACCTCTACCTGAAAAGAAAGTGGAATCCATTACCTCCTAAGATCCTATCCCACCTGTGGATAGCCTAATCATTAGGAAGTTCTCCCAATATCTAGCCAATATCTTCCTCTCTACCATCCAACTACTACTGTAAATTTTCTCTGGGAATAAGCTGAACAAATCTAATCCTTTTTCTATGTGGCAGCCCTTCAAATACTTGAATTCTTATGACTTCGAAGTTAGCTAATAATTTTAAAATGCTATTCATATCAGAAGGGTCATACTGGATAGAGGGCTGCACCTGGAGTCAGGTCCTGAGTTCAAATCTGATCTCAAATACTCCCTAGCTGTGTGACTCTGGGCAAGTCACTTGAGTCTGTTTGTCTCAGTTTCCCCATCTATAAAGTGAACTAGAGAAGGAAATGGCAAACCACTCCCATATCTTTGCCAAGAAAACCCCAAGTGGCATCATGAAGATTCAGACAATGCTAGAAGGACTGAACAACAACAAATTCTTATCAGATGTCATCTCAGTTTAGAGAAGAATAAAAATGTTATAGAAGAGCAAAACACAGTGTTGCTAATAATTAGTTCTATAGTTTTGGGCAAGTTATTAACACTTCTGATTGTCCACATCTTTATCAATGAAATAGGGCAGATTAAAGCAGATATTCTCTCAATTCCCTGTAAGCTATAAAATTGTGATCCATTCTATACTTCTAAAAACTGGGGAGATTAAGATGTAGTAACTGAAACTTTAATTTAGTTAGTTTATCTCTCTCTACTCCACTCCTCATCCTTAAGAGTTATAGCACAAGAGAAATTGTGAAGTTAAACTTTGATTTTTATCCAGAGGTAGGTTACTACTAACAAAGATCCTAAAAATTTGGGGTGCAGTAAAAATTTGTGAAATTATATACTGATATTAAAAATCATATACTACAACAGATCATTTAAACAATATCAAGGAATACTCAGCTGGTGCAGAGCAATGTCCTACGTATTGAAAGGTGACACAAAGTTTAACTAAAATATGGTCCCTGCCCTCATGGAGTCTTTCCTTTAGTAAAAGAATAAAATTTATATGTAGATCCGTATAATACATCTGCTAAGTGCATCAGAGAGGCATATGTATTTTGTGATATCTGAAAGGTTAAGGATCGTTGCTATAAACAAAGGTTTCATAGAGAAAATAGCATATAAGTTGGATTTTAAAATAAATTAGAAACTTACCAAGCAAAGATGGGGAGTGAAACAGGAATAGGGTCCAGCATGAGCAAATGCAAGAAAGCATAGAGTGGTTCTTGGGACAGAGAAGAGTCAGTTTGGTGGTTATATAAAATATATGCTTATTAGTAATATGAAGGAATCTGGGACATGTAAAATTGTATCATATAGATTCATAGCTCTAGAAATCAAAAAGACTTCAAGACACTTTTTAGTCCAAATTTCTCATTTCACAGATGAGGGAACTGAGGTCCAAGGAGGCTTAGTGACTTGCCCAAGGTCACATAGGCAGTAATGCTCAGAGGTGTTGTTTAAAGACAGGTCATCTGACTCCAGAGCCAATGATCTTTCATGCCATTCCAATTCAGATTGTAGAGAGTTTTAATTCCAGGAAAAATAGTATCAAATGAGGGTCTGATGTTCAGAAAAATATATGAAGGCTATAGATAATATACTCTAGAGTCTATGCAGTGGTTCTCAACCTGTGGGTCACAACCTCTTTGGGGGTCAAATGACCCTTTCACAGGGGTTGCCTAAGACCATCAGAAAACACATATTTCCGATGGTCTGAGGAACCAAGACACTGCTCCTCTATCCATCTCCAGGTGGGTCCGCCCACATGCAGATACATCCACATATAAGTATTAAAGGGTCGCGGCATTAGGAAGGTTGAGAACCACTAGACTCTCTAGAGAAATATATGATCTTAATTTCGATAATGTACAAAAAAACAACAACAAACAAACCAACAACAAAACTCATATTTAAATGCCCAGTATTTTAGGTGAAATAATAAACTTAAAATGATTTCTCAATTACACTGCAAAAAAAGCATAAAGCAGATAATCCAATATATCGCTATTTTTCTCTTGAATGTATTATATATACACATGTTTTTACAGAGAGGGAGATGGAGAAGAAGAGCACATTATCACTCTTTTTATCTCATTTCATCTTGCTCTAAAAATCTAGGGTACACGACAGTTAGAAGCCCTGGAGCAAGGATTCTGGAGGGCTTTTGATTAATGAGGGATGAATGTTCAATGAGAAGCAGTGGACAGTATTGGATTGAAATCTAGACTCAGAGACAGAAGATAGAGGTACAAGATCTACTTCAGACGCTCACTGACTGTAAGACTCAGGGCAAGACACTTCATGTCTCAGTGATTAAGTGAAATGTAATTTAGGAAACTCTCAACTGTAAATCACCATGACAGGCTAACTTGCATTCTAGACGAAGGCCTCTATGAGTGAAACCAGAGGTCCAGTTGTAGTCCTCTACCTTGGTGCCCAAAAGAATGATAAAGATTAGAGATATAATAGATAAATTGGCGTTTGTTTTTTTAAAATTCTCATCAGAAACTCCCTATACTGGTGAAATCAAAGGTCTGAATCAAATACATAACATCTCTTTGCACACACCAGCCTATGCGGAGACTGAAGTGGGTATGGGAGTGGGGAAAAGAGGGTAGATCATCAATATATACATATATTTGTGTGTATGTATATGTAAGTATATGTATATATATATATACACATATGTATGTATATATGCATGTGCATGTATGTACACACAAATATATGTGTGTTTGCATATATATGTGTGTATATATATATATATGTATATATATATATATATATATATATATATATATATATATATATATATATATATATATATATATTTACCCTTATATATAGTTGCCCAAAGATTTAAAATATTTTAACAACAACCAATATAGTGAGTGAGCTTCATGTGAGTAACTGGAGATTGAGTATAATAATCTCACGGGAAAATTTTAAGTTAAATGGCAACATATTTGAGCAGGAAAAAATGCTCCTCCGTCGTTAATCCACCTGGAAGGGGCTCAGAATAAATTTCTAGTAAACAAAAGCATTTGGAGGAACATGTTGAGGCAAAGGCGATGAATAACAAGTTTATGATAAACAAAAATGGCTTTTCCCAGGTGTTTCAGGGATATGAACACTTAACTGTACTTGAAAAGACCTTGATAATTACAGTCAAAGAGACTAGGGCCTCCTTACCCTGGATTGAGGCTTTGGAAGGAAGCTCTAGCTCCTTTTCTTCCATCTAACAAAGCAAGCCAAAATCTCCTCCCCCCCCCAAACTCCCATAACACCAAACAAGTCAGGAACTTCCAGGTCATGTGACTAACAGGACAAAGGATGAAAAATTTTCTCTGATATTCCCCAAATCTCAAAACTCCCTGAAATAAGAATGATCCTCAAGAGGTAAAATAGAGTTGTCCTCCGAGGGCAAGACACAAAAAAATTCTAAGGAGGTAACAACCTGACATCAAAAACAAAGAAAGATAATCCCCAATCCCAAATGTACTCATTCAGCACCCCAACCCCCCCAAATCCCTAGGTTTGTGCTTTAAGATACACTAAGGGGGCAGCTAGGTGGCTCAGTGAATAGAGTACTGGCCCTGGAGTCAGGACGACCTGAGTTCAAATTCAGCCTCAGACACTTGACACACTTACTAGCCACGTGACTTTGGACAAGTCACTTAACCCCAATTGCCCTCCAAAAAGAAAAAAAGCAACAACAAAAAAATGATCCTCTAAGAAAGTTTTTTATTCCTCTTGTATCTGGAGGCCCATCTGTGCTTACCCTCACCCCACCATTATTTGGCAATAAGCAGAACTCAACTTTGGCCATGATAAAGAGAAAGAGCCCTTGGTTTAGAACAATGTCACACTGAACCACTGCTGTATAGAGAACTGAAGGTCAGAATGAAATGGGAGAGGGTGACAATTTGGCAGTGGGAGGAGATGCTGCAGCTGGCCTGAAGGAAAGGTGACTGGCATCAAGCTGGTGCCAGTTCTGTCCTTCCAGAAACTACTTGGGGTTGGGAACTGAGGCCATTGAAAAGGGAATTTCCCAATGTGAGAAGTGGATGAGACAGTTTTGAATGACTGTTCTGTACCCATTATATACTACTGAAAGGAATTTTTTTTTTCCAAAAAGGAAAGGAGCTCAAGATGAAACCCAACATGTTCAGCAAACCTGAACCTAATTGTCAATGAAAAAAAAAGATCAACATTTGATGAAAGAGAGACATTTAAAGATTTTTTTCCACTTAATAGTATTTCTTTCCAATTACATGTAAAGACAGTTTTTTTTTTTGTTTGTTTGTTTTGGAGGGGGAAGGCAGGGCAGTTGGGGTTAAGTGACTTGCCCAAGGTCACACAGCTAGTATGTGTCAAGTATCTGAGGTCATATTTGAACCCAGACCCTCCTGACTCCAAGGCCGGCCCTTTATTCATTGTGCAACCTAGTTGCCCCAAGATCGTTTTCAATATTCATTTTTATAAGATTTTGAGTTCCAAATTTTTTACCCTTCTCTCTTCCCAAGATAGCAAGCAATCTGATATAGGTTATCTGTGTACAATCACATTAAACATATTTGCACACTATTCATTTTGAAACAGAATCAGAACAAAAGGGAAAAACCACAAGAAACAAAAAACAAACAGTGAAAATTGTCCAGGCCAGCCAGACTTGGGGATTCCAGGGGTCCCAAAGAACCTACCGTAGCCCCACAGTTGCGCCTGGTCGCCCCAATGACCCTGCAGGTGCTCTCAGTAGCCCCAACGACTCTTTGGAGGAGAACTCCAGATATGGACGGAATAGTCCCACACACCTCAGTGGAGTGGCCAAGCATCTTTATTGTCTTACAAATCTGCCCCCCCAGCCTTGTTCACCTGCCCCGTTTATTCCCTTTCCATCTGCCCTTTTGTCAGGTGTCCCAGCAACAGGATTCTGATAGGCGGGGAGTGCTCCTCCATTGATGGTGCATGCTCAATGCTCCCATGTTTGACGTGCAGTCATTGAGGCAGAGTACACACCTGGATGCCTCTTACCCGCCTCAGGTTTTCCTTGTTAGCAAGGACACACTGACTGAGGTCAGACATCTAGGTAGGCAAATAACTCTAAGGGGCCCTTACAATCTCCCCCTTTTTGTTTTGTGAAAGGAGGGCATAAGCATATACAACGTATTATTAAGATGTTGCACTATACATTCACCAATACTATTAAAGTTGACAGCAAAAGCATAACGGGGGTCAGTAAAGCAAACTCCTCCATAAGAATGGGTATCATGTCCAGTAATGTTCGTAATCAAACCGCCTGGACCTACAGTAACCATCCAAGCATACCAGGTGCGATTCTTTGGGTCTTCTGTGAATCCTACCCAAGCAGGAACAGTCCCTCCAGG
>CM053580.1:482684708-482701761 GCA_028627135.1 Pseudochirops cupreus
GAAATAATGCTGCTAAAAGTTACAGTCATCAAAAAAATGAGGGAAAATCTCAGAAGTTACTCAGAGTTACATTGACTTCTTTGTAGTATAGCTCTTTTAATGTCAGTTTTCTTGAAATGCATATTTGGTTTATACCTAGATGTGTAATAAAAAATATTTTCTTTAAGAACTACTCTGCATTTATTTGCACTGGAACAATGCCAACAACCTGAATTTAAAAGGCTTATTTTGTAAAAGTCCCATAAAGCTACTTAAGTAAAGAAGAATTGGATATTGAGGCATACTCACTCTGTCTGCTCTACTCTGACCTATCTCTCCAGATCACTTCCAGAAAGCCTTCTTGCCTTCAAACATTAGTAAAAGTGGAGCTGGAGGATGTGAGGGGGGAGTTAAAAACAGAATGCATTTAGTCCCTCTTTGATTTCTCTCATATTATCCCTTCAAAATTTTATCTAACCAAACCATCTGTCCATCCAATTACCCGTGTTATCTTGGGCAAATCATATAACCTTTTTGTCACTCAAGTTAGAATCAGGGCTGAATTAGAAGATCTTTTAGGTTTTACTCAACTCTGAATGTATAATCTCCTTTTGTGTGCAAATCTTTGCCAACTTTCCACATAATAAATGAACATGTAGCTTTTATTAAATGCTCTGTGCGATGTACAACAGATCTCAGTGCTTAGCAAGTGCCTCGCACATAGTAGGGGCTTAATAAATGTTTATTGTGAGGGACTGCTTAACTCTGAAACCATCAATGGATGGTAAGCCCTGTAAGGTTAGAGCAATGTTATTCTTTTGCTTCATTATTCTTGCATTGGATCAAAAAGACATTAGGCTCCTTTATTCCACACTAGGGGCATCTAGGTAGTACAGCAAGATAGAATGCCAAGCCTGGAATCAGGAAGACTCACCTTCATGAGTTCAAATCTGGCTTCAGATCCTTACTAGTTGTGTGGCCCTGGGAAGTCACTTCAACCTGTTTACCTCAGTTTTCTCACAGGTTAAAATGAGCTGGAGAAGAAAGTGGCAAACCACTCCAGTATCTTTGCCAAGAAATCCCCAAATGGGGTCCCAAAGAGTTAGACATGACTGAAACAACTAAACAACAAAATTCCAGGTTTCTCTATTACTTTTAAGGTACCATCTTCTGTCCATTCACCCCCAGGCTCCCAACTTGATTGTCATCCTTGACTCTTAACTCTATCTCACCCCCTCCTCCCATATCCAATATGTTCCTAAGATCTGTTGATTTTATCTTCATATCTTTGTTGTACTCCCCCTTCTTTCCTTTAACACTGGCATCACTTTGGTACCTGACTTTATCACTTCATTCCTGGACTATTGCAATAGCTGCTTGGCTGTTCTCTGTGCTACCACTGTCCCTACTCCAACCCATCCTCCACTTAGCTGTCAAAGTGATCTTCTTAAAGTATAGATATGACCATGTCCCTTCCCTATTCACCATATTGCAGTGGCTTCCTATCACCTCCAGCATAAAATCCTCCATTTGATATTCAAAGTTCTTCATAGCTTTGCCCCTTTACCCCCTACATCCCCCACATATACTGTGATCCAGTGACCCCAGCCTTCTTGATAGTCTAGAATAAGAGACTCCATATCCAGACTCTGGCCATTTTCACTGGCTGTCTTCCCCATGCCCAGAATGCTCTCCCTCATTTCTGTCTTTTGGCTCCCCTACTTTTCTGCAAGTCCCAACTAAAATCTGACCTTCCACAGGAAGTTGTTCCTGATCCCCCTTAATTCTACTGCCTTCTCTTTGTGAATTGTTTCCACTTTGTCATTGTATAGGTTGTTTGAACATAGTTACTTAAATGTTATCTTCCCCATTAGAATGAGAGCTTCTTGAAAACAGGGACTGTCTTTTGTCCTTCTTTGTATCCCAAGCACTTAGCACAGTGCCTGGCGTATAGTAGGTACTTAACAAGTAAATGTTTATTAACTACATAACTGAGTAGGCTGTAGGTTGCATGAAAGCAGGAACCCAGTATTATTTTTTTTATCAACCCCAGATTATTCTATACATATCAGAGGCTTAATAAGTTCCAATAGATGAAAGAGGAAAAGAAAAAAAAGAATGATTGAAAGATACAATCAAGATAATATAAAATATCAGACTTTAGGAATAAGACAACATCCTAATGCACAACACACACATAATAGTAATAATAATAATACAGCTAACATTTATATTGAACTTACTACTGCCAAGCCCTGTAAAATACCATCTCATTTGATTCTTACAACCCTGTGACATCAATACTATTATTATCCTCTTTTTTACATTTGAGGAAACTTAAGCAACAGAAGTTAAATGACTTGCCCAGGGTCACACAGTTTCTGCGGTTGTGAATTTCAACTTCTGTCTCCCTGAATCCAGGCCCAGTACTTTATCCACTTTACCATCTAACCAATTAAAACCCCCACACAAGTTAGTTCGAGGCCAGGACCGTCCTGAAAGGTTTGTTTAGACTCTGAACTGATTCCAAGCAATCTCACTCATTGAGTAGGAATAAGCATCATCAGGGATTCCTGATGAAGACTATAGAGGATCCTCCAGAGTAATACTGTTTTAAAATAGTATTATTACTATTAATAACAACAATAATATTTATGCATCATGTTATGATTTGCAAAGAGCTTTACAAATGTTAACTCATTTTATCCTAACAACTACCCTGAGATAGTTACTGTTAATATTACCATTTTACAGATGAAGAAACTGATGTAAATAGCAGTTGTGATTTGCCCAGCATCCAACATCTGGTAAATGTGTGAAGCTAGATATGAACTCAGATCTTCCTTACTCCACTGGGTCTAAGACCTGTTGAACAATTTGTCCCGATAGCCATGAAGGTCAGCTAAAGCAGGAGCTATGGAGTACTTTGAGTTTGAAGTCAAAGGAGTCAAAATCATCCACTGAATCCTGGGCATTGCCAATCATCCTGATGATTTTGTGCAACTCTTTTTCATTTAACTCCAATTCACATAGGAGTCACTGTATCACCTGGTGGTATCACTGGTCCTCTGAAAACAAAGGACAAACAACAACTCCACACTTAGTCATCTTCTAGACCACCTAATTGCTTATTATACCCAGAGGTCTGCTGTAGTCATGGGAAGATGAAGAGAGGGGAACTAAGAAGAAAAATTCCATGGGATCACTCACCTCCATTAGCAAAGGTTAGACAAATGCCACAAACTAAGTTAGATAAAGTTCCCTGATGCCAGTATTCACAGCATGTAATATGGCTCTAACCTATAGCTATGATGTAGATAAAATAGTTGTATAGACAGATATTCATCTGCTATTTGTTCACTTGTCCTGGGTTCCCCCTGGCAAGTGGAATATTATGACAAACCTTTGCAAGGTTGCTCACTTATCTCATGGCCAGAATGACAAAAGTACCCATTTACCAATTATTGTTTTCAGAAAAGTACTGCACATATATCAAAATTTGGCATTTATACACTTTCCTTCTCCCTCACTATAAATCACACATCAGATCTCATCGGAAACTCCTATTCTCTGACCCCAGTGGATCTCTTTGACTTTTCCTTTCTTACTTGAGATAGCAGGGAATTCTAAGAAGAGGAATGAAGTGATCCTGAGGCCCGGATCTTTCCAACCCAAACTACACATTATATTTCTAACAAACTGGCATCTATGAACTGGCTGTTTAATTCACAAGTTATTCTTTAGAGAAGATAACGGCTATGTGGGTCAAATTCATTTAAACTCACAATTCAACAAATATTTATTGTTTTTCATTTCTGTGTCTGTTTCCCACTTTCTGTTGAGCGTAATTCTTTCCTTCTAGTTACTTAGATTCTCAACTTTATGTGTCACCCTTGCCTCTTTCTTCTCCTTCACACCCTCCCCCACCCAACTTGACAACTCCTGTTGCTTCTATCAAGAGACATCTTTCATATTCCATCCTTCTCTTCACTGAGAGGTCAGCATCACCTCTTAAATGTGCTATTGAAATAGCCCTGTAATTAGTCCCCCCCGCCACCAGTCTCTCCCCTCTCCAATTCATTTCCACATAGCTGCCAAAATAGTCTTCCTAAATAAACTCTTCTGCTTGAGTATCCTCAATGGCTCCTTACTAAGTATGGAAGCAAATATAATTTCTTCAGATTGTAATTTAAAGCACTTCACAATGTAGTTTAATACAAGTAACTTTTCCAGACTTCTCCCCTACCCCACTCCCTACTAATCCCCCTCACATATTTCAGCAAAACTAGATAACTTGATATTCTCCAGTCTCAAGACTTTATCTGACCTATCAGAAACCATTGCATAGGCACTCTAATGCATAGAATCAATGCTTTCCCTTTTCTTCTTGGCATCTTAGAACCTCTTAGTTTCCTTTGAAACTCAGCTCAAGTACCATCTATTTGAAAAATCTTTCCTGATCACCTTAATTATTAGTGCTTGCTTTCTCTATTTCAAATTGTCATTCTTAGAAGACGAACTCTGATAGACTTAGCTCTTCTCAGCAATACAGCTATCTAAGACAATTCCAAAACACTCATGACAAAAATGCTGTCCGCATCCAGAGAAAGAACTATGGAGTCTGAATATAGATGAAAACTTACTATTTTCTCTTCTCTTTTTGTTCTTTCTTTCCTATGGTTTCCCTTTTTGTTTGGATTCTTCTTTTATAATATGAATAATGTATGCTTAATTGTATTTAATTAATTAAATTAATTAATATGATTATACATATATAGACTATATCAGATTGTTTGCTGTCTTGTGGAGGTAGAAGGGGAGGGAGAAAAAATTTTGGAATTCGAAATCTTATAAAAGGGAACATTGAAAACTATCTGTATATGTAATTGGGGAAAAAATACTTCTAAGTGGGGGGAAAAATAGAGAGATATCATCATTTTCTATTCTTTTTCTATGACCCTATTACATCATTTGACAGAATTATCACTACTGAAATTGACAGTATCTAAACTGTTCCATCATTAACTATCTGACTGGGGCAAGATAAGAATTTGACCTATGATAATCATCCCAAAGAAAAGCATTAAAAAGAAATAAGAGAAGTTTCCTTTGAAACTGTTTTAAGGCCAAAGATATCAAGTAACAGGAGAAAATTTCCATTGAAGCTCGAAGTAACAGAACTACGTTAAATATGCCACAGACTTGTTACCATTCATTCAGTCATCTGGCACAATTAGTTGCTCTGATTCAAATAGGAATCATACATATGTTCAGAGAAAAAGGTTTGGTAGGATATTTAAATTCCTTCCTTCCTTCCCCAATGCCTGGAACTTTGCATGTAATAGACTCTTAATAAATACTTGTTGGATTAGATATGTTTTAAAAAGAAGAGAAACTGGGACCAAGGGAAAGACCGATTAGTATTACTATGACAATAGTCTAGGTAAGAGGTGAAAAGTACCCAAACCAGTTTGATTTCTATTGAATAGAGGCTGAATTGTAGAAACTTAGTAACTGATTAGATACTGGGGAGTAAGGTAGAAATAAGAAAAAGGGAGTAGTTAAAAATGATTCTAAGATTACAAACCACCAGCCCAATCAATGGATTTAGGGAAGTTTGGAGGAGGGAAGGATTTAAAGGATTTAACATGCAAACCCAAAAACCAACTATAGTCCTCCCCAAGACCCAAACAGAACACTTGTTTTTTTTTTGTCTTCAGAGGATGAGGGGCCCAAACTTGGAAAACAGAGAAGAAAACACGCAAAGAAATACATGATGAATGTAGACAAAGAACTAGGAGGCCCAGCCTAAATAAGCGTGGTACATTTCATTAGGGTGTATACCCAGGGAATTTAATTTTTTTACTTTTATGTTTTCAAGGTAAACATCTATTGAATAGTTCTTCTTAAAAGGCATCATTAATATTAATTAAACTGAAGAAACTAAAATATACCCAAACTTAAGGTACAAACAACTAAATTTTACTATAAAAATACAAACTTTCAAAATGAGAGATGAAATATCATGTGTGTGTGTGTGTGTGTGTGTGTGTGTGTGTGTGACAGTGCGACATTATGATGTGCTTTAACATTCACTGTACACACTCCTGTGAAATCTAGGAAATCCCCAGAATCATGTTGAACTCATTCATTTAGAATTCATCTAACTACCTAGCATTCACAGGGATGGGCTACATACTCACAGCCATGTCTTGTGGATACTTATGGTTCTAATTGTTACAAAACACACGAATAAGGATGGGATTAATCTGTTATAACCAAAAAAGTCTGTCCTTTCCAAATGTCCAGCATTTCAGAGTCAAGATAATTAACTTCAATACAAGTGTGGCTATTGGATGCAATTTGCTAGCAGACAAGTCCGTTACCATTTTTCATACAGCCCTGTAATAGAATATAATCTCTCTGAAAGTAGGAAATATATTTTTTCTCTGCCTACTTGCAGTGTAGAAGTTAGAGCATCACATATAGTAAGCACTTAATAAATGCTTATGGAATCAGTGAATAAATGAAAGTGGAACTAACCTTATAACAACATTGTTCATTCCTCAGAACAAAGGACTGAGGAGACATTAGTGTTTTCCTAGTACAGGATTTAGCTTCAAGAAGAATAAAAATAAGAATATCTGACATCTAGGCTTACAGAACATTTCTATACATTATTTCATTTGGACCAAACAACCCTATGAGATAGAAACTACAAGTATTATTGTCCCATCTTACATCTGACAAAACAGGCTTGCTCATAGAGGTTAAACGCTTGCCCACAGCCAGCTGGAATTTGAACCCAGATGAACTGAGTCCACAGCTCTATCCAGCCAGCAATCCATGACCTACGGGCCAAATATCTGGCCCACCACCTGTGTTTGTACAGACCTGTGAAATTATCATTCTTAGCTCACAGGTGAAACAAAAACAGCTGGCAGGACAGATGTGATCAATGGACTGTAGTTTGCCAACCCCTGTAACATGGACATTTCTGAAATGAAGATTTAAAGCATCATTCTTCAACGTACAGAACATCTTTTAATGTTTGAAACAAAGGAACAAGAAGCGGAAATGTGGCAATAGAGAATGATGGTGTTGAGAACAAGCTCGTAATTGTGACATAGAATTTGCTATGCCATTCATTAACCATATGATCACTTAATCTCCCTGAGCAATGCAAAATGAGTGGATTGAACTGGCCAGTGCCTAAGAGCCTGTTTAGTGCTGTTTAGTGCTCAAAGTTTATGATTCAAAGAGGAGCTAATATACCAACAAGTGGCCATCTAGTGTTGACTTGATAGCTTTTAGTGTGGGAGAGTCCACTGCCTCCCTAGACAGCCCATATCACTTTTGGATATCTATCATTGCTAACATTTATCCTTACATGAAATGTATCCTTACCTGAAACCTCAATTTCCCTCTTTGCAATTTCCACTGTTTTTAGTTGTACCACCTAGAACCAAGTAAAACAAATTTAATTAATCCCCCTTTCATGGCACATCCCTTCAAAGATTTGAAGATAGCTATCGTGCTCCTTACCTAAAGTTTTCTCTTCTCCAGGTTAAAATCCCTGGATTCTTCAACTAATCCCAAAAGGTATGCTCTTATTATCATTCCCTATCCTGTATGTCCTCCAAAGGATATTTTCTATTTCTAGCTTATCAATGCCTTTTTATGGATAGTTGTCAAGTTTGTATTTGTGTTAGGCTGGGGGGGTCCTTGCCTCTCCTAGTTTCTGTAGTTAGTTGTAAAAACAAAATAAAGAAACCGCACCCAAAATCCACACCTCTCCAAATAAAAGAGTTTTTAGGTAATATTTCTGAATAAACCTTCTCAAAGACAAATTATGCAGTTAATTTTGCCACATGAGTATTTGTACTAAAAATTACAGGTATGGAGAATGCTTTGGTCAATACTGGTCAGTTTGCTCATTGACCTTTATACCCACTTCAGTACTTGTCAGAGAATCTTGAGTATGGAAAGGCTCGCCTCGTTTTGGGTGCATGCTTGAAGTCTTAACTTTAATGTAACCACTTCATTTAAGTTGCTTCCACAACCCTAGCACATGAGTCCCCATAGCAAAACCTGCTGTTTGAACATGTTGAAAAAAATATATTAGACTGTTGCATATCTACTAGCATCATCTTCTGGGATAATGGGAAGGTAGGTTCCATCCCTTAAATAACCTAGACTAGGTAAGGAAAAGTGAAATGCACTGCATCTTAATGAAGTGAAAATTAGAGGTGGGAAGAGGGAAATTCTACTAGGGAATTCTGAAAGCTCTGAAAAAACTCTCCTTTTTGTATTTTATTGAACCCTAGATTCATCTGAATATGAATGACACAACAGGTGGTTTTGATAATAGAGTTCAGATTTATCTCCTATAACACCAAGGTTTGCAGAAACTTTCTTCCTCGCGTAGGTAAAAAAAATCAATTCAAATGCAACATCTGATATGAATTCAGAGGTACAGAATAAAAATGTAATAAATTATAGAATGCTGGCAAATTGGCAGGACCTCAGTTCCTGGACTACAAATGACTTAAATGTTTTGGGGCATATTTCACATAAAAAATGTACAGACCAAAGCAGACTGACAAAGACAGTTAACAAACACTAGCAAATCAATTTAAATCAAAGTAGTAGTATCTTAGAGAAATGGAAATAGCTTTCTCTATATATACATATATATGAAAGTGAGCAGCATTTATTATGTTTCCTTGTCAGCTTTCTTTTATGTCAGTGAGTGACTGGAAGAAAAAAAAAATCACAAATTATTACTGACTTTCAATGAGCAGTTGGACCATGCCATTAAGCAGAGCCTACTGACTTACTAGGAAGACAAAGATTGGGTGAGGGTAACAATGTATCTTAGTCCAGGGCCTTGGTTCTAGATACCTCTTGGTATTTTCATATTCCTAATTCTTTGGTCCCTAGGTTTATCTATCATAGACATAACCAATGCAAATTACTACCCAAGTAAGTGCAGATGAGAACCAGTCAAAGAACAGAGGATGGTAATGGGATAAACATCAAAAAGGGAAGAAGAAAATAAATGGATTAGTGTAATGATACTGGGATTTGAAGATCTTCCATGCCCCTTGAACTTGCTGACGTAGCAGGAAAGGGTGGAGCAAGAGAATGCTGGAACCAAGCTAGCACCCGTGCTGTGGTGACTGGAAGCAGTGGCAGCAGCAGCGGCTGAGGTTGCGGTGGACTCCTTTTTCTTTGAGCCTGCCAGAATCTCTGCTAAGGACTCCTGCTGAGGACTGCCAGGGACGGGAACTGCGGCGGGGCCATAGCTGCTGGGAGCAAGCTGCCTGGATGCTGAGCAGTTGTTGTGAGTGAGGAAAGGAGGATCTTTGCCTGAGGTAGCCTGTCCTGTCTTGAAGGCTTGAGAATGTGGGTGTTTACTACTTTAACTACATGTGCCAACTCCATAACTACAGCGTTGGCTTTGACTTTCTGGTTTCGGGACTCAGTTTTCTGGTATTTAAATAAATGCTCTGGCTTTATTTCTCATGTGGAAAGCCTGCTACATTTTGTGATTAATAATCATATCAGCATACTTATAGTTACTGTAGGCATTGTGAATACTGCATTGCTGATACAATTAGGAGGTACCACCACACTTTCTGCCAAAGGGGAATAGGTAGGAAATTCAACTAATCTGCCCTGTATGCTGTTTCAGAAAAGCTAGTACCTCTTTTCTTTGGGTAGGTTCTACGCGTAAAAGAGTTGAGACTGAACTCTGTGTCTGTGATCCAACTAGTTTTGTCATTCAGAAATATTTTATAATGCTCTGATTCAGTAGGGGGAATGGAAGGTAAGGGGATTCAGCATTTATGTGCCAGGCACATTGCTAAGTGCTTTTACAAATATTTTATTTGATTCCCACAACAATCCTGTGAGATAGGTGCTATTATTTTCTCCATTTTGCAGTTGAGGAAACTGAGGCAGGTAGAGATTAAGTGACTTTTCTGGGATTACACAGCTTGATTCGAACTCAGGTCTACCTGACTCCCAGGATCAATGTTTTATCCACTTCACCATCAGCTGCCAGTACATGCTATTGATTGACTGACCAAAGTCCAGTGTCTAAGATGTTCTGTAGGACTAGAGAAAGGTAGAAGAACAATAGGAGTGGAAATGGGATAAATGGAATAAAAACCCTCAACTCCAAGTAAGCAATGCCTTACAATGCCTTACATACTACTGTATATAAACAAGAACTCCTTCAAAAGGAAGGAGGAGTCAAGAGAGAGGAGGGGAGGGAAGATGCCAGGTTGATGACTAAAGAGGCCAAAGAATGCAGAAAAAGGAATGCAGAGGCTGGCAGAGGGGAGTAAGGTGAAGGTCTTGAAAAAAATCATTGAATCAAAAGACCTGCGTTCAAATTCCCAATCTGCTACTTGTCATCTTTGCAGTCTTGGTTGAGTCACAACTTCTCTGGGCTTATTCTATAATATGAATAATGGCATGATTTCTAAGATGCCTTTATAGCATTAAATCTATGATCCACAATCAGTATATCCTGAATGATTCACTGGAAATATGTTGGCAGCATGATATTCTCTTTACTTAGGAATACAATGTCTGAATAGGAGTTCAGATTTTCCTTAAGTTTAATTACTAATACTGAGAAAGGGGAAAAAAAAAAAGAGATAGCTGTGTGACCCTGGACAAGTCATTTAACCTCTGCTGCTTCCGTTTCTTCATTTGTAAAATAATGGAATAATAGTACTTACATCCCAGGAGTGCTATCAAATGAGATATTTGTAAGGCACTTTGCAAACCTTAAAACACTATATAAATAATACCCATTATTATTATGTGTTTAAGTTATAATGAATGAAATTATGATGAATCTCACAACTAGAGAATAGTTTTAGTAGTATATAGTCTTTGGAGATTTATTTAACAAATAATGTCTCTCTTTCTCCCTCTCTTCCTCTCTCTTTCCTTTTCTCTCTCTCCCTCTCTTTCTCTCTCTCTCTCCCTCCCTCTCTCTCCTCTCTCTCTCTTTTTCTCTCCCTCCCTCTTTCTCTTCCTCTCTCTCCCTCTTTCTCTTCCTCTCTCTCCCTCTCTCTCTCTCTTTCTCTCTCTCTCTCTCCCTCTCTCTCTCTCCCCTCCTCTCTCTTACACCATATTCAACCATTGTTGTTGTTAAGTTTTGTTTTATAGCCAACATTCCTTATTCCACCAATAGGGAGAACATCTTTTTGGGAAAACTCCTTTTACCCTGCAAACTAGCGATTGCTCCGTTTATTAATCTTAAAGAACTTCCCTGGGCACTGAGCAGTTAATTAGATCGCCCATGGTCACATAACTAATCTGTCAGAAATAGTGTTCAAACTGAGGTCTTCAGACGCTTTGATAAGAAACTCTATCTTGGATGACACAACCATTTCAGCTTCAGAAGCCCTGCCTGGGGCTCAGTCTGTGCTGATTGGTGAGTGTCTCACATGGCCCACTATACCAGGCCTTCTCTAATCATGCTTTCTTCTACTTCTGCCCATCTTTTCTTCAGTGTTGGGTGTACCTCATCTTAGTCTGCTCTTGAACCATAATTGGATCAATACTACCAACTGTTACTGAACAAGTCAACCTACTACTTATGGAATTTAGTGGTGATCAGTTATAAACTCCATTAGAACAAGGGGCTGCATTTTGGAGAAGGGGGAGGGGAGGGAAAGAGACAGAGAGAGAGACTGAGATTATATGTATTTATTGCTTACTAATTTGATGTTACATGACCTCTAGGTAATCCCTTATTAAATTACTATACAACCCTCTATAGCAGCTCCTGTAAATCTTTTCATCCATCCTCAAACCTCCCGTGGTTTCCCCTCCTCCACTCTTTCAGTTGGGAACTTTGCCTCATATTGCACAGAATAAAACTGAAACCATTCACCACGAACTTCTTCTTCTCCCCTCTCCCTCATCTCCTATCACTCAGGTGCTTTTTATCTTTACCTCCTCCTTCACTTCTGCCTCACATGATGAAGTAGCCTTTCTCCTTACCAAGGCTAACCCCTCTTCTTGTTCAAGTGCTCCCAATTCCATCATGTCTCCTCCGACAGATCGCCTCCTATGTCACTCCCCACTCCTTCCCTTATTTTCAATCTCTTTCTCTCCACTGACTCATTCCCTACTGCCACATCTCCCTCATCGTGGAAAACACCTTCACTTGATCCTTTGATCTCTGCTAACTATTGCCCTCTCTCTCTTTGGTCCTTTGTAGGTAAACTCCTTGAAAAGGCTGTCTACAGTAAGGATCTCCACTTTCTCTCCCTTTCATTCCACCAAAACTACTCTCTCTCTGTTACTAATGATCTCTCAGTTGCCAAATCAAGTGCCCTTTTCTCAATCCTTGCCCTCTCTGCAGCCTTTGACAGTGCTGATACCTCCTCCCTGATGTTTTCTTCTCTCTACATTTCAGTTCACCGCTCCCACCTGGACTTCCTCTCATCTGACCATGCTTCTGTCTCCTTCGCTGGATCCTCCTGCAGATCATGCTCTGTAACTGTAGGTGGACTGCATGGGTATGTCCTGGACTCTCTTCTCTTCTCCCTCTATACTACTTCACTTGATGATTTCATCAGCTTACATGGACAGAATCAATATCTCTATGCCAATGATTCTTAAATCTACCTATCTATAATCTCTCCACTGACCTCCAGTCTCATGTTTCCAACTACCTTTTAGACATCTTGAACTGGACAGCAGAGAATGTTAAACTGAATATGTCCAAAAGAGAACTCATAGTTGTCCCCCCTAAACCTCCCCTCCACTCTTCAACTCCCTCTTACTTTAGAGCCCTTCAGACTCACATCCTAGGAATCATCCTGGATTCCTCACTCTCTTTCACTGCCCCCCCAATCCAATTGGTTGCCAAGGCCCATCAATCTTACCTTTGCAACATCTCTCCGACATGCTCCCTTCTCTCCTCTCATACTGCTACAACTCACTACAACTCTCCTCACCTTACACCTGGATTACTGCAGGAGCTTGATGGTGAATCTGCCTGCTCCAAGTCTCTCTCTTCTCTAATCCATCCTCCATTTCTAGCTACTAAAGTCATTTTCCTAAAGCACAGGTCTGTTGGCACTCAAAGTGCTACATAACATGGGCCCTCCCTCCTTATAACTTGTGTCCTGACAGGTACTCTGATTGAGTGACGCTGGCCTCCTTGTTGTTCCACAAACAAGACACTCCATTCCTCATCTCTGGGCATTCTCTGTGGTTGGGCCCCAAACCCTCTCTCTTCTGTTCTGACTACAGACCTCTCTGACTCCCTTTAAATTCCAGGGGCCATTAGGTGCACAGCGAATAGAGCATGGGCCTGGGAGTCAGGAGGACCGGAGATCAAATCTGGCCTCAGACTCTTGACACTAGCTGTGTGACCTTGGGCAAGTCATTTAACCCAATTGCCCTGCCTTCCCCCCTCAAAACATGGATATATAATATATATAATACAATATTATATTATACGTATTATATCAGATATAACATGTATAATATATTGTATTATATATAATATGTATAATATAATATATAATTAAAATATAATTATATATATATAAATCCCAGCTAAATTCCACTTTCTACAGGAAGCCTTCCTTAATTCCTATTAACTCCACTGCCTTCCCTCTGTCAATTTCCTATTTATCCTGTATATAGCTTGCTTTGCATGTTGTCTCTCTCATTAGATTGTAAACTCCTTGAAGGCAAGGACTCTGTTGCCTCTTTTTTGCATCCCCAGTGCTTGGTACAGCATCTGGCACATAGTAGCACTTCATAAATATTGCCTGATTGATTTCCTGGGAAATTTAATATTTCTTCATCTTTCTTGTGTCTACTCCAGCGCTGCATTGCTTGTGCTTATTATATATTGAATTAAAACAGAAGGCTTTTTGCCTTTAATGAAAAATTCATGTTGGAGCTTAGCACAGGATCTTTCAGTAGTTATTCTTTAAAGAGACTTTTTTTTGAGAGAGAGAGAGTGAATGTTAAATTTAGTAACAATAAACACACAGATTTCAGAACTCTGTTCTAGGCAGGCAAAACTGGAAGCATGTACACACGTATCAAGTAACGTGAAAACTGCAATCTTCAATAGGTCGTTAATCCAGTGGATTCTTGCTCTCTAAAATGTTGGAGTATCCATTATTTGGACCATATAACTGAATTCCTATACTTCCTTAGGCTGTTAACTGTCCATGAGTGTATATATTATTTTCCCACCTAGATTATAAGTACTTTCTTTGGCTGTACCTTGTCAATTTTGCTTTAAAATTTTTATGAGTGAGGTACTTTGCTCATAATAGGAGCTCAACAAATTTACTGATAGTTCAATGCAATTAATCACATTACTGGGAAAAGAAGGACTCTTTTTCAAAGAGCAAAAGAATAAGGATCAAATTTAAGCAATAAAATAGGGAACTGTTCAGCCTTCCTCAAGCGTTTTTCTTTTAGTACAATGGAAATAGTAACAAAGTTTGAGGTCCTAGGTTCAGATCAAATATTTAAAGCACTTTGAAAACCATACAACACTATATACATATTAGCTAGTATAATTATAATTGTTATCCCAGCTCAACTGCTTCCTACCTATATGACTTTGGTCAAATTATTTCAATTTTCTGTGCTTTGGTTTCCTTAACTATAAAATAAAGGGGCTGGGTTACTTATTCTCTAGAAATGCTTCCAGCTCTAAATTTATAATATATAATTCCTCTAAAATAGGACAAGAGCATCTTACGTTTTTACAGAAAAAAAAATTTACAAACCCACTGCTTAAATAATGAAACCATTGATGGCACAGCCATGAACTGTGTCATTGCCAGTATCAACAGGTTCAAGTTTATGTGCTAGAATGTTACTGGCACATTTGCCTTTCACACACTACTCAACATAATACTGAGATGCATCAAGAACTGTGAGAAAATGTCCCATGTCTACAGTAATCAAAGTTGAGTCCTGAAAAATAGAAGTTCCAGACAATCACAGATGTACCCAACTCAAAAAATAACTGTGAAGAGGCAGTTCAGTGGCTTTGAATGTTGACTTAAAAAATATATATATATTTAGCCAAGTTTTTGTGCAGAGTGAATCACATATTTTGTATTGGATTATAATAGGTGCAATATGAGTTTATTTCACTCCTTGGACATATACCATGGCCCTTTTAAGGGACACAAAAAAGAGTGTTTCGTGCCAAATATTCATTCTCTGGGAAACTAGTCAGTGGTTAGTTATCTGAATAAGGGGGCTTTTAAACCAGTTGTCTAGGTCATTATTAGTTAAAGCAGAGTCAATCAAATATTGTATATGTTTCAATGGCAAGATAGCAGGTTTGATGAAACAAATGTAAGGCTGGGACACTACATCTATGATTTAAACATGCAAAACAAACCTTTTTGTCATCGGATTATGGTTGATAAAACAATAATTGATAATAGCATCTTAATGTCGAACCCATATCTTCTAATCTTTGTATCCTCCTTATCCAGTAAATGAATAGAAATATATGTGTCATTGTTATTATTGTTCCATTGTTTCATTCATGTCTGACTCTTCATGACCCCATTTGGGGTTTTCTTGGCAAAGATACTGGAATAGTTTGCCATTTCCTTCTCCAGCTCACTTTGTAGATGAGAAACTGAGGCAAACAGGGTTAAGTGACTTACCCAGGGTCACACAGCTAATAATTATCTGAGGCAAGATTTGAATCTAGGAAGATGAGTCTTCCTGACTTCAGACCCGTAGTTCTATCCACTGTGCCACCTAGCTGATATGTGTGTATATGTATGCGTATGCATGTATAGACATGTGTGTATAGACACAGATGTGTATATGTGTGTATGTAACCATGCACACACATGTTTTCTCAGTAATGAATACCTTCAGGTTAGGACAGGTGACAAGAAGACTTAATTATACATAGGGTAGGGTTTTCAGGGCATTGTCCCAAGATGTCAAAATGGAGGTTTCCTCATAGCTCATACGAATATAGCTCATACTGGTCACCTCGTCCATTTTACAGCTGATAACACTGAGGCCCAGAGAAGGGAGGGGAGAACCCCAACCCTTACTAGGTGCCTTCTATGTGCCAGGCACTGTGCTAAAGGCTTTATAAACATTATCTCATCTAATCTTTACAACAAGCCTTGGAGGCAGTTGTTATTATTATCCTCATTGTACAGGTGGTGAAACTAAGGCAGACAAAGGTTTAAGTTATTTACTCAGGGTCACACAGCTAGGAAATGTCTGCGGCTAGGTTTGAACTCAGGTCTTCCTGACTCCAGGTGTAGCACTCTACCCACCCAGCTGACATATACAAAATGCTCAGACGAGTGGTGGATTTAAGAACCAAATCCAAACCATGTCCCCCTGCAAAATGCACTACTCTCAATTCCCACTATCACACTCCATGTCTGCCACTGTTCCCCTGCTCTGTCTTTTCCCTCCACCCAGGGTGCTACCCAGTGCAACTATACCAGACCAGGATGGACTGTCCTCTGTCACTCCACTCTTTACTTTCCATAAAATTTTAAAGCCACTAAAATGCACCATCAAGTCAGAATATCTTTTACAACCCAGCACATGCACACATACACACATCCCCTAGACAAGCAAAAATAATTTGACAGGCATGTTTGAAAACAGTAGTAATTTTAACCCACTAGATCTTAATAATACTCCTGGAGTTCTGGAACACTTAGGATCATAATTTTTAGAGCTGGAATAGATCTTAGATCATTTTGTCAAACCCCGTTATTTTTATAGACAAGAACTTGAGGCCTAGAAAGGTGAATGAGCTATCCAGGGTCACATATGCAGCTAACAAAATAGAGCTCAAATCCAAGTTCATGTCCTCTTACTCCAAATCCATTGTTCCATAATGCCTTAAGAAATCTTAACTGGGGGGCGGAGCCAAGATGGCGGTGTAGAAGCAGCAACATATCGCAGCTCTCACATAGCCACCCCAAAATACCCATAAAATAGGACTCTAAACCAATCCTGGAACTCCAAAACGCACACAAAGATACTTCCCACTAAAGTC
>CM053580.1:482702261-482731474 GCA_028627135.1 Pseudochirops cupreus
AAAAAAAAAAGAAATCTTAACTGATTTCTATACAATATGGTTGTAAACACCAGGCTCCAGCTCCTACCTTCTTTGTGGCTCATGAGACAAGAGTTCAACCAGCAATCACATCTCTCCTCTCCCTTTGAAGAGTAAAAGACTTTAAGAAAATCAAAAGCAGCTCATCAGAAAGAGGTCTGGGATCCTGAATGTACTAAGTCATGTTAAGAGCAGTGTTTTGAAGAAGGAGACGAAGAGAGATTAGCAGTTGGGGCGTAGGTGCTTATTCTAGTTTATTGTGGAGAATAAAAGAATGTACCAAATGATGTCCATAATTTCATGTCATCCCATGCCAAGTGTGATATTTCAAATCCAGTTAAAGTATTCATATTTCACTGTTGTGGTACTTCACCCCAACCCCACTCCAGCAGTAATTTAGCTACTTCCCTCTGCTTGAGTAGATTGTATTCCTGATTTAATATGCCCTCTCCCTACAAAAAAAAATCTTAGAAACATAAATTTAGAGCTAGAAGTAATCTCAGAAGTTGTCAAATTCACCCACCTTATTTCACCGTTGATGAAACTGAATTCTAGAGAAATTGAATTGTTTGAATCCTCAGAGATCAGAAGCAATGATGATTTGAATCCAGGTCTCCAGGTTACAAACCCAGTAGTCTTCCCACTGTTCCATGCTGGGGGTCAACCTTCTGCTGGTAAGCTTCTCTAGGGAGCTAGTGGCTCAGTGCATAGTGTGCTGGGCCTGAAGTCAGGACGTCCTGAATCCAAATCCAATTTCAGATAGTTATATGACCCTAAAGCAAGTCACTTAACCTCTGTTTGCCTCAGTTTCCCCAACTGTAAAATGGGGATAATAATAGCACCTACCTCCCAGGATTGTTGTGAGGATCAAATGAGATATTTGCTTAAAAACAAAAAGAATTTATTTAACACAATGCCTGGCCTAGAGTGAATGCAGAAATGAGTGCTTATTCCCTCTTCCTCATTACTAGGCTCAGACTTGAGACATTTTTCAGCTTGGAAGGAGACGCCAGCAGTGGTTCAGTGCTGATAGATCCTTTAGAATCTATCGACAAACGTTTATTAAGTGCCTGCTATATGCTGGACATTGTGTTGGGCACTGAGGATATGAAAACAAAGAAAAAAAGACAGGCAGTTCATACCCTCAAAGAGTTGACATTCTAACTGAGACAAAATCCTGGGCCATGTTCTCATAACTTGTTGAGGCTCAGGGACAAGAATGTTTTTGTCTTTGTCTTTGTATCTTCTGGGCCTATTAAGATGTCTAGTGCATAGTAGGTGCTTAATAAATCCTTGTCAATTGAGTGAACAATGAATAAATTATCTGACAGATGAGAATTTCTTTTTCTGTGATGGTCACTATTCCTACAATTGTTTCAACCCGTAGTGAAGCCTTGGGAATTTGGTGGATCATTTTCATGTCTTTGAACTATGCCAAATTTCAGGGAAAAAAAAGTTTCGGTTGTGGAAAAAAAATTAAATTCTAAGATCTTCTGCTAACTGGTAATCCTCTGGCCCTTCATGTGAGTTACTCCTCCGTGGAAGCATTTTTGGGGTTTGTTGGGGTGGGGGGACAGGCACAGAGAGTTAAGCAAAAATACACAAATTAAAGGCCTGTGAACTTTCTAAAAGCCAAACCTCAATTAGGAAACCCATTTTAATTTAGAGTCATCTCCCTTAATTACTACTTTGAATAGAATTGTCTTGCCTCCCACAATAAGGTATTCAAGTCCCTTTCATTTAGTATTTTTCTTCTGCCCTACCTTCCCTTACTTAACTTGACTGATTTGTGTGTAGTAAAGGTGTGTTGACAGTAATAAAACCATAGTAATGAAAGGGAAACTATTAGCCCCTTTTTACAGATAAGGAAACTCTGAGATATCAAGTGGGATCATTCAAACCACTAAGTATCTGAGGCTGAATTTGAACTCAGATCTTGCTATCTTAGTCCTCTTCCCACTGTATTACCTAGTTGCCTAGAAAAGGAAATGGAGACAGTAAAAGGTGAAGTGACTTTCCCAATTCACATAGCTAGTAAATGACAGATCTAAGTCCTCTGAATCTAAAGGCTACTCCCTTTTCACTTGAACAGCACCACATGGCTTCTCACTCCTGGGACTGGTTTGTTTCTTTCTGTCTTTGTGTCTCCAGCACCTAAGCACAAAGCCTGGCACAGACTAGGCTTGTTAAATAGAATTTAATTCGCAGGATTATATATATAGACCTGAAAGAGACTCTGAAACTCCTCCAATCCAACATTTTCATTTTTTTTTTACAGTTTAGGAAACTGAGATTCCAAGAGATTGAGTGATTTACTCAAGGTTACACAGGTATGACACATCCTACAATCTGATTTTTTACCTCAGAGCTCCTTCAGGTTAAGGTAGCAATCTGTTTTCAGAAGGTTTCTCCTAGGGTTTTCATGATCATAATAGCCAAGTCTTAAAATTAGGCTCATTCATGAATTATCACTTTTGTCATTTTGCTAAAAAGTTCACTGACACAATTGGACTAAGGACCAGTGGTCCCTGATTTTACCAATCTGCTTCTCTTGGTATTCATGAAACACACTACCAACTCTTGCTAAGGAGTTTCCAATCTCAGCTACTTTGAGAACTTGTCCAATTTCAACTCCAGTTGTTAAATTGCCATTTTTAGAAGGTCAGTTGTCACCCAATAGATGAAAGCCCAAATTTTATGAAAACAAATTAAACAGTTGCTTTTAAGGTGATAGGTTTTTCTAAAATTCTTGGTTCTTTCACTAAAATCTATTCAAACCAATTTCTTGATTCCAGCTCAAGACAATAGTCCCAAAATCCCAGTAGCTGCTAATCTACAGAAGCTGTTTATTCCTTTGAAGTTTCCTCCTCCTCAGAAATGGCAGTGTTTTAGCCAAGTTGGGTTTTGGGAAAACTGTCTGAGGCAGTTCCCTTCCCAGGTTTAGCCCTCTCTGTATGGCAACTATATCCCTGGCTTGAATTTCAAGGGAAACACCAAGATGCTCAGGTCCAAGATGGGGTGGGAATATATTTTCAACTCAGAGTGGAAGAGTAGAAGGCTGTAAGAGTGCATGTCTGCATGCATGTGTGTGTGTGTGTGTGTGTGTGTGTGTGTGTGTGTGTGTGTGTGTGTGTGTGTGGTATGTGTATATCTTTATGGAGTAAATCTCTGTGATGTAACTTGAAACAGTTAAGTTATACTTGGCATGTTTTAAACAATTACGTTTACCAGAACTAGAAATAACTCCATTGCAGAAACAGTAATGATTCTACAAAGATCACTCTCTCTGTCATTATTTTCCCATGTAATCTTAGCTAATTTGATACAATGATGAAATGATCCTAGAAACGAGGTCTAATAAAAAAAAAAGAGTGTAATGCCAAGTTGTCTATAGGCTTCAATGAAAACATAGCACATGAAATTGGTTATGTGCATTACCCACAGTTCCCATTACTATATTCAGCCATCTCGCCTTACGATGTCTTAATATTTCTCTTAAATAGGGTCATGGACCATTAATTTCCTGGCCTTGAACTCTCTTATTATTAAAAGTGTTTCTTAGCAACTTTTAGACATTGAAGTTCATCCAAATAAGAAAAGCCAAAAGGTCTGTTGGTCTGTTTCACTCTTATTGTAAAAACGATTGATCTCCTGTGCTGGAATATTTTTCATTTGCCTTCTTGGAATTATATTGTCTTGCCTGGATTAGAAAAAGAGGAAAATGTGAATGTTTCCTTGGCTCCCATTATTCAAGTAACAAAATCACAAACATATATATAGTGATCATCTAGCATTGTAGCCTCAATGCTGTTCATACATAAAGATGTTTTCTATCCTAGGGTTACTACCTATCATTGAAAATGTCAAAACACATCCTACATTCACCTTCACAACCAAGGCTATGCATCACTCAGAAGCTGGTGAGTGGCTATGGCAAGCTCGTTTATTTTTTGCTGCTTTGTTTCTTGGCCTTCTGGTCACAAAGACTACTGAGGCAGTCTCATCTTTGATTGCCATGTGCGGGTTTCTTTCTTCTTGTTGGTTTCTCAGAATTGAGAAACAGCCTATGCAAAATTGACCTGAAACTTTGATTCATTATAATGCTTGTTCATAAAATCACAGTTAGCCTGTGGCAAAATTTGTTTGTGAGTTTCCATGTAAGAATGAGCAATTTTTACACAATTTCAAATCAATAAGTAGGCACTGAGCAACTACCAAAAGCCCCCAATTGTGCTGAAAACACAGTCCGAAGTACAAACCATCCAAGACTCAATCCCTGCCCTTGGAGAGTTGACAATCTAGCTAAAAAGAAAACATTCTCATAAATAAAAACAAAATGATTAGAAGAAAAGATTGCATTAAATTCAGTTAAAGTGCCCCCACAGAAATTGTGTTTTTTATTTGATCGATGGGATAATTGACGTATAAGAATTAAACAAACAACAGACAAAGGGAAGACAAAGTTTGACTAATTTCCCTTCTTGTTTTGTGTTCTAACCTGTAGATAATAACTTCTCACTTTTGCTTCATGTAGTTAATTTCTCATCTTCAAACAGGGGCTGAAAAAGAATGTTGCCTTTCTTAAAATCCTTGCTTCCTCTGTAATGTATATAATATTAAAATCTTTCAGAACTAAGGAATATGTTTGAGTTTCTCATAAGGACATAAGATTTGGAGTATAAATGCTCCACTCCAAAACAAGCATTTAATAAGCACCTACCGTAGAAAAGGTACTGTTCTAGGTACTGGGAAAAGACAAAGAGAAAACTGATTCCTTCCCTCAAGGAACTTACATTCTACTGGGGGAGAAAATGGAATAAATAAAGCAGTACATAATTTCTGAGGGCAATTGACCTTTAAAAGATAGCTTGGGAATTCAAATGAAATCTAATTGAAGAATTGTGTGGGGGAGGTTGTCCCTTTGGGAAGCGGGGGTTGGAGAGGAAGGACACATTTAAATAGTCCATTAGTAACAGTATAAAGTTGTGGCCCAACATTAATTCATCCTTACACTCTCTTCCTTAGCTCTTGGATTAGACTTTTTACCTCTGGGGATTCAATATAAAAAAGTCACTGATGAGTTGGTACTGTACTACTCAAATTGTGAACTGTGAATATGCAAAGTCAGACAGTCAGTTTTACCTTATTGGTGTGGATGAGGTTTATCTTTAATTCACTTTGTAAATGATGCTGATGAAATTGGGAAAATAGAGTAGATCCTAGGAGTCAGTGTCCTCCCATCCTCAGTCCCCCAGAAGAGGTTGCTAATAATAATGATAGCACAAATGCATAGCTATAGTAATTATCTGGCTCTGGAAGAAATTTTCTCAACAGGTTTGTTTAAAGATGGTTTGATCACCTGAGAAAGAACTACTGCAACGGTGTGTAACCTGCAGCCTCAAGGCCACATGTGGCCCTCTAGGTCCTCAAGTGTGGCCCTTTAACTGAATCCAAACTTCACAGAACAAATCTCCTTAAAAAAAGGACTTATTCTATAAAACTTGGACTCAGCCTAAAGGTCTAATTCAAGGACCTAGAAGGTCACCTATGGCCTCAAGACCATAGGTTCCCCACCCCTGTACTAGGGTTTTTCTTCCCTCTCTTCCTTCTAACATGGGTTGAGCTAGTTTTTCCACTGACAAAGGTTTCTCCAGGACTTGACTGGCACAGGAAGAGAAAGCTCAAACTGCAACCTCCCTTGTTACAGCCTCCTGGTCAACTAAGGGCATATAAAGGATCACCCATGTTTTGTCAGGCCCTTCAAACTTGTCAGAGGTCCACTTGAGTCACCATAGCCTGCCCTGTGACCAGAGCTTCCATAATGAGACTTGGGAGTATCTGGAAGCTAAGTAGTCCTGTTGACTATCCTTTCTATGTTTGAATGAAGTAAACTACCTTTGATTAACTGTTGAGTGAGCTATGGGTGTCTCATGTTGTTTCACGACCAAACTTTAGCTGGAAACTGGCCTAAGTTGGGCCCACCCACTATACCACCTAATCATAGGAGCACAGGAATCAGGGAAGCAGTATGGTTGTTGTTGTGAATAGAATGCACAACTTGGAGGCAATTCCACTTTGGACAGTTGCTATCTGAATAAACCACAGTAAGTCAATCCTTCTCTCTGCCCTAATTTCATCATGTGTAACAGCATCCACCTCATATGATAAATTATTCTTGGTAATGTACTTTCCCAAACTTAAAAATGATTCAAATGATAGCTATTATTGTTATTATCAGAGCTGAAAAGGATCCTGGAGACCTGGTACACCTCCCACTTTTTGCACAGATGAGGTCAGGCTTCCAAAAGTTCCATGTTTGAGTTATGAGCCTGACCTCATCTGTGAGGGAGAATTTTACTCTTCATCAGGAATGGAAACGACCAAGGGACCTTAAAAGCAAGAATAAAGCAAAAAGTCAGTGAAGTACTAATTCT
This sequence comes from Pseudochirops cupreus, assembly GCA_028627135.1. NCBI lineage: Eukaryota > Metazoa > Chordata > Mammalia > Diprotodontia > Pseudocheiridae > Pseudochirops > Pseudochirops cupreus. The sequence goes on from CM053580.1 coordinate 482,708,714, forward strand.
TTTATCTATTTAAAGTCCATCAACTGTATATCCATGCTTGCAGGACTAAGCTTTGTTCAGAAAAATTCATCAGCAAGAAGTTAGCTTCGGCAACTCATGAAGACATAGAGGGGTAAAGATCAACATTGGAGGAGAGAGTACACACAGAGCTGCATGACTAAAGTAAGGACCATCACCAGGAAAGCAGCCTACCCACTGCAAACTTCAGTAATAATAATGAGGGAGGAAAAAAAACCAAACACTTAATGTCAAACCTACTCTATGCCAGGCACACAGACTAAGTAAATTCTTAATAAATATCTCATTTACTCCTTACAATAATCCTGCGAAGTAGGTGCTATTATTTTTTCGTTTTTACAGTTGAGGAAACTGAAGCAGAGAATAAGTGACTTGCCCAGGGTCACACAGCTGGTAACTGTGTGAGGTTACATTTGAACTCAGGTCCTCCCAACTATAGGCCCAGCACTCAAAGGCTAAATCTTAGGGAACTTCAAGCTGCTTGGAAACATTTTCTAGAAGGCCAATCTCCTGGACTTCACCGTGGTCTCCAGTAACTCCTCTTCCATTATGAAGCAGCTCTGAAACTTACACGTCCTCATAACCCCAAGCTCTGGAACTCCTCCCTCCGTGTTATTGGAGGGGATAGAGTATGGACACCCAAAGCTCCTCCCAGATCCTTCATTTAAGGAGGGGCCCATTGCAGCCATCTCATGATCTCCAGCTGGGTTTCAAGTCTTCCTTATGCACTGTTTTTAGTGGCTTTTCTATGAGTTGTCTTCTCCATCTTCCCCATTCCCTGCCATGCCCCTTAGATTGTGAGCTCTTTCAGGATAGGTACTATCTTTTGTCTTTCTTTGTATCCCCAGGTGCTTAGCACAATGCCTAGGATGTAACAGGTGCTTAATAAATTTCATTCACTGCAGGACTCAAAAACCATAGGATAATAATACAAGAAAGGACTCTAGTGTTTGGCTAACCCACCCCTTATTTTAGAGATGAGGACACAAAATCAAAGAAGTTAAATGACTTGCCCATAGAAGCATGACAAACTAGGCTCAGTGGATGGAGAGCCAGGCCTGCAGTCAGAAAAATTCATCTTCCTGAGTTCAAGTCTGGCCTCAGACACTTACTAGTTATATGTGTCTGGGCAGGCTACTTAACCCTGCTTATGTCAGTTTCCTCATCTGTAAAATGAGCTGGAGAATAAAAGGGCCAACCACTCCAGTATCTCTGCCAAGAAAATCACAAATGGGGTCATTAAGAGTTGGACTCAATTAAAAACAACTGAACAACAACAAGAACAACAATCTAGGTTTCTTTACTCCAAATTCAATGCATTTTACTATCATGAAAGGCAGGATCATATATTGAAATGCTGCAATTTTGCTACGGTGACATAAGGCCAAGATTCATGATCTTTGGGGTTCTGTTCTGGTTTACATTACACATCCTTTCCAAAAATAATCACAGACTGAAGCTTTTCTGAGTTGTGTTTTTCAAATTGGGCTAGATTGAAGAAAACTATGAAGAACAGGAAGTTAAAGATATTCTGAAAAAGTAACTTTACCTTTCAATATCTTGTATTCCTTATGTGTATGATCCTGGTGATAACATCTGCCACCTATATATATACATATATATACATATATATATGTATATATATATGTATATATATACACCTGTTGGCTGTGGCTTTCTATGTGTCGTGGAAGAGTTTTGGACCTGAAATCAGGAAGACCTCACCTCAGACATATATTAGCTGAGTCACCTTGGGCAAGTCAGTTCATGTCTCTGAGCCTGTTTCCTCATTTGTAAAAAGGAGATAATTCAAAAGCACCTGCCTCACAGATTTGTTTTGAAGATCAAATAATATAAGGTATTTTACAAACTTTAAAGTGCCACAGAAATGCCAATCATTATTAACTTTCGTTGTAAAGGGTTTTGACATCTTTAAGGTATATAAAAAGTATATAAAGTCATGATGGCCTTTCCCAAAATATATTCTCTTGATCTACTACAATGAAGGATACAAAAAAATCAATAAAGTTAATCTTTAAAAAAAACCAACCATATGTACAAGGATATTTATAGCAGCTCTCTTTGTGGTGGCAAAAAACTGGAAATTAAGGGGATGCCCATCAATTGGGGAATGGCTAAACAAGTTGTGGTATATGAATGTAATGGAATACTATTGTGCTATAAGAAATGGGAAGGAGATAGACTTCATATTTACCTGGAGAGGCTTATACAAATTGATGCTGAGTGAGAAGAGCAGAACCAGGAAAAATTTGTACACAATCACAGACACATCGCATAAGTGATGACCAACCTTGATAAACTGGACTCTTCTCAGCAACGCACAGTTACAAGATAACTCTACAAGTCTTGGGATGGAAGGAGATACCTACATTCAGAGAAAGATCTAGAAAGAAGAGAGTTTATGGAGACTGAGCAATCTACATGCTATTGTTCTTTTCCACGTTTGGTTTTGTTTCTTTTTTCCCATTGTTTACCTCCTTGGTTACAACCCTTCAATACCATCAGACTAATGTCCAATGTGAAAGTATTTACAGATCTTATACTTGATTGCATGCCGCCATGGGCCATGGCGGGGAGGGGAGAAAGGGAGGGGAGAAAATTTGAAACTCAAGGGGTTGTGGAACTGAATCTTGAAAACTAAAACTAAATAAACAAATCAATTTTTAAAAATTAAAAAAATTTAAAAAAAATTGGACCCAAATAGAATACTACAGTACTAGTCCTGCTATATAATCAGTTCCATGTTGTGTAAATTCAGGAATGCCCACTAAGTTGAATCTGCCTTGAACATTGACAGCTTGGGTTTTACCTGAAAGAGCACAGAACGAATTATTCAGGTAATAACAAACCCGAGGATTGATGGAGAGCAGATGTGGGGAGAGGAAGAAGAAAAAACCTGAGTGAAGTATTCCATCCTCATCTCTGCAAAGGCAGCACCAAATTCTGGACTTGCCATAAACATGTACTCCGCCTTCAAGTACACTCCCTTTTGTCCTGTGGCTTTATTCTAAATCATCTGAGGCTCTCAGGGAAGCATGGGGCTATTTTGTGGTCTCCTTCCCATCCCTAACAGCCTTTTAAAAAAATAAAGTTTTTTGAGAAGTGTTTGGATTGGCACACAAGTTTCATTTTTTATTTGAATTGAAGGTAAATCAAAAAAAGAATAATAATTTTATTTCTGGAAATTTCCAGACCCAAACATCTGAAATGCAACCCTAACATGAGTGCCACCAGTAGGAAGTTATAGGTTTGTTTTCCTTTCAACCAAACAGCTAGCAGGCAAGCAGTAAGGAAATACATTAAGACAAGCCCTGACAGCATCAGACTCAATTGACACAGAGCAACTAGTGTCCTCTTTCTAATTTGAGAAATTATATTTAATAATTAGCATCAATTTTTGATGGTGGTCCCCTGAATTATCGAAATTTCCTAATTAGGGAGCAGCAGGTTTAATAACAAAGGACCTCATGCGAAGAGCATAATTATAGTGGAGCTCGGCTGATACGGAGCAGTTCGGCAGAGGGTGGCTGGCATGCCATTCACTGTCTGCTGCTAGTTCATAAAACAAATCAGTTTAAAGCTGAAAGATGAAATAGACAGAGAGAGTTTTCAAAAGTTCAGCCATATTTCTTTTTCTTTTTTTAAAGATGTTAAATTAAGTGTGAAGAAAGATATTTAGTGCTCCGCTTTGTAGTAGTGTGGGTGCATGAATTCATCATTTGCTTTGGAACCTGTTCATTATTGATTCATACTTCACCTTTCAATGAATCAGCAAGCATTAAGTACTAATTATGTTCTAGGCACTGTGTTATGTTCTGGGAGTACAAGGACAAAAAGAAAAGTCCCTGCCCTCAAAGAGCTTATGTTCTAATCTAGACAACACTCACAGAAGGCAGGAATGACTTAGGAAGTAAAATTCATAGGGAAGAGAACAAAAGAGGAAGGGAATGAGGGAGGGAGGAAGAGCAGAGGGAGGAAGGAAGGATGTAGGAAGAAAGAGAGGAAGGAAACACTTATTAAGTGCTTATTATGTGCCAGGTACCATGTCAAATATTATCTCATTTGGCCTTACAACAACCCTGGAAGATAGGTGCTCTTAATATTCCCATTTTAGGTTAAGTGACTTACACAGAGTCACACAGCTAGTAAGTATCTGAGGTCATATTTGAATTCAAGTTTTACTGACTCCGGGCCCAGTGCTCTATCCACTGTGTACCTAGCTACCATGTAGAAAGTGTCCCAAAAGTCTTAATGCAATTTTAAGCTATATACAAAGCATATATAAAACAGGTACATGGTAATCTTGTGGGGAAGGCATTACCAGTCAGGAAAGACCAGTAGAGTCTTCATGGTGACACTTGAGCAGAGTCCATCTTGAAGAAAAGCTGTGATTCCCAGAGGCAGAAGTAGGGCGAGACTGTATACCAGGCATGTGGGACAGTCAGTGAAAAGGCACAATCAGGAGATAAACTGTTATATGGGAGGAATAGCATGAAGAGAAGTCAGACTGGTCTACGGAGCACCTAGATAGAAGTAGTATATTATAAAGTGGGAAAAGGAGGATGGGGTCAGGTGGTGGAAAGGTCGAAAAGGCTCCTCTAGATCCTAGAGGTAATAGGGAGCCACTACAGTTTATTAAGCTGGTGGTGACACAGTCCTACTTGAGCTTTAGGAAAAGTGCTTTCTATGATGGTAATACAGAGAATGAACTGAAGGTGGGAGAGATTTAAGACAAGGAGACCCTTCAGAACTATACTGAAAGAGATAAAAGGCAAAGAGCAATCTCTACTAGCATGAGGTCTGTGTGAACAAAGAGATAAAGTAGTGACAGCAACTGATTTGATATGTGGGGTGAATGAGAAGATGAGAATAATGATGTGATTGGAAAGCAGGGTGACTGGAAGAATGACTTGAAAAAAGAGGAAAGTTTAGAAGAGGTATGAATTTGAGGTAGGGGGAGTAATGGTTTACTTTGGATATGTTGGGTTTGAAGTGCTTATGGGGACATCTTGTTTGAAATGTCATGTTGTATTGCTGGACAGTCATTTTAGTCATGTCCTATGCTTTGTGACCCTATTTGGGGTTTTCTTAGCAAAGATACTAGAGTGGTTTGTCATTTCCTTCTCCAACTCATTTTCCAAAAAAGGAAGCTGAGGCAAACATGGTAAAGTGACTTGTCCAGGGTCACACAGCTAGTATCTGAGGCCAGATTTAAAATCAGGAAGATGGAGTGTGAAGATAGAGGAGTAGAAGCACAAAATTGGCATGGGCTCTGGCTCCAAACAATCCCAGTACCAGTAAAAAATGACTCTAAACAAATTTTAAAGCTACAGAACCCACAAAGTGACAGAGAGAAACAAATCTGCTGGAGACAGCCTGGCAGGCCAACAGGAAAGGTCTATCACAGCACACTGGGAGCCAAGTGCAATTTCACAGGAGCCCCATGATTCCAGCCCCAGGGTGGCCCCAAGCAGCTGTGGTCAGAACAGCTTCAGGAGAGTGAATAACCAGCAGCTGTGGTAGCTTCCAGATTTCTCAACCCATAAACTCCAAAGATAAAGTAAAAGGTCAGTGTGGAACTCTGATGGAACAGGAAGGGGTCTGAAGACCACGGTCTGGCCCCAGCCCCTGGGGAAGAGAAGAGGTAGAGGCCCTATAGCTGTGCCATATGGCCGCCTCAGGAGCTCCTGTCCTGCAGATAGTAGGGGGACCAAGCAATCATTCAGAGGGTAATCACTCTTGCTTTAACCTGCTTGGATCTGGATCATGGTCTTGGGTGGTGGTCCTGGGGTATGTGACCAGTGAGCCAGAGCTTGTGGGGGCTATAGCAATGGCACTCTCCTAATAGCTCTGGAAGCTGCAAAAACCCCAGCAAATTGGAACAAAGCTCTCTCTATTCTGGATGCAGAGTTTTACCATGGCAAAGAGCTCAAAAGTCAAGTAACTGGCTGGCAATATAAGCAAGCACAGGAAGTGCAATCAGACCATACAATCCTTATTTGGGGACAAAAATGATCAAGGAATGGAGCAGGAGGAAGACAGTGAAGTCAGAACCCATGCATCAAAAGCCTCCAAGAAAAACATGAACTGGTTATAGGCCATGGAGGAGCTCAAGAAGAATTTGAAAATCAAGTAAGAGAAGTGGAGGAAAAATTGGGAAGAGAAATTAGGATGCAAGAAAATCAAGAAAAGCAAGTGAACAGCCTACTAAAGGAGCTCCAAAAATACACTGAAGAAAATAACAGCTTAAAAAATAGACTAACTCAGGGGCAGAGTCAAGATGGCGGCATAGAAACAGGAGAACTCCGCTCCCACCATCACCACCTCAAATACCTATAAAATATGACTCTAAACAACTTTTAGATCTCCAGAACTCATAAAATGACAGAGAAACCAGGCTCTCACTGAAGGATAGTTGAAGGGAATACATATGTATATATGTATACATACTTATATATGTATGTATAGAAGGGTGCATGTGTACATAAATATATATGTGAGTGTAGGCACATGTATGTTCATGTATACATAGAGAGAGGGCACAGGATGAGTTAAATATGAAGGAATTCTATCTAAAAAATAAAATTAAGAGGTGAGAGAGGAATTTATTGGGATAAGGAGAAAGGGAGACATAGAATAGGGAAAATTATCTCACATAAAAGAAGCAAAAGAAAACTGTTACACTGGAGGTGAAGAGCAGGAAGGTGAAAGAGAACAGGACAACTTTACTCTCACTGAATTTGGCTTAAGGAGGGAATAACATACACACTCAATTGGGTATCTTACCCTACAGGAAAATGAAGGGGTAGGGAAAAAGAAGGGAGATGATAGAAGGGAGGGCAGATTGGGGGAGAGGGTAGTTAGAAGCAAACATTTTTGAAAAGGGGTAAGGTCAAAGGAGAAAATAGAATAAGTGGGGGGTGGGATAGGATGGAGGGAAATATGGTTAGTCTTTCACAATATAACAATTACAGAAATGAATGGGTAACTACACACGTACAACCTATTTTGAATTGCTTGTCTTCCCAGTGGGGGCAGGTGAGGAGGTAAGAAGAGAAAAAATTTGGAACTCAAAGTTTTAAAAACAAATGTTTAAAAAAAGACATTTGTTTTTTACATGCAACTGGGAAATAAGATATATAGGCACTGGGTTATAGAAATCCATCTTTCCCTACTAGAAAGTTGGGGGAGGGTAATGGGGGAGGATATAAGAGAGAACAGATTGGGGGAAGGGATATTCACTAGGCTTGCTATTTTGGGGTGCAGGATAGAGGAAACATGGAAAGAAAAATTATAACTCAAAATTTTGTGGAAATGAATGTTGAAAACTAAAAATTAATTAATTAGTTAAAAAAATAAAATCAGGAAGATGAGTCTTCCTGACTTCAGGCCTGATGCTCTATCCGCTGTGCCACCTTGCTGCCCAAAATGCAGTAGGTGATGCTTAGGAGAAATCAGGGCTGGATATACAGATCTGGGAGTCATCTGTATGGAGAAGATTGTCGTAGAATCACAGAATTTGAGAACTGGAAGATAGCTCAGTGGCTAATTCAACCCATCTTCAAATCAAATTTCCAGGATAATAAAACTGACAAATGGGCTCCCAGTCTGTCTGAAAACCTCCAAGATGAAGCTCACCACCCCTCAAGGTAGCCCATTCTTCTTTTGGGCAGATATAATTTTAGAGTATTTTTTTCTCTTTTTTCCCTTTGATATGAATCCTAACTTGATCTCTTTGGAACTTCCACTCATTCTTCCTGATTTTGTCCCTTGGAACAAAATGGCACAAGCTTAATTCCTCCTCCACCTGACAGCCATTCAGATACTTGAGGATGGCTATTACATTACAGCCAAGTCTTCCCTTCTCCAGGCTAACCTTGCTTAGTTCCTTCAACCAAACTTCACTAGACATGGACTCAAGGGTTGTCACCATCTTGGTTGCTCTCTTTGGGACACTTTCCAGCTTATCAACATCCTTCTTAAAGTGGTGCCCAGAACTGAACACAGTGTTTCAAAAGAGATCGGAGGATTTCAGAGTATACTCTGGTTATCACCTCCCCAGTCCTAGAAGCTCTTAATGTGGCACAAGATTGGAATAGTTCTTTTGGCCACTGAATCACATGGAATCAAATTGAATCCGCAATCCACAAAAACCCTGAGCCTTTTTGGAATGACTGTTGCCTATCCAAGGATCTTTCCCATTTAATAATTGAGGAGCTGTGTGTGTATGTGTGTGTGCGTGTGTGTGTGTGTGTGTGCCTGTGCATACAAACGTGCACATATGCTCAAGTGTAACATTTACTACTGAATTTCATCTTAATAGTTTCAGCCCAATGCTCTTGCCTGCCAAGATTATTTTAGGTCCTGACTATCATGCACTGTTAGTTATCTTTTCCAACTCTGTATCAGCTGCAAAATTGAGGATTATAACATCAATGCCTTTTTTCAGTCATTAATAACAACGCTAAGCAACACAAGGCCAAGTGCGGATCCCAGGGACCCTCCATTAGAGACATCCTACCATAGCGACTTTAAACTAGTAACCAGCACTTTTGAGTCTGCCTATCCAATCATTTTGGAATCTATTTTATATTAACGGTTAATCAATATCTCTCCATCTTCTATACAACTGATAAATATTCAGAGCATCAGCCTTATCTCCTTATTAATTAAACTCATGGGAGCTGATAAGTTCAGAGTGAGAAATATTAGAGAAAAGAGAAAAGGTCCCAAGGCAGAAGCTTGGGGTATACCCCCAAATTGGGGAACATAATATGCATGAGGATCTATCAGATAAGATCAAGAAAGAACAGGTAGGAGAAAAATCACAAGAAACAGTGTCACAAAAACTGAGAGAGAGAATATTGAGGAAGAGAGTGGTGCATATCATCAAATGCTTCAAAGAGGGCAAGAAGGATAAAGATTAAGAAATACCATTAGACTTGATGATGAAGAGAACATTGGCAACTTTGGAGTGAGCAGTTTCAGTTGAGTGATGAGGTCAGAAGCCAGATTGCAGAAGGTTACCCTGCAAATAGAAACTTGAAGGGACAATATGATCAGCCTTGTACTGTAGTCATAAGTCACCAGTGCTTGTGGGCAGGATGGGTTGGTGGTTGGGAGGGCAGCTAGCAGAGAATGGTATACATATATATATATATGTATGTATTTTATATATATATTATATACACATATATGCATACCTCTGTCATATAGTTATACATACCTATATAAGATCTTTGAGAGCCTTTAAGAATAGTTTGATCTTTGCTTTCTTTACCTGTAGCAACTAGGATAGTATCTGCCACATACTGTATTAGGCACTTAATAAAATGCACAAGTTGCAATATTGTATGTGTTCCATTTTAAAACAGAATACACTCTTCAGTTTTCTTATTTTTTATGGACTGATCTAGAGGTCTAAACTCAACTAAGCCAGAAAAATAACCTTTTTTTCACCTACCATGCTTAAAAACAAATTTGAAAATTTCATACCATCTTTCTTTTCCCCAAGGTTGGCTCTTTGTTTGAAGAAATAAGAGTTAGAGGGAGTACAGGGTGAAATTTCTTTTTACATCAGAAAAGTGTTTCAGAAGTATATTTCAACTTACCCATGTATTAAGCACTGGTGATTAACTAATGTTAGTTACCAAATAATAGCCCAAATCCCTTGTAACATGTACTTGCATCTCTTGGCACATGTCAGAGTGCTCACAAAGTGCAATCCTTAGTATGGTTCAGACAAGTATTTCATCTAATTCTGTCACATCAGAGAGTTCAGTCACAAAGTTTCCTCAATAATAACAAGCTACAGGACATAGTCTTGTCTGTTAAGATTACAAACCTAGCTTCTGTTGGGAAAACCTATAATTCTCTGAAACTTCCCTATTCTTAAAAGCTTCCTTTTTATTAGCTTGGGTCACCTTTGATTAATGAGAAAAATCAGAAAAGCAGTTTTTAAAGAGTTAAGAATGTGACTTCTTTTACAAGTGAATGAAAGATTGCTATATGATACACCTAACCTGAATTCAAACATGTATTCAAACAAAGTTATATTTTATAGCCATAGATTAAATGAAATTAACAAAATGAGATTTTATAAAGTACACTGAAACCTTAAAGTGCCCATATTTTGTATATATACCAGTTATGCATGTTTGTACACAAGCTGTAGGTCCCTAGAGAGGTAGTAAGGAGTAATAGAAATAGAACTGGTCTTGGCATGAAGAATTCAACTGGGTTGAACTTCTCAGCTAAAGTTAAAAGCTGAGTGACCATTACTTTAAGTTCTCACAGTTTCAACTACTTCCTTGTCTGAGGATGAGGATCAAAACAACTATGGCACAGTGATAATGGCACAGATAATGAATGTCAAGTGTTTTATAAATCCAAGAGTATTATCTAAATGTCAGCTGTTAGTAAATTAAAATCTTTCATCTTTATATTTCCTCTAGAGAAAATACAATGTGAGAGGCCGAATGGCATAGTGGATACAGAGTCAGCCTCCAAATCTGGAAGACCCAGGTTCCACTATAACTCTTATACATACGGTAGTGGTAGTGAATAATCCTAGGTAAGTCAATTAACCTTTCACTGGCTTAGGTAACTACATAAAAGTAAAGTCAAAGCCAGCAATACCAGTCCTACAGTCGTATCCCAAAGAGATCATAGAAATGGGAAGAAGACGCATATGTACAAAAATATTTATAGCAGCTCTTTTTGTGATGGCAAAGAATTGGAAAGCAAGGGGATGTCCATCAACTGGGGAACGGCTGAACAAGTTGTGGTCTAAGAGTGTAATGGAATAATATTGTGCTATAAGAAATGTGGAACAGATGGACTTCATAATAGCCTGGAGAGACTTATATAAACTGATGCTGAGTGGGAAGAGCAGAACCAGGAAAAACTTGTACACAATTACATACACATTATGTGTGATGACTAACCTTAATAGACTGGACTCTTCTCAGGTACATAAGGTTATAAGACAACTCCAAAAGACTCATGATGGAAAGAGATGTCCACATGCAGAGAAAGAGCTACAGAGTCTGAATGCAGACTGAAGCAAACTCCTTGCTCTCTTTCGTTTTCTTGATTTCTTTTGTTTCCTCTTTCCCATTGTTCATTCTATTGGTTATAATCCTTCTTTACAACCTTTACAACCTTAATGTGAAGGTATCTGTAGATCCTATATTTGACTGCATGCCACCATGGGCAGCAGGGGAAGGGAAGGAGGGAAATATGAAACTCAAAGGATTGTGGAACTGAATGTCGTAAACTAAAAGTAAATAAACAAATTAATTTAAAAAATAAAAATTAAAAAACTGGAAGAAAGGAAGAAAAAAGTAGAGTTAAAATGTAGCTACAAATCCTCATTGGTAGAAGCAGTTCCTCTCTAGGAGTTCCCCACATCAAGGGAAACGTTGTTGCTATTCAGACCTGTCCAACTCTTTGCGAACCCATTCATTTTACAGGTAAGGAAACTAAGGCAAACAGGGCCAAGGTCACACAGCTTGTATGTTTCTGAGGCCAGATTTGAACATAGAAAGATGGGTGTTTCTGACTCCGGGTACTGCATTGTGCCACCTAGCTGCCCATATAAGAAACATAGATCAATCTAAAAAAAAATTCCTTAAGGAACTGTACACATAAGAGCTTAATGCTGAATTTGGAGGTTGTTAAAGCAACTTTCATGTAATATATTAGAATATTGTCTTAATGGTGTGGTAGGAAGAAAAACCTCACTGGATATGGAGTAAGAGGACAAAAATTTGGATTCCAGCATTGACACTCAATTCCAGGGTGACCTTGTGCATGTAACAACCTCTCTGGGTCTCAGTTTCATCTAGAAAATGAAATTTGGACTAAACAGCTTCTAAGGTTGCTTCCAGTTCCATAGGCAGGATCCTAGGCATTATTTCAGAACAGACAGGAGCAGAGCTGAACAATGCTTGTGAGGAATTATTAGGTATCATGGTGGAGTGGAAAGCACACTGAATTGGACTTAGAATGGTCTCAGCTTAAATCTTAGACCTGATGCTTAATAATGGAGTAAACCTAACCTAGTTAAGTCATTGAAATCTCCGAAGTTTCCTCATTTCTAAAATGTAGGCATTACTACCTATAACACCTAATTCATAGGGTTGTTGTGAAGTATTTTATAAGCTTTAAAGTGCTTTATAAGTATGGGTGCTTACGGTGACATTGGTAGAAGAAAGGGTGGAGCCATAAGATGATTCCTTGAAACAAGTGGCAGAGAGTGGAGAACCATTGAGAAGTATAACGGGAGCTCCTAGGCAGGAGCTTCTAGGAGTGAAAGGGAGAATGATACAAGTCAGCATATATATAGCACTTTAAGGCTCACAAAGCATTTTCTCATTTTATCCTCACAACAACTGTGATGCAGGTGCTATTATTATCCCCATTTTACAGTTAAGAAAAGAGAGGCAGACAGATTATGCTTCTTTCTCAGGGTCATGAAGTTGGTAAGTATCTTAGGTGGAATTTTAACTCAGATCTTCCTGATTCCAGGACCACTGTTCTACCCACTGTGCCACCTAGCTGACACAAGTCCTCTAGACCAGGGTTTCTAGCCCTGCAGAAAGGCATGTGATGAGAGTATTTGTTTACCTATTTCAATGACATCTGACTCTTTGTGATCCCATCTGGCATTTTCTTGGCAAAGATCCTGGAGTGGTTTACCATGTCTTTCTCCAGCTCATTTTACAGAGGACAAGTCTGAGGCTAACAGGGTGAAGTAACTTGCCCCGGGTCACACTGTTAGTAAATGTTTGAAGCCAGATTTGAACTCAGGAAAATGAGTCTTCCTGACTATGGGCAAGGCACTCTATCTGCTGTACCACCGAGCTGCTTCATGAAAGCATGGGAGTAAAGAAGCAAAAGACACATTTTGCAAGAAGGAAAATCTAGATTTGATGTCAGTAAAAGTTTGTTTGTTTTTTTTTACTAATTAACATTGTACCAAAGCAGACTGAGCTCCTGGAACAGAGGTCTTCAAGCCAAAGCTGGATGACCACTCATGTGGATGACCAAAGGTGACCAATGATAGCACTGGGTGATGTCTTGACTTGTAAGTGAATTGGATGTGAGTCAGAGTTGTACAAAAGTCATCGGCTTCATTCTCTCCTCCAGAGTCATCAAAGTCCAGTAGCAAGACAAAACTCATTAGGTGTAACAGAGGTGATTCCTTCTCTGGTATAGGTTGAACTAGGTGGCCTCTAAGGTCCAGTAGTTCTGAGATTCTTTGATTTATGAACTTGTTTAATTCATTCTTCAAAGGTTTACATCATCCAACTTTATACCTTCATAGGCTAACTGCTAAGTTTGCACTCCCATCAGTGAAAAAGTATTAGTTTTCTATTTACATGAATGATTTGGCTTCATGATGCAAGGAGTGACCCCTAATACTATTGCTTTGAGATCTCAGAGGACAAAGTTGACATTAACCATCTTCTGATGTTGTAGGTAATTCTGTCCTTTCAATGTTATAGTCTGTCAGCTCCTTAAAATTTCAGTAGTTTTTTCCTATGTGTACAGAAAAACTCTTATAGTCCCTCACAGCTCGATTTCTCCCAGTTCACATGGTTACCATCCTAGTTCAGGACTTCATTGCTTCTCCCCTAGACTACTGGAACAGCCTCTTACTTGGCCCATCACCTCATCTTTTCTCTCCAATTCATCCACCATCTTGCTGCCAAAGTGATGATCCTCTCTGATCACGTCACTCCCTAGTTCAAGAAGTTCCAGTGACTCCCTATTGCCTCTAAGATAAAATAAAACCATCTCTGTCAAAGCCCTTCACAGTTCAGCTCCAGATTACCTTTGTAGACTTATACAGTCGTCCTCTTCAAGATTCAGCCAAACTAGACTTCTTGCTCTTCTTCACCCACAACATTCCATCCCTCATCTCACAATATCTACAGAGACTTTTACCCTCATCAACTCTGGAATCCTCTCCTTGACCTCCCACTCTCATAAGTTCTAATTTCCTTTGAACTCAATCTAAGCATGTTGTTTGTCCTTTATTTCTAAAGGTGACTAGTGACATCACTGGGTGATGTTTTGACTTGCAAATGAATTGGATTTAAGTGAGTCAAAGTTGCACATCATTCTCTCTTCCAAAGTCATCAAAGTCCAGCAGCAAGACAAAAGTCATTCTGATGGCAACAGCCAGGGATGCAGTGGATGACTTTGGCATCTTTGACTTCTGATCAAGTTGGAAGTCTTCACATGCTTGGGGTGACATCCTGCTAAGTGACCAACAGGTTTGAAGCCTGTTAATTACCCTCAACCTGCTTTAGCCCATTTACGGAGACTGTTTACTGGGGTATGACCACTGGGCATGCTACAGCAATCAAATACTGTTTCATTTATTACTTGATCCAAGCATGGACTTCTATAAAAGGCCTTTTGTGATTCAAGGCTCTCACAGTGTGTGTGTGTGTGTGTGTGTGTGTGTGTGTGTGTGTGTGTGTGTATCTATGTATATGTTTTTCCTTTAATACGGTGGTTCTCAACCTTCCTAATGCCACAACCCTTTAATACTTGTATGTGGGCGTATCTGCATGTGGGCGTATCGGCCTGGAGACAGATAGAGGAGCCGTGTCTTGGTTCCTAAGATCATAGGAAATATGTGTTTTCTGATGGTCTTAGGTGACCCCTGTGACACCTGTGAAAGGGTCATTCGACCCCCAAAGGGGTTGCAACCCACAGGTTGAGAACTGCTGCTTTAATAGAATGCTTCATGAGAGCTAGTTAGAACTGTTTTCATTTGTCTTGATACATCTAACTCCACGGCAAATGCTTAAGAAATTCTCATTTCATCTGATTATCTAATTTTTAACCTTCAGGTTTTGCATAACACCCCAGTGACAAGAACCCAAATCAATATTTTCAGTGGTGTGATGAATATTTTCTTGTTGCATAAGAACCTCACTAAATAAGTAGGTACTGTGCTAGGTACTCCAATGTGTCCAGGGGATTCTTTTCTTCTAATGAAGATATTAATTATTGGTAATACTTTCTATATCTTACAGTTCACAAGGCACTCTCACATATATGATCTCACTTGCTCTCCTCTGCTTTGCCTGCTCTTTGGACCCCAGAACCCCACCAAGAGAAGAATTGAGCTGGAGTAATCACACACCATCCTGACTGCACGAGACCACATAGTTGAGGTTGAGCATGAAGTTTCTTCCAGATGTCTCTAATAAAACATGCAGAGTCCATGTGTCCAATTACTTTATGTGTGCCTCAAAAACAAAAACCCCAGCTACAAAGAGTAACATGGGAAATTTTATTCATAAAACTGGCTCTTCGTGAGGCCCTTCACACCGATTCGGTCTTCTCAATACCATGGACTAAAAGCACCTCTTTTCCAAGTCTACTAGCAATATCTGTCTATTCAGAAGAGCTAAGTTTGCCTACATGATAGTTAGCAAATATGAGAAAAGACAATTTCTATGTAATCTCCTTATAATCTGAATCACAGAATCAATATAATAGCTACAGCTAAGAAAAATCTAGGCATTTCTATTCCTGCATGGATCGGAAGATCATAGCTAAAGAACTTAATGTGATCTTAAAGGCTAATTCAACTTGCAGTTGATTGAGGCCCATAGAGAACAGTGGAGCAGCTAGATGATGTAGTCAACAGTGCCTGGCCTAGAGTTAGGAAGACTGGTCATCCCAAGTTCAAATCTCACTTCAGACACTTATTAGCTGTGTGAGCCTGGACAAGTCACTTGACACCGCTCGCCTTAGTTCTTCATCTGTAAAAATGAGCTGGATGAGGAAATGGCAAACCACTCTGGAATCTTTGCCAAGAAAATCCCAAATGGGGTCACTAAGAATTGGACATTATGAAAAAAATGGACTCAACAAGGAAATATGTGACATGGTTAAGTACCAAGTTTTAATAACTTCCATCTGATTTTTGCTGAATTTTAGATGATATAGTAATGATTGTTAACTGAGATGAATATTCAAGAAGCCTAGCAAAGGTAAATTATTTTGTGAATACGACTTATTTTTAGAGGAAAACTACTATACCAAAAGCAACATACTGAGTATGATCGACCCTCCTTGGCTAGGTAGTATAGTGAATAGATTACTGAACCTGGGAGTCAGAAGACCTGAGATGAACACCTGTCTCAGATACTTAACTACTTAAGTGACTGGGAAAGTCATTCCACTGTTCAGCCTGTTCCCTTATCTGTAAAATGGAGGTAACAGTTTCTGCTTTACAGGGTTGTTGTGAGGATGTACTTTGCAAACTTCAAAGCTGTATAAATGCTTGTGATGGTTATTTTCCTTCAGTGTACTTATGTGTATATGTTCACTATTTAACACAAATATTTAGTTTTATCCATTTATATACACAGGTATGCTCTCTTGTTGATATAGAAAATTTTGAAAGAACTTTAAAAACATACCCTTGGGATCGTTTTAGATAATAGGATAAGGATACGGATTGAACCTGTGGTTTCACTGGTATAGGAAACTCCCAAGTGAAGAATCTTTCTCTTTTAATGCAGATTTTTACCTTCTATGCAACTCAGAGTGTAAGAGATTTGCCTAGCACACTGAGAGACTGAGTAATTTCCTCTGGGCTGGTCTGTATGTCAGTTTGGGTTAGGGGTGGGAGCTGAAGCCAAGCCTTCCTAGCTCAGTGGCCACTCACTTATCTTATAAAGTACCTCATAATCCTGGTGGAAGATTCCTAAGCACACAGCACTCAGGTATAATAAATCGTGACTCTATGCTACTGTCTTCTCATTAACCAAAAACATAACTACTTTGGACAAGAAATCCTTTTATCAAGATTTTAGAAAGTTTCTATTCAAGCCCCATTGAGCCATATTATATTATTTTAATTGGAAAAAAAACTAGTTCCATGTATTGCTTTCTCACATCTTGATGTTCATCTCCAAAAATTTTACTGAAAAAGAAAAAAAAAACTCCCACATGGTATTTTTGAAGTGATTTAATGCATAAAAGAACATCCCCAAAACAGAACAATTATTGGTCACATTAACAATGAAGCATTGCAAGTATATGGGGTGTTTCCTCCCCTACCACTAAACAGGAACATACGCTAAATAAATGTGGAGGTGAAGACCTTGGGATTTGATGAGTATCCCACAGTTTTATACAACATTCATATATGGCTTATCTCACAGCAATAATATTCTGTGATGCTTCAAGATGGATATTATATTTATTCTTATTGGGAAGGTGTTATTTCAGAGTTATTTGATGTATAACAGAAACAACAACAATGACAACAAAGACCCCACAGTGAGAAGTTTGTAATTTCTAAAGAGGTAGTTTTGCCAATACAAAGGTGAGGGCTGGGGAGAGAACAGTGGTGACCTTCTTTAGGTTTTCCTCAATATTTGCAAATGTTCCATTTCTGTTCTGATCTTCTACTTTGGGTTAGGATGGGAGGGGGCTATTATTTCTAAAATCTGAAGCATAGAAAACAGAAATCCACAACCAACTGAGCATTCAATTACCTTATGAATAATAGATCAGGGAATCTCCTGATAGATTCTCTGAGTCCCAGGTTTCAAATGACACATTCAGCTTCCCCAAAACATGCTAGCATTTGTGACCTGACCAGCAGTGTCCACAATTAGATAGCCATTGTCCCCAAATTTCACTGGTGGCCTGAGGATAACTTAAAAGGCCTGCTATGGTGACTCAAGTCAACCTTATAAAAGTACCTCGTGCCGGGCCTGAGATAACTTCTATAAAGAAAAAAAAAAAGGAAGAAAAAGTATTTCTCCACCTCCCACCTGTCTTTATCTGTGAAGTTTCATGTCCAGAAATTACAGCTAGCGAATATAGTTTCCTATGCTCCAACTGTGTTTCACAAAGGAGTCATAATAGACCTAAAACTTAAAGGGAAGTTCCATAAGGGGAGAAATAACTCTGGGTTTTTTGACTGTGATTGCCAGATGCCTGTATGCTATTTAATGGGTGGGTCAGGAGGATTAGGCACACGTTGAAAATCCTTGACACTGGTTACTGGACGACATACTAGCTGATCCTAGCCTTCTGATGAGAAATAAGACCCCAGACACTTCAAGGGGAAACAAAACATAGAAAAAATGTTCAAAAACTAGGGGAAGGGGGAAAAAAGCATTGGCTAGAGGATGCATATAGAAACCACTAGAAATGAAATGACAGAACATTAAGCAGGTATACTTTGTTACACATAAGAAAGCATAAATATACAGTAAATAAGTAGATATTAGACTCAGCATAATATGTACACATCTGAACGTCCATGAAACGAGGCAGTAAATCCTGGAGCACATCGTCAGCTTAAAGCGGCTCTACTATACAAGTGTTTCAAGGTAACAGATGCTGAGAACAACATAGGTTAACACTAAGTAGATATTCGTACACATTTACCTCTGGAAAATGCACAAGATGCAAAACAAAGGTCATAAATGAAATAGCACTTCTACCTCCGAGTATCTTCTTTCATTTTCACATAAATATGCACAAGTCCATTGTCTGTCTATGTGTGTGTTGGTGCCCTGCAGCCCACTGCCCACAGGACTTCCACGCTGCCTGGCACCTGGGCTCTTGCCCTCACAGACACTGAACGAATAATAACGTCTTCCTCTGGCTTCTTCTGCACCTGCTCTCACTGATGCACCCTCAGTGCGCTCCTGTCTCCGCAGGCTCCCGCTTAAAGTTAAAGTATAAATAACACCCCCACCCTTCCCCACTTCTCCAAACTCGTGGGTTTCTCTCCCTTGCACAGGTTACTTTGCAACCAATACTGTCAAAGCAGCATGAAGGCGGTGCCTGGGTGCGCGCAGGAGCCAAGCGGAGAGAGAGCGGCTTTGTGCACTTCTGCAAAACAGAACTAAACAAACCAAAACCCACCAAAAAAAGGAAGAAACATAAGGAAAAGAAAAAATGTCCTTGCTTATTGGTTTGCTCTGTCTGTAGCAAGGAAGACGCTGTGCTGCTCCTGTGCTCTTTCTATTAACTTCCTTTTCTTCTTCTTGTTCCTCTTGTCCTTCGTCTTTGGAGTCCTCTTCCCTAGAGGAGATGGGAGGGGTGGGGGTGGGGGAGAGAGATGATGAAAGGATAAAGTTAGAGAAGGCTTTCTCAGCCGAAAAGAATCCAAACAATTTAGCATTTTGCACAAAGCCCATCTGGAAAGCATCACCTATGGGGGAAAAACAGCTGGGGAGAGAAAGCTGTTCACATTAGACAGTGTAATAATAATTTGCTAAATTGGATGTCCTGCCTGGATTAGATGGATTTGTCTTCTTGCTCAAGGGAGATAATAACATAAAAATCTCTCATTGGCCCTCTCGGTTTTGAAAATATCTTTATGCCTTACATACACAGTCTCTATTTAGTTGATTTTTTTCTTTAATGTCAGACCTATGATTTAATTGATGGAGGGAAGTCCCAGGGAGAAAATTCTCTCCACCACTTCAGATTGGTACCTACTCTGCAGATTATTGTTAGAGAGTTGTCTGACATATTGAGAAGTTAAGTAGTACCTGACCTACGGATCCACAACCTTTATGTGGCAGAGGCAGGAGGAAGTGAAATCTGTCTGACTCCCAGCTCAGTAAAATGTATTTAACTCCCCCCACTCTCTTTTAAACCAACTTTAGTGTTAAGAGTTCTAAAGCCATCATTTTACTGTTGGTCCATATTTCAATAGATGAAAGATAACAAGCCAATACCTTAGAAGTTCACAACACCTGCTTCCTTCTCCCTCCCTCAAATATAAACAGAAAATGGACAGGCACACAGGGAATTTGGGAGGAGGAGGAGGATAGCAGCTGATGTTTACATAGTGCTTTAAGATCTGCTGTGCACTTTACCTATAGCCTTTTACTTGACCCCTCACATCTCTGTGAGATAGTTACCATTATCCAGATAATGCTGGTGTAGAAAAGGAGGCTGAAAGGTTAAATGTCTTGCCCTAGGTCGTATCACAGTTGAAATTTAACAAAAGGGTAAACTGGGGCCATGCTCTGAGCAATATGTTAACAGGGGCATTCTGCCTGCCAATAAATTAGTCAATGCCTTGCCGCCATCTATGCCAAAAGCCCTGAGCAAAGGGGACAGTTCTCCTTCTACAGGTTTTAGGTAGGAAGTGCAAAACAAAGACAGAACAAGGTGGATGACATCACAAGACTGAAGGCAACGTGATTGGCTACAAAGCCGAGGTGCAGGAAACAATCTGATAGACCGGAAGTTTGTAATAACCTAGCAAGGACATTCCCTTCTTCTTTCGTTAGACTAAGAAGTGCTCGTTATTTGAATGCATGTGTGAGACAGTGGCCTATGCTTCTGAACAGCAAACCAGACATCCCTGAAGGATAGGCTGGTGATGAAAAGATATTAGGCCTGACTCCCTTGCATTCACACCCCGCCAAATGTCATTTAAATTCCTTGAGGCAAGAACAGATCAGTGATTAGCAACTGGATTAGAGATGGATTTCTTAACCCATTACAAGCTGGCTGAATTCTGACAGAAGTTCAGAGACAGAAGTTCAGAGACATGACTTAACGAATCACAAGACAAAGGCAATTAAATTGTAACTAGGATCAATAAATTAATCATACAGAATCAATTCAAATCTTCTTAGTTACACAGTAGTAGTAGGAGTTGGAGTAGTAATAATAATAGTTAACAGTTATGTAGTGCTTTCACGTTTGCAAAGCACTTTACATATGAAATTTCATGTAATCCTCACAACCCTTGAAATAGGTGCTATAATTACTCCCATTTTACAGATGAGGAAACTGAGGCAGTTTGGTAACTAGTCTGTTGTCACACAGCTAATATAGTATCTGATTCAGGATTAGACTTTAGCTCTTCATGATTTAAGGTCCAAAACTATTCAGCTGGCTTGATTACGCATCCGACTTTATTCTCATTATGACCTACTAACACGGAACATTCAGTATTTTCATAAATGTGCCTGAGACTCCATGTAGGAAAAATGTTAAGTGTTCTAGTTTCAAATCTGACACAAGTTTTCTGGGTTACTTTGGAAAGTGATTTTATACACAATCCAAAGAGAATTCAGTATTGTGATCTTGAATAGCAAAATGTGAATGTACTTTTATTTTAAATGCCCAAATACTTAGGCTTCTTTAACACAAGAGATATTTACAGGGCAAAAATATCACCAAGAGAGCAGCAAATAGTTAACTAGTTTTGAAATAACCACCGGCTACCGACATACTTGGAATTATGGTGTAAAGAAGGAAAAAACATATTCCCTCTAAATAAGGCATGGCCTGAAGTTAAGTAGCTGCTCTGGTAATCAATTATTTAATGTTATTTGTTGACTGAGTTAAAGGAATTAGACTCTTGGCCAAGATGAAATGACCTTGAATAAAAAAGGATGAAGTTCAATAACTTTGGGTCCTGGAGTCTTGGAACAAATTCCATTTATAGACAACAAGAAGAAAATAATTCCAGGACCATCTTTGAGTGACAGTTGTGAAAGGCAGTATCAAAATCTAACTGGAAACAGGATCAATCTTTAAGGATACAATGGAGAATTAGTTCCTCTTTGGCTATACAAGGGATTAACAATGCCAATTTTACTTCACTTCCAAAAAATTTAAGCTACATGGATCTAAAGAATTCAAGGAGTCATTTCTTCTAGTCATATTCATAGCTTAGGTTTATAAAGTGCTCCCTCCCACAACACCTAAACAAATATCCTCAAACCTAAAGAAATTAACATGAACATTTGTGGTCATCATGGTCACAATGAGTTGAGTCAAATATATCTTCTTTTTCTTCCATATCCCACTCAAGAAACTCAATATCACACCAACATGATCTTGAAGGCTAGAATGCTGGACCAAAGCTAGTAATACTATTTGATAGGGATTAAGTGTAATTTATTACTAGGGTTTAAAAAAAAATCATAGGCAAAGAACAGGCGAGAGATGACTATTAGCTCAACTGAAAAAGATCTGAGGGTTTCGGTGAGTGGGGGTCAGCAGTATGATATAACTGCCAAAAAACTAATATAAACTTAGGCTGGTTTATGAGAAGTTTAATAATAGTTATTGTAGTTGGCATTTCTGTAGTGCCTACCATGTGCCAGGCACTGGGCTAAGAGTTTCTTCATAAATGTCACCTCATTTGATCACAACAACCCTGAGAAGTAGGTGTTATTGTTATTCCCATTTTACAGAAGAGGAAACTAAGGAAAACAGAAGTAAAGTGACTCAGGTCACACAGCTAATGTCTGTAGCTAAATTTGAACTCAGCTCTTACTGACTCCAAGTCCAACACCCTATCCACTGTGAGAAAAGGAAGGAAAAGGAAGGAAGGTGGGAAGGAAAGAGGGAAGGAAGGAGGGAAGGAAGGAAGGAAGGGAAAGAAAGAAAAAAGGAAGGAAGGAAGGAAGGAAGGAAGGAAGGAAAGAAGGAAGGAAGGAAGGAAAGGAGTACTAGACTAGGAAGCTGATAGTTCTACTTTGCTCCACACCTTGATCAGATCACATTCTAGAGTATTATGATCAATGGGGTATATTTTGGGAGACGTTGCGACCCAGAAAGAGTACCCAGAGGAAGGTAACTATAATAATGAGCCTTGAAATCCTGAGACTTGAGAATCAGTTGTAGGAATTGGCAATGGGAAATACTTACCCTAAAAAGAAATATTTAATAAGCACATAAAACCCA
>CM053580.1:482731974-482762902 GCA_028627135.1 Pseudochirops cupreus
TTAAAGAACCCTGCTGTTTGATTCTTCTTGACCCTCTCCAGTTCTTAAACCTTTTAAGTGAACTTCATTACCCTCCCCCTGGGGATCCCAGGATGACTTATTGACAGGAAACCAGTTTCAGGATTTCTCATGCCCCCTAGCTGAGTCTAATCTCCTTAGGGTTCTACTTTCCCAAATAGAAGAGGAATTAAGTCCTTGAAGAGAAGACAACATAAGCACAGTCCCTTCATTTCCCCTGGCTGTCTCCCCATTCCCAGAACTTTCTCCTTCCTGATTTGTGCCTACTGGATTCGCTAGCTTTCTTCAAGTTTTAGTTAAAATCTCACCATCTACAAGAAGCTTTTCCTAATCCTAATTTCCTAATCCTCCTTAACCCCAGTGCTTTCTTTCCCCTTTGATGATTTCCAATTTATCTTGTATGTTTATTGTTTGTACATAGATAACTGCTTCCATGGCATGTTGTCTCCCACAAAAGGCTGGGAGCTTCCTGAGGGCAGATACTGTTTTTACCTTTTCTTTTGTATCTCTAGGGTTTAACAGTGTCTGATATAAAGGAGGCTCTTGATATATGTCTGTTGACTGACTTGGCTGATGAAAAATGGGATAAAAAAATAAACAAATAACAAAAAACCCCAAACAACCATTCAAACCTCATTCCAAGAGCCCTCTGTTGTGTAGAGCCAACATCAGAGAATTCCAAAGATTGGTTCTGTGAAAACAGTTAATTATTATATTGAATAGAGACTTCTGAGGGACACTGTGACCTTTCTTCCAATTTCCCCAGCAATACAAAGCTAAATCTCTTTCAGATCTCTCCACATAAGCAAAAACTTCCTTAAAAATCAGAACTGTCCAACATCATGGAATCATGAATCTGAGAGTTGGAAATGACCGCACTGGGTTATCTAGCCCAACTTATGTTGTTCAGTCATTTCAGGTGTTGGTGACCCCATTTTGGGGTTTTCTTGCCAAAGATACTAGAGGGGTTTGCCATTTCATTCTCCAGTTCATTTTACAGATGAAGAAACTGAGGCAGACAGGGTTAACAGGGACTTTCCCAGAGTCACACTGCTTGGGTCTGAGGTAGGATTTGAACTCAGGAAGATGAATCTTCCTGACTCCAGGTCTGGCACTCTATCCACTGTATCACCTAACAGTCCTTGTCCAACGATGCACAGAACAAATTCCCAGGATCACATATCCAATAAGTGATTGTCCAACTTCTGTTTGAAGACCTTCTAGCAGGTGGAATTCACTACCTCCTAAAGCAGACTTTTGCCACTGTCCAAATATTAGGAAAATCTTCCTGATATCAAGCCTAAATTGGCTTCTTTGAAACTTTTATCCATTGTTCCTGGTTCTGTCCTTTGAGGTCAAACATAAAATGTCTAATCACTTTTCTCCCACCTTCTCACCCCTTCATATGCTTGAAGATAGTTATTCCCCCTAAGAATTCTTCCTACTTAAATATCCCCAGTTCCTTCAACCAATGAGGATTAGACATGGACTCAAGATGCTTCATTACATGTATAGCCCTCCTTTGGATACCTACAAGTTTATCAATGTTCTTCTTGAACACTGGTGCCTAGAACCAAACACAATACTCCACATAAGGTCTGACACTGGCAAAATATAGTGAGATTATCACCTCTCTATTCCTGGCAGCTATAAGACTCATCATCATCATGGTGAAGTTGACAGTAATAAATAATAAGTAGCATTGCAGCACTTAGAAGTACTTTACGTATCTTACTTCATTTGATTCTAATGACCCTGTGAGAGTTAGTGCTATTACTTTCCTTGTTTGTAGATATGAGGAAATGGAAGTTGAGAGAGGTTAAGTAACTTCCCTGGAGTCACGCAGCTAGTCTGTGTCTGAGACAGGATTTGAATTTCAGTTTTCAAGACTCTTAAGTCCAAATACCCTTTCCATTGTGTGCCCTGGCTTATCCCTAAATCAAATGTGCTGCTTAAGAGGTAAAGATCTATGCTCATTAGAAATCTTTGAACAGAGACTAAAAACCACTTGTCAGGTGAATTGTATTTTGGTTCAGGGACAGGTTGAACTGGATGATTCCCATGAACCTTTCTAATGTAGAGGTACTGTCATTCTAAGATCTCTAAGTAACTTAACTTGGTGAGAAATATGGCTAACACATTCAATGCGTATAAATTGGAAATTTTGAAAAGCATGGGCTGCAGACAACCTAAGTTTTTTTCTTGTAAGCAGTAAGGGTATAGTAGCTTGTATTCAATAAGCCTATATTAAATGCCTATTATGGGTCAACTAATATGCGAGGTGGGAGGGATAAAAAGACAAAAATATCTTCAAGGAGCTTACATTCTAATAGTACCCTAATAAGGAGGAGACCCAAGATCTAGGACCACTCTAACTATATGTGTGACCTTGGACAAGTCACTTTACATCTACGGTCCTCAATTTATTAGCTTAGAAAATGAAGGAACTATGTCTGATGGCCTGCCAAGGTCCCATCCACCTCTACATGATCACTACTATAAGGGCCATTCTAGGTCTGCCTTATTTCTAGAATAAGATAGACTGTGGCTAAAGGGTCATCGCCCTCAGTTCACATCTCAGTGAATCCTAGTCTAATGATCCCTAAAGTTCTGTTCAGTCAATAAAGAAGAAAATCTAGGTTCTAAAAAGATAAGTGATTTTTCTTGTTTTCGTGATTCATTCTCACTTGGCACAAATGCAACGTAGGCCAAGGAGAAGGTTTTCTACTAATGTCAAATGCTCTTAGTTTATTGGGCAGCTAATAAAAGCCTAGGAACATGGGAAGTTCAGATGAGTTATACAATACAGAATACAAAGGAGTCAATTTGAAAATAAATGGGCCAGATGCTATATTGAGAATGTGCATTAATTCCTTTAGGGCACCATAAAAAGCCTTCAGTCTGTTCTTTGGAAGAGATTGTTTATTAGCACTCCATTAACCAGAAAGAGTTAAAGCATATCTAACATGGAGAAATTTACTCTCTTCTTTGGATCGAATCAGAACTGGTTATTTCCTATTTAGCCTTAAAAAACATAATTTTTAAACAGAGGAAAAATGTTTTTACTTCATGGTCACAAATCAGTTTCATAAAGAGTCACAAACTTTGTCAGTTAATCCTAATCTAATTCTGTGCTTCATAATTTGAGATAAATGAACTATTGCCCAGAATAAATACAATGGCTACAAAAAGAGAAAAAAAGTAACTTATTTCTTTTTTATATGACACTACATTAAAATAATGAGAACATGATTGTGTTCCCATATTAAATTATAAGGGTCCTTGGAGTTAACTTCTGCTTTTCATTAAAGTCTGGCATTAATGTCACAAATGGCATTTTGCCATCTTTAAATCTAGTTAATCCTACCCAATGAAACCTCAGCCTAACCGATCATTAATCAGAGCAGCCTTAAAGTTACAACTATTTAGTAACACTATATCTAATGACGAGACACACCTAATAAGGTCAGAGAGATGAAATACTTAACACGAAATGGCATATTTAAGAGAAAATGGTTTCAATTACAAGAGTTTTACCAAGTTTCCCTTAGTTCTGTATTTTATCCTACAGGGGCAAAGAGCCCAAGTTAAAAAAAGAATAGCCTCACTGGCTTACTCACTTCGTTAGATAAGAGTTTTTAGTAATGAATTTCTGAAGCTAGGAACCTCTTTGAATAGCACATTGGAGATGAAGATGTGAAAAATCAATGATCATATCATTAGGTGAAAAGGTTTATTCTACCAATATCGAGCTCTTTATCTGGAATCTTTAGTTTATTGTTGTCATTCTACAAAAATAAATCTTTTCAGTTTCCTGCAAAGGTAGAAGAAAGTTTACTTATAACTAGCAATACCTCTGAATCATAATATTTAAAACTACCTGAAAAGAGGGGTCAGAGTTCCATCATTTGCTCAATCTTTATTATTTTGATATAATTTCTTTCTCATCAGAATATCAGATTGTCTAAGGACTTGTGATAAATGCAATATTCTATAAGAAGGAAGCTAATTCCATATTTCCTTCCAGCTATTCACATCACAGCAGATACCTGCATTAGGTAGTTAATAAAAACACAGTGTATTAACTTCCACCCAGGATTGTTTCCATAGGAAAAGGGAACCAAATCTCTTTACAACTAGGATAATTCCTATAATTTGTGTGGTGTTTGTTTCAACTATTAGTAGAGAACCTGGAGAGCAATTTGTAACTCTGAATCCTCCCAAGAGAGTTCATTTCAAATGCACTACCCTTTATTTAGAATCATTTCTCATAGATTCACTACCAACACCAAGGAGTTAAGATGGCTATGCAGGATTTGACTTGTGTTAGGCCACAATTAAGGGACCATATTTTGTGGTCCTTGGAAGGTTGTTCCTACTTCCCTAAAGATCCTGAGAAGAAAGTAAAAATAACTGCAAACCAAATGTATAAAAATGCTTACATGCTCTTCTTCCCCCAGGCAATATCAACATTTGCATATACTCGAACCAGGAGAATACTACACAGTTAGCAGCAACATTGTGTGATGACTGACTCTGATACACTTAACTCTTCTCAGCAATACAAGGATCTAAGACAATTCCAAAAGACTCATGATGGAAAATGCTGTCCACATCCAGAGAAAGAACTATGGAGTCCAAGTGTAGATTCAAGCATACTATTTTCACTCTCTTTTTTTCCTTTCTTTTTTCTTGTGGTTTTTCCCTTTAGTTCTAATTCCTCTTTACAACATGACTAATGTGGAAATATGTTTAATACATATATAACCTATATCAGATTGCATGCTGACTTGGGAAGGGGGGAGTGAAGGAAGGGAGAGAAAATTTAAAACTCAAAATCTTAGGGAAGTGAATGTTGAAAACCAAAAACAAAGAAATAAAATTTTAAAAAAGTAAAAATAAAAATCTTCAATAATGTAAAAAAAAAAGATTTGCATATACTTGAAATTCAAGAGGGGAAACTAAACTTTAACGAAACAATAAAAATAAGCAAGACTAATATTTATTTGAGTCTTCCCTTTATGATACACTAAAGACATATGGTAGTAGTAATATTTAAATATCAAAGTTGATTCCATGTAGTCTACATAAAATCCATTGTGTTCAGAGAGACTCACCAGACACTGTGAAAAAAATAACTTTAAGTGTTTCTACTTATCTTGAATGTTTCAGAATCACCTGGTATGAATAGCAGTAAAAGTCCAGCTTGATGGCTCATTGGGCCATACTATTTTTGCCAAGAAAAAAGATGGTAGTCTTATTAATTTGTTTTCTTGCTTCTTTGTCAAACTAGATAAACCTCCCTGAACAACATGCTGCCTGAGTGTCAGGATATAAACACCTCATATCAAATATTCTCAAGTTTATTACTTCTCTGGTACAGAATCATACATAAACTTATTCTTTATATAAACTCAGTTGCCACACGGGCATTTCTAAAGCCCAAATTTGACTATATCACTCTTCCCTGGATAAAGAGCCTTAGTTTCTCCATGTTACCCCAAGGATAAATTACAAAATTTCTGTTTTACATTTATAGTCCTTCCCAGCCTGATTCTAACACAACTTTTCAGGCTGAATCCATATTATAACCCCACCCCATACACATCACCACCACACACATATTTCACACACAAACTATCTTACTTGCATTGCCTATACATGACACCCCATCTCCTGCCCATGTGCCTTGCTGCACAGGCTTTCCCACTTCCTTGGAACAATGCGTTCTAATCTCTCTCCCTCTACTCCTGGGAATGCCTAAGTTCTTTATAGATTTAGTTCAAGGAGCATCTCCTAAAAGAAAGCTTTCCTGTTTCTTCTGCTTGTTAGTGCCCCCTCCTATACATACATACATACACACACACACACGTATATCATATATATATATATATATATATATATATATATGTACATGCACATATACACACAGAGAGACAGAGAGAAATAGGAAGATATGAAAAGAGGGCCATGAGAAAGGAGAGAGAGAAAAGGAGAGAAGGGGAAAGGGGGCGAAAGGGGAGGAGAAGAGGAGAGGAGAGAGAGAGAAAGAGACCAATTTATTATCTGTGTACACGTTTCCCTCCGCTAGAACGTAAGCTCCTTGAGAGAAATGACTTTTCATTGCTTTGTGCCCTCACCACCTGTCACATCTTCAAATTCTAAGAGAAATTCAAATAGAAGGAACAGAATCATGAGGATTAAGGAGGAAGGGCCTAGGGAAAAGGATTCAAGTATAAGGAAATTGACAATGTAAGTAGAACAAAGGAAAATGATACAAAATAGTGAAACCAATAAGAAGATAAAGCTAAAATGACAGGGAAAAAACTGGGGCTTATCAAGGGGATGGAAAGTGGAAAAATGTTACACAGAAGGAAAAAGGCAACTGAGCAATTAGAGTTAAAACAAACAAGATGAGGTTCCCCTAGAAAAGAGGGTACTGTGTTTTTTTGAAAATTACACCGTTGAAAATCAGTCAGTGGAGGGAAAGACAGAAGTGATTTCATCCTCTAAATATAATATCTACTAATTAGAAAGAACAAGGAAATAGATGAGGAGTTCAGAAAAGAGACTACAAGTCTGGTACAAAAGTATGGAAGTTGTCATGAGGAAATCTGATTTTTTTTTTCCAGTTCACAAGCATTTATGATTAAAATTGGTAAGTCCCAAAAGTTAATATCTTCTTGATATCCTTAAATGACAATTTCATCTTTCAAAAGATAGATGAAACAATAAAGGGATATATAACACCATTGCAATATTCACAGCACCCACAATGGCTATGAATATGCTCGTGTAGTTGTGAATCACAAAATGCATAAGACTATCCACATGGAGGACAGAACCAAAGCATTTATTCAAATACCAGAAAGCCAAATCTCCAAACCAGAAAGTCAAATTCATCATAGTAACCACAAAGTTGGTACACACAATCAATGCAGCAAACACCAACATTCCCAAGCCTTTCCAAACCTTCCCTCTGTCAGGCCTTCAAAACAAAACAGACTCCCTCAAGCAAGAATGCCCCTCTCTCACTCACGCTAGTCACTCAGCCTCCCTGCTGCTTGCTCCCAGCAGTTCTGGCTCTCACTCAGCTTGTGCTCAGCTTTTTATTCTCGTCATTAGCTCCTCCCTGTTCCACCCCTTCCTGTTGCATCAGCAAGTTCCTCCCACTGTGGGTTTCACAAGTTCTGTTTCTTAACAAAGACTTGATTTAATCAAGGGCAAGGCTCAACTGAAACAAGGTGATAAGTACTTGTTTTGTTGCCATGACAAGGTTAGATGTTCAAATCCCCATTATCAATACAAGATAGTAAATACTGGATCTTATTCTCATGCAAAGATAGAAACTGGTAGCTGGAATGAAAATGATAGGAACATTTAGGTGGCAGAAGTAATTACTCTAGCCTAAAGTTTGTGAAAGAGGAGAAGAAAGCTCATCAATGTCTGACATAAGACATTGGGAAAACAGGTTTCAGAAAATTCAGTGGACTGATGACTAGGATTTCATGTACTAAAATTTTACAAAGGAATTTATTCCAGGAGGGATGGGAAATTCTTAGGAATGAAATTCTGAAGATTGAAAGGGACGCAGTTCCAATGAAAGAAAAACAAGGACAGAAAAGATCATTGTGAATGCACAGATTATTCACCCACAAACACATTAAAAAAGTAAAAGGAAATATACAAAAGAGGGAAGCAATGGAAAGGCAACACAGGATCCATATCATAGTGTGATATGGTCCCGTTAAAATGGGGTCAAGCATTCCAAACTGAACCTGGTGAGGAGAGCATAAGAAAAGAAATTTTTCTCTCTCTTTTTTTTTCTTTTTTTGCCTTAAAGTTAAAGGGAGAGGAACTACTAAGGTTATACTCCTAAAAAAAAGATTTTTTCTAAAAAAGAAGAAAAGGATCCATAAGTATAAAAATAATTGTAGCCACTGTTTTTAGAGTGGCAAACGAATGGAAACCAAGGGGATGCCTATCAGTTAGGGACTGGTCAAAAAAAATATGGTGCATGACTGTAAAGGAATATTATAGTCCTATAAGAGATGATGAAAGAGATGTTTCTGGAAAAGCCTGGGAAGACTTGCATTAACTAACGCAGAGTAAAGTGAGAAGAACCAGGAGAATTATTTACACAATAAGAAAACTGTAAAGCCAATTTTGAAAGATTGGAAAACACTGAGCAATGTAATGGTCAACTGTGATTCCAGAGGACCAAAGATGCTATCTATCTACTTCCTGACAAAAGAGTGATAGACTCATGATACAGAATGAGACTCATTTTTCAAATGGTCAGTGTGGGAATTTGTTTTGATTTACTATGTATATTTGTTACAAGGGTTCTAATTTTTTTAATGGGGTGTGGGAAGATGGGAAAGAGAGAAAATAAATGTTTATTAAAAGAAGGAAACAGGTATTTGCAAGAGTGGAACGGCTGATAAATTCTAACAGAAATAAGGCAGATTCTCATGCTCAATTGTTATATAGCTTCTTTTTTCATTTTCAGGTAAAGATAATAACCACTGCATTGGAAATGACACAACAAAAATGACTTAACGGGGAGTTGGTATCCAAGATAAGTAAGGAAATAAAGTTCATCAAGTTGCCTTTGATGAATTCGGATACTTAATTAGATGAACTAGAACCCTGGGGATTGAAAAAATGGCACATATGATTGCTTAGTTCCCTACCCCCTTCAGTTACATGCAAAAGATGGTGGAAAACTGGAGAAGTGGTATAGGATTAGAGAAGGGTATGTGGTATTTGGATTTTTTAAGGGAAGAGAACAAGGTCTTCAAACTATAGGCCACTGTGAATTTGAGTTGGATTCCTACGGAAATTCTAGAATGAATTTTTGAAGAGCTGGTTAGTGAATTTCTGGACAAGGAAGCAGTGATTACAACAAGCCAGTATGACTTCATCAATCATATGTCATGACAGACTAACATCACCTTTTGTTTTGTTTTGTTTTGTTCTATAGTTTCTAAACTAGTAGATCTATGGATGGTACAACATTTACCTAGATTTTTGAGAAACTTTTAATAATTTAACTTATATCATTCTTGTAAAACTGCAGACTAAGATGAATAAAACAATTTGACTCAGATCGTGTTGAATAACCAAACCAAGGCATAGAAATGGTTCTGTATCAATCTGACAGTATTATCTCCAGTGGACTGCTTACTTCTGCCTGTCTCTGTGAAGTTTAACATTTATATCAATATCTTAGATAAAGGCATAAATATCTTACTAATAAAATTTGAATGTATATAAAATGTACAGGGATGGCTATTACATGAGATGGCAGAATTGGAATTCAAAAAGGTCTTGAAAGGCTAGAGCATTCAGCTGAATCTTGTTGCTCTTAATGGTGTCTGACTCTTCTGACCCCATTTGGGGTTTTCTTGGCAAAGATACTGGAGTGGTTTGCCATTTCCTTCTCTAGCTCATTTTTCAGATAAAGAAACTGGGGCAAACAGAGTTAAGTCACTTGCCCAGGGTCACACAGCTAATAAGTGTATTTTTTTAAAAAGTTATTAGAAAAGTTTGTCAACAGCTACTTTTACTTTTTAGAAATTATCAGTATTCCAATTTACAAACAAATTTTGAAATCTAGAGCAGAACAAACTTTGTTTTATGTTTCACAACAAGGAAATTAAATGGTAATATATACTGATTTACCTGGTCTTTCTATAAAACCCTTTTCTCTTTTTTAGTTACAAATTCTGAACCTGTCATTATAAACTCTACCAAAAGGAGAGAAAAATTACAGAAGCAAAAATAAGCTCTTTCTCAAACCAAAAACAAAAATAATTTTTAAAAAGTAAACTAGTAAAAATTTGCACAACAAAGAGAAACTTTCCTTTTCAATCTTTATAACTCTAGTTTTCTAAGCTATTTGTTGTTAAAGCAAAACTGACAGTATTAAGAAACAAAATCTCAGAATACAATTTTGAAAATTAATTTTGTGAAACCTTATTACTTCTATAACACAATTGTTCCAAAATGCACTGCATTCTGAATTTTAAATGATTTCAACACATTACTATTCTTAATCAGGAAGTACTGATCACTGCAATGAATTCTAAGAATTTTTTACTATGTATGTAGGGGGGGAGGGGAACACCCACAAAAGTCTTTGATAGTTTAAAATTGTTGGGTACCTGGTATTTGCCTATATGTACATATTTTAAACATGAGTTAGCTGCAACAACTTTGAATTTATGATATGACAAGCTTATTTTTATTAAAAGCACAACCCTTAAAAATATTTAGGAAGCTGTATCTGTCATTATTAATAAAGTAAATGTGTCTCCCTCATAAATTGAGATATCTTTCAGACATGCCAGGATACAATCTAGTAAATTACATTCTCCACCATACTTAACTCCGATATTATGGTGTCTAATTGGACACACTGGTGTCACATTGGAACTCAGGTCTTCCTGACTCCCGGCCCAGCACTCTTTCCACTGAGCCACCCAACTGCTCCATCTCAATCTAATAACATGGAATTCAATAGGGAAAAATATAAAGGCTTTACACTTGGTTTCAAGAAATCAATATTATGAGAATAGCGAGAGGAAGGTATCATTAGACGGGAATTTGTCTTCAAATTATCAGGGTGAGAGCTCAATAAGTTAGCAATGTGATGTAGCCACCGGTACAGCTAACAGCATCTTGGCCTACAGTAAGAAAGACAGAGTTTTCAGGAACACATGAAAGTTCTGTACTTGTCATTATCAGACTCCATCTGGAGAACCAAGCTCAGTTCTCAGTGTCACAATTCAAGAACAACATTGATAACCTGGAAACTATCCCAAGAAAGAAAATCAGATCATGAGACCTACAGGAATTAATGATATTTTGATTGAAGGGAAGGCTAGAGACATGACAGTTGGTTTTTGAGTAACTGAACAGCTACCAAGTGGAAGATGGCTTAGAATTGTTCTGTTTGTTCCAAAATAGCAGCAATGGGCAGAACATGCAAGAGGTAAATTGAGGCTTGATGTAAAAAAAAAAATCCTAACAATTAGAACCGTGGAGATATGGAATGCACTGCCTCACGAGGGTACAGGTTCTTCCCTCTCTCAAAGTCTGTACATAGAGGCTGGAAAAACACTCATTTGGTAATGATAATTAATAATAATCATAATAATGAGATTATATTTTATAGAACCCTAATTTAAGTGGAATTAGTTTTTCCAGAGAAATCTGCAGGATAGCAGGGATAACAATGAATTTGACATCAAAACACTTAGGTTCAAGTCTTGGTGCTTCTACTGAAGTGACCTTTCAGAGGAATTTAACCTTCTTCACCTCAGCTTACCCACCAGAAAAATGTTGTCTGTAATATCTACCTCATAGGATTATTTTGAGGACTAAATTAGATTTTGCATCATTGAGAAGGTCCTCTCCAGCTCTTAATTTATATTCCACCTCAGAGAATACCTAACTTTCTACAAAGCTCAGTTCAAGTTCCATCTCCCACAGGAAGTCTATTCTGGTTCCTTCTAAATAATAGTGTCTCACAAGATTACTTTGTGTGTACTTTGTACAAGTTTTTTATTTCACACACACACATGTGTATATACATATATATATAAGTATATATATAAATATATATATATAATTACATATGTGCATAGATATATGTGTATATATACACACATAACATGTGTATAGTTATGCATATTATTTCTTCCAATAGAATTTAAGCTCCTTGATGACACAGACAAGTACAAGGCACCTGATAAATTCTTGTTGAATTTGATTCTGTGGTTGATAAAGTGTTTTGTAAACTGTAAAGCATTCTATTAAGGCAGGCTTGTAGTCCTATTCTTCTTGATCCTGGTACTGAGCTGATTAATTGCCTTTGCTGTTGCATTTTAAAATAACTGTCTAATAATCCTCAGTACTTATTTTTCTGCTGTTTTTCAATTCCTTCTTGGGGGAAAATAAATCTGTCAAACCACACAAATGATTGAGATGTACATAGTCAAAAATAACACACCAAAGGGAGACAATGGCAATTTATACTTGTTCTACCTTCAAAGAAGGTTAGAAATGATTTCAGTTCAATAAGAATTTATCACAAAGCTGTCTAAGTATCTATGTAGTAGGTATTGCCCTGGGCATCAGGGAAACAAAAATAAAAATCAAACTCATTGCCATCAAGGAGTTTACTAAAGGGAAACAGAAAAACAGAGAAATCAGTATTAGACAGACAGAGAGACAGATAGATAGATAGATAGATAGATAGATAGATAGATGGATATAATTTAAGTATGAAATGTTTGGGAGGAAGAAATGTGGGAGAACACAAATGAAAGGATCAGGAAAAACCTCAGGTATAAGATGATACCAACGTTGAGTCTTGGAAAGAGTTCTGGAATCCAAGCAAGAAGATTACAGAAAAAAGAGGTAGCTGCCTATAGAAATGGTATTAAGGTAGAAAGAAGCTACAGTTCCACGTACTTGAAACAGCAAGACGGCCAGTTTGACTAGAATCTACAGAGATTTAAAAGGGATAAAAAGAAATCTGACTGAAAAGACAGGTTGGAGTCAGACTGTGAAAAGCTTGAAAGTTTCAAAAGAGTTGTTTATATTTTATCCAAGGGGCAATAGGAAGCTGGTGAACTTTCTAAAGTATAGAGGTCCTATAGTCTGGAACAGGGGTTGGGAACGTGCAGTCTCGAGGCCATATGTGGCCCTCAAGGTCCTCAAGGGTGGCCCTTTCCGAATCCAGACTTCACAGAACAAATCCCTTTAGGAAAAGGATTTGTTCTGTAATACTTGAACTCAGTCAAAAGGCTGTACCCAAGGGCTTAGAAGACCACATGTAGCCTCAAGGACACAGACTTCCCAGTTTTGGAGCATAAATTTGGTAGCTGTGTGAATGATGGATAGGCAAGGAAGAAATTGTGATTAGGAAAACTATTTCAATAGTTGAGTTGGTGCTTGTAAGTTGTGGATAGGAAATATGTTCAAAATAGTAATAATTTCTGAGAAATTTATCAGAGGTCATTCAGTCTATTACACATAGAATTTTTTGCCAATTTTATCTGTTGCCTTTTGTCCTAGCTTAGTTTTTCAATGGTTTCATGGGGATTTTTAAATGTTATTTTGTGAAAATAGAAGCATATTCAGCTATAAGAAATATTTGATCCCTCTGAGAGATAATCCAATCTTCAATCTGATATTTCAAGGTATTTTCAACATGTGGGATTAGAGATGTAGGTCAGGCTTCTCATCATCATATGTCTTTTAGAGCCAGTCTTGACTCAATGACAACAAAGCAGATATCTTCATTACAGAAAGATACCCCAAATTCTGTCAACTTACTCAAAATAACGCTTAATAAAACCTTTGTTGTTATAGTAACACACAGACCTGGACCAGTCCTCAGGATAACTTTTACTTTAGAGTTTGACCTTGAAAAAGTATGGGAAAAATAATTTTATTTTATAGGAATATTACTGCAGAGCTGGATGGGATCTTATAAACCAGCAGTTCTCAACCTGTGGGTTGCAACCCCTTTGGGGGTAGAATGACCCTTTCACAGGGGTCACAGGGGTCCCCTAAGACCATCAGAAAACTGAGACACCTCCGCTATCCGTCTCCAGGCTGGTCTACCCACATGCAGATATACCCACATACGAATATTAAAGGGTTGAGGCATTGGAAGGTTGAGAACCATTGTTATAAACCATGTAATCCAACCTCCTCATTTTATAGGTACAGACAATGAGGACCAAGGAGGTTAAATGATTTGCCTGCCTATATCCATGTAATAAATATCAGAGGCAGGATATGAACATAGGTACTCAGACTCTAAAACCAGTCAGGCAACTTCTAGGAAAATCATAACAATAGAAATGAAAACTAACTTTTATCATCCTAAAGAAAGTTTGTCATAGGTGGGAACAGGGGGTCATAAACAGAGTAGGCTGTCTTTTGAAATACTCTGGTCCCTTTGGTAGTTGGGAAGCAAATAATCAAAAGCTAAGACTTCTGCATAATCTTTTTTTTCTTTTTAGGAAGAAGAATCCACTGTTCTACCACAGGGGGGCGATGATTCACTTTGGAAAACTCGAGGAATAAGTTTAAAAATAAGCATAAAAGCACTATCAGATTCCTTTGTAGCTTCCATTGTGTATTTAAGGCTACCTGAGAACCGTTCCCGATGTCAGGATGGCAAAGGAAAAGCTCAATTTAGACATGATTTCCCTTCATTACCCAGAATGTGTTTCTCATCCTTTCTCCTACCTCCCAAACCCAACTAAACTTTACAACATGCATTAAAAGTTATGCCAAGTTTTAATTTCAACCTTACTTTCCTACTCCTACTGTGAGTCCGAAGCCCTACATTCATAGCTGTCTAATTAATATTTGGGGTGGGGGGAGGGGCAGGACTTTAGTTAAAATATAGGTAAAGACTGGCATGGTCCTTCTTGACAAGCATTAGCTATCTAGATGACCAAATTTGTAAACCTTGGACGAAAATGGAGAAAAAGAAAAATGTGGAAAGGAAACCAGTTTGACATTGTTCCCATTTAATTCACAATGCTCACATGGAACATTCCTGCCTAAAAAAAAAAAGGAAAAGTATCAGAGTATTTTCAAAGGCAATAATAAAATTAATTAAAAGATATATATGTATATGTGTATATATGTATATATATATACACACACACACTTGTGTATACACTCACATATACATGGAGAGAAAGAAATAAAAATGCATGACATATACAGAAATAGTATGTAAATCATAAATGTCATAGATACAAATATTGTTTGGAGAAAAGATGTAACTACCCTCAAGAAGGCATTTGCATTTCAAGTATCTGCCACTGGATTAAAAAATTAAAATCACTGAATTTTAGAAGTGAAATAGATCTTGGGGATCTAGTTTAATTTTCTCTTTTTATCGCTGAGGCCAAGGGTCACACCCTTAGATAGTTAGAGAGCTGATACTTCAACTCCGATCTCCAGAATCCTATTTCAGGATTTTTTTTATTCATAGAAACTATGTCTTATAGAAAGAGACCTACATTAGAGATGGATGTTTGGCACTTCTACACAGAGATGTCACTTGGGAAACCCTCTGGTATTACGCAGGCAAAAAAGCTTGGAGAACCTGGTACAGCCCCTTTGACCTACCTACAGCAAAGATGATGTAATTCTGAATTAATAGGACAATGGTCCTTAATAGAGTACTTTGAAGTTTTCAGTGTTCTCAACATACAGCATCTCATGTGGGTTCCATAATGATCTTCCATCACAAACTTGTACCGTCCTTTTATACAAAAAGGAAACTAAGGCTCATAAAGGTTAAGTGATTTGCCCATTTTCATTTAACTGATAAGTGATGTAACTGAGATTCGAAACCAGGACTTCCTACTGCCAAGCCCACTGCTCTATCCACTGTACCAAGGGTCAGTAGAATACAAGTTTTTACATTTCAGAATGGTTTTAGATTTTTAAATAAAGTTTTATTATATTTAAAATGTAAATATCATTCTTAGCTAAGGAGCCATACAATAAATGGCCTATAGAGTCTGACCTGGCCCTCAGGCCTTAGTTTACTGACACTGGAACCATACCATACTGCCTCTGAAAGAAGATAATGAGAATAGTCATTTGTACCATTGCACCTTTGGCTAAATAGACTTTTGTAGAAGATTTAGAGGATAGGACACTATACTTGCATGGAAAACAGCTTGGGTTCAAATCTCAGCTCTGGGGCCTTTAAGCAAATCACAACCTGAGCCTCTGTTGTGTTTTGTTTTGGTTTTTTTTGCTGTTTTTGGAGGGGGGACGGCAGGGCAATTAGGGTTAAATGACTTGCCTAAGGTCACACAGCTAGTAAGTGTTAAGTGTCTGAGGCCGGATTTGAACTCAGGTACTCCTGTCTCAAGGGCCAGTGCTCTATTCACTGCACCACCTAGCTGCCCCCTTCAGTTTCTTCATATGTAAAATTGGAGTAGCAATACTTGTACTATCTCAGCAGAAGTGGGAGTCATGATTTTTTACAAATTTAAGTCTAACAAAACTATGAGCTAAATATACTGATTTTTTTTATAATACCAAACAAATCAAGGGCTCTCAGTTGCTCAATTCTCTATTGTTCTAGGTACAAGATGTATAATATCATCTTAAAAGATACACTACTATTCCCAAACACGTTAGTGGTAAAAATAACATGAATATTTTCAGGAGAAGAAATTCAAATAAGCAAGAATCATATGAATGATTTCTCTCAATCACTAAGAGAAATGGAAATAAAAACAACTCTGAGGTTTCACCTCATACCCAAATAAGCCAAGACATTTAAAAATAAAAAAAGTCAATATTCGATGGGCTGGGGAAAGGCAAACACACTAATCGACTGTTGGCGGAGTTTCACCATTCAAGAATGCAGTTTGGAAATATGTGAGACGGGTAACTAAACCGTTCATAGTTTTTGAACCAGCAATACCACTACTAGGCATATTCCCCAAGTAGGTCAAGGACAGAAAGAAAGGTCCTACACATAACAAAATATTCATAGCAAAAATTAAGTCGTCTTCTTATATTTCATTCTTTTTCACGAACTCAACAATCTAGCAACATGGCCTTCTTGCTTATTGTTCCTTGCACAGGATACTACATCTCCTAACTCAGTGCCTTTTTCCTGGCTGTCTCCATTCTTAGAATCCTCTCTTCCCTTTCTTTTACCTTCTGAATTCCCTGACTTCCTTCAAGACTCAGTTCAAATATCACCCTGAGCGGGACGTCTTTCTGGGTCCCCCCCCCCCAGCTTTCCCCATAATTATGCTTTCTCATCTCAAATTGTCCTCACCCACTCTGTATAAATGTTTCAGGAACCTAGTTATTCACATGTGTTTTCTCTCCCATCAGAACATAAGTTCCTTGAGGACAGGGGTTGTTTGTTTGTATCCCCATATCTTAGCATGGAGACTAGAATATAGTTAGTGCTTGATAAATGCCTATTAACTGACTGACCACCATAACATAAAAGCAAACATCATATTTTCATGAAGAGTCTAAGTCCTAAAGGACAGAAAAGGAAATGCACTTTCTTCCTCTAAGTAGAGAGAGGTGGGGACTAGGATGCAGAAAACAGCCTACATTCTTAGGCACAGTTATATGTTTTTCGGTTCTACTTAATTGCTTCTGTTACATTAAAAGGTTCAATGGTGCTGGTGTTAAAGAGAAAAGATTGCAATGTGGATGCAAAAAAAAGCAAACAGTAAAATGTTAAGTAAACCAAATTTCCATATGCTATAGAGATAAAATGAAAAACAAAACTAAAAACCGCAGATCCATGATCAGATGCTACTGTTACTTCTTGCCTCAAGTGAGCTACAAGTCAGTTGTACTACCATAGGCTATGAGTTTTGTAGGTAAAATCATGAATTTATTTGGTATCTAACAATATGATCCCCTTTCATTTCCCCCCCTCCCCCACACAAAGTCACACTTTAATGAGAAGATGCTGCTGGCTCCATTTTGATTTGATTAGGAGGCAAAGTAATCAGAAAAATTTTAAGTTCCCCTGTAGTTGACTTCATACTGTAATAGGAGGCAACTTTTAACATAATTACATTAGAACTGGAGGTATGATACCTTCTGCTTTTGCTTAAATCGATAAGCATCATCTTCTAAACGAAACTGTTCAGGCAATGACATTTTGGGGAACCCTAGGCACAGGGCAATTTCTTTTTTAAAAACTGAAACAATGCATTTTTCCCATGAAACTGGAAGGGCATACAGTTTCCAAGAGACAAATTAAATAATGCTTTTTAGCAAATGACAAGTCAATAAAAGCAGGGGACTGTTTCTGTGCATAGTAAGAGTTTTATGAGAGGTACATGGCAGAGTAGGCTGAGAATCAGAGATCCTAGTTGAAATCCTGCTTCTGCATCAGAGGGGCTGGTTCTGTAACCTTGGGGAAGTCAGGAAGCTCTTAGTGCCCCAACCAACTTCTTGAGATTCTAAATTGCAGAACAATTTCTGATCTGCATTGATAGAGAAAATTCCAAAGGAAAGGAGGAAAAAAGAAAGAAAATGGGGCTTTAATGAATGACTGTTGAATGAATAAATGAACAAACAAGCTGATGTGGATGGCAGAAAAGTTGTCTTCTATGTGGTGTGTCTTGAGGAAAGACAAGAAGTCTCTTTTCCCTGAAACATTTTCCTCAATTTAGAGAACCATGGGAAGTACTGTATTATAGCTCAAATTCACATAGCGCTTGAAGAAAAAACATTTTAAATACATTATCTTACTGAACTGATACAGAATAAAAGTAACATACAAAATAAAGTAACATCAATGGAGTAATATACACAATGGCCATAATAATATAAACAAAAACTGTGCTAAAATGCTGCTTAACTCATGTTAATTGCGCTGACAAATGTAAAACGAGGCAGAGAGAAGTAAAGGGACTTGCCGAAAGTCATCCAGCTAGTATAAGTATTTGAGGCTGAATTTGAACTCAGGTCTTCCTGACTCCAGGTCACTCATTGATCACTCTACTATTGTACCACTGAGCTATCTCTACAAAGCATAAATAAAATTTGTTGACTGTGAAACAAAAAGACCAAACTGTATAATATCTGGTAATGATGAACTGGATGCTGCTGAAGATCATTAAGAGTGATACCCTGGACAGCTCAGGCAAATGAAATAAGGCAGGTGTTTCCAATATTTGAGGAAAGGGCTGGAAGAAGGTGGAAGGGAAACAGAGAGCCATGTTGGTAAATATCAAAATCAGCCCAGAAATGGAGGGGATAGACTTTTTTACAGGGATAAGGGGATACCTAAAGTGGGTGAGAAAGAGACTTTTGTAGCATTCATTCCCACTCAAAAGTTGCTGTTTTTCACCAAAGACTACCTCTTGGCGCCATGTTTTTTCACTGGTTGTTCCCCATCCCTGGAATTCTTTTTCTTTATCTATACCTGTTGGTTCTCTGTCTTCAAATTTCAGCTTAAATTCCAACTTCTACAAGAAACCTTTCCTCATCCCTATTAATGCTATTGCCTTCCCTCTGTCAATTATCTCCAATTTATCTTTATATATAGCTTGTACACATCTATTTGCACATTGTCTCTTCCATTAGACTGTGGGCTCCTTAAGAGCAGAGACTGGTTTGGTTGTTTTTGTCTTTTTTTTTTTTTTTTAATCTCTAGGGCTTAGATCAGTGCCAAGCATACAGTAAGACTAAGAAATTCTTGTCAACTAACTGTTGAGCCAATCTTGACTTAAAGAACTTGACTATATTCAGGAATTATTGTAACATGTAAGAAAGACAACTTTCCAGTCATCTGTTACCTCATTTCCCCATGCTCTACCCTGTCCATTTCCTATCTATTTATCCTGCTGCCTTGCCTCCATGTCTTGGCTTACAACAGTCTCTGTGGCTAGAATGTCTCCTTCTCATTTTACCTTCTGAAATTCAAACCATCCTTAAAGATCCAACTCAAGTGCCACTTCCTCTAAGAGTCTTCCCATATGCCCGGCTTCACAAATCATCTTTCATAAAAATCTTAGCATTAAAAGGGACTAAAATTTCACCCAAATCATAAATTCCATGTTTACCAAGTTTTTCCATGAAGAGTTTCAATGTTGTAGATGTCGCTACTCTCTACATTAGCCTCATTCATTTTCTGGACAAATTTAATTATATGAAGATTTTCCTTATGTTGATCTGAAATCCACCTCCCATAATTACCATCAATTGCTCTTAGCTCTGCTCTGCAAGTCAAAGTAAAACAACTTTAACTTATTTTTCTCATGAAGAGTCTTCAAATATTTGAAGATCATATTATGCCCCATTCCCAAAGTCTTCTCTGCTCCAAGTTAAACATTCCCAGATCCTTCAGCTATCTCCCAGATGTCAGTGTCCTCTCCAATAAGGTCTACCTTTCATCTACTCTGCATGTATCTTGCTTATGCCTATTTATGTACATGCTAACTGTCCCATTACTAGCTAAGTTTCTTGAGGACAATGAATGTATTTATTTTTTCTTTGTATCTCCAATGCTTAGAGCAGTGCCTAGTACATGGAAAGCCCTAAATAAAATGCTTATTGATTATTTTTATGGCATAATTTCAACCCCTTCACCAACCTAGTCTCCCTCATCTTTCTAAAAGGTGACAGATTAAGCAAAAGGCGATGTTCCATATGTGATTTGTCCAGTGTAGAAATATTGGGGGACTATCAATTCCCTCATTGTGGTCAGTAGATTTCTATTAATACAACCTAAAATTTCATTAGGTCTTTTGACTGTACATCACATTGCAGACTCATATTAAACCACTAAATCCCTGGTCTTTTTGTCATGAACTGCTTTCCACTCATTTTTTCATTATCTTATTCTCATGCATTCGATTTTTTAAATCCATGATCAGGACTTAATATTTATCCCTATTAAGCTTCAATCTACTGTTTCAGCCTATACAGGTCTTTTAAGATCTTGATTCTGCTAGCTCTCCTTCTCGGAGTTTTGTCATCTCTAAGTTTCATGACATGCCATGAGGAATTTCATCCAGTCAGGTAAAGGAATGATTGATCAAAGTAATGATTGAATACAAACAAGTTAAAGGTATAGCGCCAGGAAATTCCATGGAAAACCTCCCCAGTTTGGTACTGATATATTAATTGACATATTTTGGTCATTCAACCAATTCCATAAGCATCTACCTGTACTGTACCTTCCTTGGGGCTGACACATAACAATTTGCATCTCTTTTCTATATTTATGTTCTATGCTCTATTCTGATTCCTAAGACCATATTCTCCTTTCCAAAATCATAAATTACACGAGGACAGGATCCAAGCTTCATTCTTTGAATCTCCCCTGGCACAAAACTATACAACACAGAAAGGACTTAAAGATGATCTGTGGAACTGCATTTGAAACTGTAAAAGGAATCCTAACTAATCTCTTTGACCATCTTAATTCTATCCCCCAGGTTTTTTTTAGGCAATGACCTAAAGAAATACCTGTGAAAATTATTTTAATTTAAACACCATTTTCCTTCCAAAGTGACATATAGGAGACATAATATTTTGTTGTTTAGTCATTTCGTTCATGTCCAACTTTTTGTGACCCCATTTGGGTTTTTCTTCGCAAAGATATTGGAGCAGCTTACCATTTCCTTTTCCAGTTCATTTTTCAGATGAAGAAACTGAGGCAAATAGATTTAGGTGACTAGTCCAGGGTTACACAGCTAGTACGTGTCTGAGGCTGGATTTGAACCAGGAAGATGAGAATCATCCTGATTCCAGGCTGGCACTTCTTTCTACTGTGCCACTTAGCTGTCCCCATATAGCCATATACTGTTAGATAAGGATTAACAGACTAATTAGATGAATATCTCATTTCAAGGAGATTCTGACCCTTAGTATATTTTAATCCTTGGGGAGGGGGGAGGACAATACAGCATTATATTTGTAATAAAGTTGGAAGGCAGGTGGAAATTCAAAAGTTGGACTCAAATATTTCATAAAAATGGGTAAGGAATCAACAGACAGAGATGTAAAGCTATATATATATATACACACACACATACATACATATATACAAACACAGAAATATATATATGTGTATGTGTGTGTACATATACAGATATGTAGATAGATAGATAGATAGATAGATCTTTGTTCAAGCCTTAAAACAACCCTGAGGTAAGTACTACAGTTATTACTGAACCTGTCTTACAGATAAGAAGAGCAAAGCTCAACAGAGGTGAATTGTACACAGTCACGCAGCTGAAGATTTGAGCCACAGTTTCGCTTTCTCTCCATTTATCTTACCACCACCTAAATAATAATTAATATTTTAAAGTA
This sequence comes from Pseudochirops cupreus, assembly GCA_028627135.1. Classification (NCBI taxonomy): domain Eukaryota; kingdom Metazoa; phylum Chordata; class Mammalia; order Diprotodontia; family Pseudocheiridae; genus Pseudochirops; species Pseudochirops cupreus. The sequence continues at coordinate 482,753,863 of CM053580.1, forward strand.
CTTCTTACATACATTACCTCTTGATAATCATAACAACTCTATGGAGTAGGTTATACAGGTATTACTATTTCAGTTTTACAGAAGAGGAAACTGAGATTCAGGGAAGTAACATGGTTACACAGGAAAGTTCAGAGGTGTGATACAAAGGTCTTTCTAATCCCAAGTCTCACACCATACCTTCTACTCCCTGTAACCTTTCAACCTCATCTCATTTCATAGATAACAAAATAGACTAAGTGGCTTACCCAAGATTATAGTTAAGTGGCAAAAGCAGAGCGCATTTTCTCTGCTATCCATTGCTCTACTGTGTACCACATTGTCTGAGGCAAGAAAACAATGTGCTCAACAGCTGTTGGAAGGGGTAGGGCACCTGCTAAGTTGTGGTCACACATCTGCCAGAATGCTGTAGGAAACATGTTCAAGAACCAAGGGGGAAATCCTGTAGCTAATGTCACAGGAAGAGTGGGCCAAATGTTGACTTTGTTTTCAGAAAGCATGGGTGGTTATCCAGAGAGCTGAAACAAGCTATTTCATCTCTGTCCAGAGTTTTTGTTTGGACATTTTAGGGAACTATATGTTAAGTTTCTTGGGTCTTTCTTTACCCAAGTGGTCATAAAAAGTAACAAAAATGTCAGTTCTTAAACTAGAATTAAAAAAAAAACTTTTATTTTAGAAGTCCAATTGAGGAAACGTGTGAAAGTTATCTGACTAAAATTTAATGCATTTTGCAACTGCTTTCATAAGCTACAAAACGTGTTTCTTTGTTAAAATTTATATGTCATGGTGTTTAAGTCCATCCATTTACGAAATGGTGACAGTAGAGGGAAAACAGGACTGAGGTGTAGGAGTCATGAGTTCTGGCTAGTCTAGGCTTTGTCAAAAATGAATTATAATAACTAACTGTAACATATAACTATAATAAATATGTCTGTTTTTCCAATTGTCAAATGGGAATAATTACAAGCTGCTCTGACTGTTATGATCAAATGAGAATGGATGCAAAAGTGCTCTGGAAACACTATGCAAATAATAATAAAATTATAATAATAGCCAGCATTTATAATAAATGATAACAAAAGGTAGCACTTAAAGATTTGCAAAGTGCCTTGCAAATATTATCTCACAACTCTGGGAAGTAGGTGCTATGTTCACCACTTTGCACTTAAGGAAACTGAGAGAGAGAATCAGAGGTTAAGTGACTTGTCCAGAGTCAAAGGGCTAGTAAGTGATATGAATTCAGATGTTCTTGAGTCCAGGCACAATACTCTATCTACTCCACCACCTAGCACCAAACTTTGATTCTCACAACAAGAAAGAAGTAAATGTTGTTAGTCTTCTCATTATACAGAAAAAAGAAATTAATCAATGAATAAAAAATTTAAGGGCTTACGTAATATGTGCCAGTCACTGTGCTAAGGGCTACGGATATAAATAAAAGCAAAAAAAAAAAATTCTGCCCTCAAAGAGCTTACATTTTAAAGGGGGAAGACAAAATATAAAAGAAAGCTGAAAGAGGATGGTGGGAAGGAGAAGATACCACCATAGGGGCATGATGATGAAGTCCAAGAGAGTCAGAAACATGACTGGCAAGGGAATGAAGCAGGGCCCACCTGGGTCCATCCCCCAAATGGTGGCTCCTTGGAAGGGAGAAGGAGGTCAGAATGGTAGAAAAATGGGTCAGTGTAAGAAGTCTCCAGGCAATGAAGGCATCTCCATGGTAAGAAGGCTGATGAGTCATAGTGTTAAAGTTAGGAAGAATCAGATGTACAGCAGGAAGGGAAATGTGGGAGCAGATCATTTCCCAACAGTCCTGTCCACCACTTACATTCTAGGAATCTATGTAGTTCATATGAGATAACACGTTTAAAACACTGCACATCTTACAGTACCACGTAAATGCTAGCTCTCTTTATTATTACAAAACTCTGCCATCACCTGTGCTCCCTACTAATGTTATTAAACATGATTACATATGCAGAGTTTTTGAGCCAATGCCGCCACTGGTTTAAAGTGCTAGATGATACAGTTTGGAATTCAAATCTGGTCTCAGACACTAACTAGCTGTATGATCCTGTGTCATTTAAATGATGACTGACCCAATGTCCTCGACTATAGAATGGGGATTTAAAAAGTGACTGTCTCCCAGGGCTGTTGTAAGGATCAAATGAGATAATATTTGTAAGGCATTTAGTACAAGGCTGGCACACAGTAGGTGCTTAATAAATGCGTATTTCTCTCCCCTTAAAGCAAAAGCCACAATGAAGGTATATTTTCTTTGTTCTTTAGACAGGCCAGGAGAGCAGTATTGGTCAATAAACATTTTCTCCAACCCTAACAGGGACTTGTGTTTACTGTAACATTTTTAAACACTGAAGAAACACCCATGGTTTTCAATCAAAAGAAAAACATTCCAAGATAGCCTAAGGAATATATTTTTAAAATCCCCACATAATTTTGTTTTTCATGTTTCTATGGCAATCATTAATGTTCTAAGGCTACTACTTTTTTTTTTCAACTACTTGTTACCATACAGTGAATAAAACAGAAAAAGTGGAGTCAAATGTTTACATCTCATTTTTAGTTCAAATGTAAAGGTTTCCCCTCACCTGGAAACCTATTCTCCTCTAGCAAGCTAATATGGAAATTCTTTATAAACAATCTATGTTAAATTGATATGAGAAACCATTATATATATGAGCACAGCAAATGCTTTATTGATCCTTCATGTTTTTCACAAGCAAGCTCTAATGGCTAAAGTATTATGAGCCTTGGGCCCTGTCAAATTGCTTCTTGACTTAGGTGATTGTAAGGTAAGGATGACTAACCACAAACACAATTTATATCAATCAGAGAGAACAAATGTGATCGAGCAGAGAGCTGAGTGGTTGACCCCTGAACCAGAAATCCAAGCAATGACTAGTATTCCAAGCAACTTTAGTAAGTTCAATGGGAGACTGAGAGGAGAAAAATAAGAAGTCAATTTTTTTAAAAGCTAACTAATTTAAAAAACATAAAAGAATCTGGAAAACACTATTAAAAGTTTAATATTGTTATTAGGATGTAGAAATAAGACTGTGGTATGTAGTGACAAAGACAGACTTCCCACTATACCATACACTAGAGTAATAGATTCAATGCGGTTCTCCACAATTTAAGAAGAATGTAGAAAAGTTAGAGTCTAGATAGTAAAATTAAGTTTAAAAACATAAGAGTAAAATAGGGATTATATGAAAAGCTAAAGATGTCTTAATATTCATGGCATATTACTTTCAGGGGAAAAAAATAAACTGTTTTCTATTGACACCAATCCTTAACAAGAAATGGATACAATTGCAGGAGCAGAGTTTTACTGTTGAGATAAAAACCTGAATATGAAGGTAGCTAGACAGATGGAGTTATTCAGGACAGATGTAAATGAATCAGCAACAAAAGTCTTCAAAAATAAGATAATTATTTGTCTGTCATAGTTTAGGTAGAGTCCTACAAGAAGACTGAATTAGTAAAGGATGAAATTACCTCTAAGCATCACTTCCTGCCCTCTTATCCCACTGTGAGACAGAAAAAAGTAGAAAAAAATAAGGCAGACTAACACTGTGGTGATAGATAAATGCCTTTTAAAATGTTACTATGGTAAATGATGACCATAAGTCACGTCCTCACAGAATAAACTATTAACATTTCTGCACATTAAAAAAGTTATTTTCTAGGACTCATTTAAATGTGTTCCCAGAAGCTAAACTGATTCCAAGATTCATCAAGGCTTTCAGTTATTGAAAAAGTTGCTACAGCTGTGTTAAAATTACTCTTCATCTTATTTTAAATTCTGGGTCACTACCAGCCCCAGTGGAGATCCTCTGCACCACCTATAAAGTGGACACTGACTGTGAACAATTAATAATCTTTTTTTCCTCACAAATCCCTAATACGCACACTTATCTAGAAAATATAAAGACCAAGAAACGTGTCTTCATTCCATATACATAATTAGAAGGAAAGTTAAAACAGACAGTGTATTCTCACAGAAGCTATACATAGAACTCAGGTAATAAAAACTGTGATTACTTATAAATTGCCTACATAACTTAGAAACTTCTTTAATAGAAATAAAGTTCTGGACAATAAAAGTTAGTGCCAACAAACCATAGGGAACTTGCAACAGTCCAATGGGAAAAGCTAGCACTTGAAGCCAAGACTAAACAAGGCTATATTTTTCAAACTCTGTCCAAAAACATCCTGTACACCTTATACTTAAACTTCATAGTATTCAGTTTCCAACTTCTCTATTAACAAAAAATGGAGAAAAACCCTAATCAATTCATAGCAAAACACTGGTCATCTAACCATAGATCCTGTACTTTATTCTAAAATTGCTGCTGTTGTAAAAGATATGGGGTAAACATGGAAACGTAAACTATTTAGTTTCCTTTAAAAAGATTAAAGCCCAGGGGGGTTTAGATGTTAAATATAGATGTTAAAGTGGCTTTCATGTATTAGAAGGACTGGATTGAATGTCATTATTAGCTAATTCAAGTGTAATAGGGGTTTGAGAACTGACTGGCATTCTGAGATGTGTAGTTCACAGAGAAATCATTTCCTCTCATTCCTTAAAGCTACTTGGATGATCAAAATCTTAGTAGTGAAAGGTGGACTTCAGTCTTTCCTTAGGATGTTTGAATAAGATACACCATCTGTGAGAGGACAGACTGCAGTATAGGAGTGGGAACTATAATGAGCAGAGAGGCAGCCTGTAGTGGGGGATGCTGGCATCCTCAATCCTGCCCTGGACTTTTAGCTGAGTTACAGAGAAACAGCAGCACAGGAACAATAGAGAGAAGGGGATAGAGAAAGAGCTGAGCTGGGTCAGAAAAGGAAGAAATGAAAGTTAGCTAGTAATATACAGAACAAATTATGACAAAAAGCCAAATGTAAAGGGTTTTTTTTTCCCTCTTAACTGTATAGCTTTGAACTATTATAACTGCATTGATAACAGCCATGAAATATCAGAGAAAACACAGATGCCTGAGGGCCACTAATTACACTGCCCCAGGCTTAAAGTCAGCTAACTGATGTAATAAGGTCTAGGGGACTTAGGCGATCAACTTTTCAGCGGGAAAGGAAAGAGCTGTGAGGAAAAAAAGAGGAAAAAAAGTCCTACTCCAAACCACACCAAGTAGGAAATAGGAAGGTTTCAGGGCTTCCCCTTTCCAGAAGGGAGGAGGGATTAAACAGTATCTAGTACCAGCCAGTTAGTTTTACCCTCAAAAGGCAAGCCAGTAAACATTTATCAGGCATTCATGAGTTTTAGCAACTGTTGATAAATTGTGAGCCTGGGAAAGCTATCTCAGCCTCTCAGGGTTCCAGGCAACTCTTAACATTATACATTGAAGAGAAGGTGCTGATCCTCATTGGCAGAGAAAGTTCCCCACAAGGATCTGCTACCACAAAACAAAAAACAAACAAACAAACAAAAAAGCAGACTACACACTGTGACAAGTGCTTGGTTTACAAAGACAGAAAGAAAGACAGAAACAAAGAAAAAGAAACTGCCTTGAGAAGGTTTTGGAAATCAATGGTTTATAGATGAAATACATGTATGCTGTTGTTGTTCAGTCATTTTTTAGTTATGTCTGACCTCATCTGGGGTTTTCTTGGCAAAGATACTGTAGCAGTTTGCCATTTCCTTCCCCAGCTCATTTCACAAAGGAGGAAATTAAGGCAAACAGGGTTAAGTGACTAGCCCAGGGTCACACAGCTAGTATCTGAGGCTGGATTTGAACCCAGGATGATGAGTCTTCCCAAACTCTAGGCATGGCACTCTATCCACTGCCCCACCTAACTACCCTTCTTCCAGGATACCAAGTATGGAAGCAGTGTCACTCAGATCTCATGGATAATTACAGTTTTAGTGTTTTAATTCCAATTTAGTACTTTACTTAGAAGCTCTATAAAATTCTCTATTTTATTATACAGTGAAATTCAGCAACAGCACAGTCAGGCTGACTCATGAGTCTGAATAATATCCTAGCTCCTGAAATACCAAACAACCTTCTTCATAGGGCAGTCACACAGCCTGGAACCCCAGAAGTGCTCCACTGTGACTGTAACAAGATGGCAGGACTTGGGTTGTAAAATTCTGATCAAATGAGCTTCATCCCAATTTGACCAACACATTGCTCAATTTCCTAGTGCACTGATTGGAACTATATAGCTCCTCCATTGAGATAATGACAACTTGTGGCGCCAGCAAGATTGAATTTCAGTATCAGAAATTGCATTATGTTCCATTAAAGTCCCCTTACAAAAATGTGCATTGGTGGGCAGGTAATATTTTGCAGTCAATTTTCTTCTCCAAATGCTTTTTACTTGTGACACAATTTCATACACAATGAAATACAAGTTATATGTCTGTGTTTAGATGTTGAAAACCTAAGTAAAAGAAGGAAAATTATTAAACATCTAAAAATTGCTATTTTTTTGACATCAAGCAAGAGTGCTACTACTGCTACTAATTACCAGTAATTAGTGGTAAATTTGAGTTTTAGTGGTTTTTTTAAAAAATCATTTCACTTCTGATTTAAAAGTGAATTCTTATTCAATTAACTATGTCAATACTGTTTACTATACATGGCATACATTTTCTTGTGGAAATTGTTCATGACTGAATAGCACTACTTTATCAATGGGATTTTCAGAATTGTTTTTTCCCTATTTAATGAGACAAAATACTAGAAAGTTCCCATTAGAGAAAATAACTGAATTCAAATTCTGGGGGGGGGTGGGACAGGGTGAGGAAGGGAGATATGGAGAAGACAGACACAGAGCAACACAGAGACTTAGAGACACACAGACATAGAGAAAGAAATTACCTCAACAAGAAATGAAAAATTCTAAGAAATACTTGGCTAGGAAAACAATTAATCCAGACTGCCAAAGCTCAGTATTTGACTGGATCTTGAAAGAACTTCAAGTTCCATCCTCTTGTCCAGAAGTATATCCATACCTAACTATCCTTGATTTTAAAGATTTCTTAGAAAGATGAAAGGCAGCATGATGCAGAGAATAAACAGCTGGCTTCAGAGTCAGGAAGATTTAGGTTCAAACCCACCCCAAACACTTAATGGCTGTCTGATTGAAGGCATTTCATTTAACAGTTCAAGAGCCTTAGGCAACTCTGTAAGATTGAGTTGCAGAGGTGGCTGGTTGAGGGAGTACCCTCGTCAAGAAATTCCTTCTGCCAATAAAATCATAGGTCTGAGTCCTAATTTTGTCCTGGGAAAGATAACTTATTGGCATATCCAAACATCATTGAAATGTTGAAAAGCATTGTTTGCACAAACCCCGATTCCCCTGCTGCTATTTAAATATATTTCCTCTCAGAAAGGACAAGTAACTTGTTACCAATCTCCATATTACACTCTTCAAATACATGAAGAATATTAGATCATCCTTCACCCTCTGAACTGTTTATATATATATATATATACACACACACACATATATATATGCATATATATGTATATCTGACAAAGATATAAAGTTACTTTATTTTTACATATATACTGCTTATTTTCCACTGAAATTTCTGTTGCTCTTAAACATCGTAGAAATTGAGTCTTCTAGGATCACGTGGAGATCAAAGTCCTTGGAACAGTCATATGGTTCAACATAAGAAACCAACACAGTTTTACTAATGGATATGACCCTAAAGCAATGCATTATCATCTGCTTTGCTGTTGCACCCCAAAGACCACTGTTCCTTTTCATATGACATGTAGCTGAAACCTACTGTATATGCTGTCTCCCCAGCTCCTCCTATTTTAGAATACAGGCTATCTTGCTTTTCTAATTTGTCTTCTCAGTGCTTTACACAGAATAAACACTTAAATGTTTTTTCATTCATTTCCACTGTACAGTCAAACTACTCTCTCAAGCTTCTATCTTTCCTTCTCTAACTAAAAAGGCATTCACAAGATTCAAATGAACTAAGTGAAATTAGCACAACCCAAAATGTATACACAATGACTATAATAAAGAAAATGAATACTAAAAGGAAGTCAGTCTCTGGGTATAATTGTAATAAGCAGAGAACAGATAATTAAATATAGCTTTCCTTTCAGCAGTAAGGCAAGAGATTATAAGGACAGAATGTTACCTATACTGTATTGTCAGATGAGGTCATTGTATCATTTGTGCACTGTTTTAATTTGTTACAAAGGAGAAGTGAATGGGGGCCAGGGGAGAGGAGAGAGGACAATGTCTATCTATATCTAGAAAGGGCTGTATTGTAAAAACAAAAACAAGACAAAACAAAAAACAAATTAAATTTGCAAGCAATTTAAATAAAAATGTATTATTTTAAAATGTTTAAGATGTTATATTAATAGTAAAAAAACTATTAAAGCTTTATGTATGGAACACTTAAAAGTAATCAAAAGTCAAAACCTCCAAAAGAAATCACTAAATGTATTTCTTCTTCACGTTCAATTGACAAGAACATATTAAGTGTTTACTGTGTTCTAGGTTCTACTCTAAGAAGAAAAATCTCTCTTTCTCTTATTTACGTGGATCAGGCTGGAGCAAAAGTAGATGCACTCCAATCTTGCAAATGCCCTTCCCTAAGGTATTTGCATTAAAATATTGCTAACCTGAGTACACACAAGTAGTGTGAAGGGTGAAGCTGACCACTATGGCTCCAACATAACTCAATACAAGCTTATAGGACATTTAGAGCTAGAAGAGACATATCTAGTCCAGTGTCTTACTTTTACAGATGAGTGTGCTAAGGCTCAAGGATATCAACTAATTTGACTGAGGTTACACAGGTAATAAAGGAGAAATGTTGGGATGTAAAACCTGGTCTATCTCTCTTTTCCTCAAATTCATTACTCTTTCCACTATCAATACATAGCCATGATAGCTGTGTTAGCTAACCTTCCCAGTGCCCTGCCTCTTTCACCCTGCCCCCCCAAATCTGTCCATGGGCTAGGTGAGTTGCTCTTTTCTGAACCAGAGACTGTTCTTCTTATCTATAATGAGAAGC
>CM053580.1:482763402-482779248 GCA_028627135.1 Pseudochirops cupreus
AAAATCAAATAAGAGAAGTGGAGGAAAAATTGGGAAGAGAAATAAGAATGATGAAAGAAAATCATGAAAAGAGAGTCAATAACCTGACTGAAGAAAATAACACCTTAAAAAATAGACTAACTCAAATGGCAAAGGAGGCCCAAAAAGCCACTGAGGAGAAGAAGGCCTTAAAAATTCAAATTTGCCAGAATCTCAAAAGCCTGCTGAAGAGAATAATTCCTTCAGAATTAGAATGGAGCAAATGGAAGCAAATGACTTTATGAGAAATCAAGATACTATTAAACAGATCCAAACAAATGAAAAAATAGAAGGCAATGTGAAATATCTCACTGAAAAAACCACTGACCTGGAAAATAGATCCAGGACAGACAATTAAAAAATTTTTGGACTACTTGCAAGCCATGATCAAAAAAAGAACCTAGAAAGCATCCTTCAAGAAATTCTCAAGGAAAATTGCCTTTAGAACCAGAGGGCAAAATAAAACTTGAAGGAATTCACCGATCACCTCTTGAACAAGATCCCAAAAAGAAAACTCCTAGGAATGTTATAGCCAGGTTCCAGAGTTCCCAGATCAAGGAGAAAATATTACAAGCTGCCAAAAAGAAACAATCTGAATACTGTGGAAATACAATCAGGATAACCCAGGATCTAGCAGTTTCTACATTAAGGGATCAAAGGGCCTGGAATATAATATTCCAGAGATCAAGGGAGCTAGGATTAAAACCAAAGATCATCATATTATTACCTACATATCAATTTTTTTCAGTGTTCCTATGATGCATTCAATGACCATCTCAGTGCAATGCCAACACTGAATTTGATGTGTTAAATAGGAACAAAAAATCAGAAGGCAAATAACCTCATAGGAAAGACAAAAATTAAACCTGAAATTGTGCAGATTTTTAAAATTTATTTTGATAATACAGTTGATAAGAATACCTATAACTAAATGAAATACTGAAAAACCAATGTATAGAATATGTTGAAAAATATATTTTAAAAATAGACTATCTAATAGTTCTTCATATCTCCTAAGTATCAAGAGGCATTACCTGTACTTCTTGATACCTATGGGACCTTAGGCAAATCACTTAATTTTCCTAGGTTTCAGAAACCTCATCTATAAAATCAAGGGATGCAGCTCCTGACAGAGAATCAATGGACTTAATATGGCAAATGAAATAAACATTTTTTGATGTGGCCAATGTGAGAATTTGTTTTTCTTGACTACAATATTTGTTACATGAATTTGAGTTTTTTTCTTCCTTTCTTTTTGTTTCTCTACGAAGGAGAAGAGAGGACGTAGAAAGAAAATATCAGTTGCGAAAAAAGAATTAAAATCTAATAAAATGAATGTTGGATGAAATGGCTTATGATATCTCTCTCAATTTGTAACATGTGATATTATTATGATCCTATAATCCTTAGTGCATCTGAGAAAATAAGTAACCCCAAAGAAAGAGTTAATAAAATAAGTACTGAAAAATCATACACAAATGATATGCCACTTATTTAGGGAAAATTCAAGAGTATAGCAAGAATTCTTTAATGTACAGGGAAACACAAGGTTTATTTGTTTGGAATCATGATCCACTAACATTCATTTCGATAAAAAGTTTATATGTGGCCAGTTAACCTCTTAACTATGGTGAACATCACATATTTTATCCACATTAAAAAATATTGAACTTTCTTTTACTTGCAAGTAAAGTATTATTGTTAAAGAAATTATTTTTCTGTACAAAACATTTAAAGGAATATAATCTATTAAATTAAATCTATTAAATTAAAAATAATTAGAAAGCTAGACCTTATAAACCACCTAAAAAGTCTGAAACCTGTTTAAAAGGTACCTTGTAATAATATAATCTTGCTGGACACGTGAAAGTATAGTAATATACATTTGGAATTATTTTCATGAAATATCAGCCTGGTCATTATTAGTACTCATATTTCCATCTTTTTTATTTTTCCCTATCCTTTCAAATCAGTTTATAGAATGTGAAACCTCAAATACTGTAGCCTTTTAGAAATTCTGGGTACACTATAAATTCATGCTGTTCAACTTATACTATGGCCTCACTCAAGCAAGGCAATAATTTCATTCCTCTGATTTCATTTCTCACTACCCAAACAAACTACCTCTTCACCAAAGCTCCCACCCTACTCTCACCTAATGATCTCTCAGGATTGCTTAAGAATATTGAATTCTTTATCTCTAAGTTTACTTTTCTTCCCCTTCTCTTCACAGCTCAAGACTTAAAATATCATTCCTCATGCTCTCCTCAATTCTCCTAAGTTTCTAATGAGGTGGCCCTTCTCACCAATCCTTTCTACATATTCCCTTGATCCCATTGTAGGAAAAATTATTTATTATATTCTTCTTTGAGTTACCACACACCCAAGACTTGTCATTGGGCCATCCAAGCTTGTCTTGGCTTCACACAAATTTTATTGAATGTTTATGGTTAACTCATATTGATTTCAATCTACATCTGGCTTTCAAATTGCCCTCTTTGCTACTTTGCTTAACTTATACATGCAGTTTGTGTGCAGGTACCCTCATCTAAATCCTATACAATGTAAACCTTCTAGAAACTGGACAAGAGGGAGCCACATCTCCTTTATGAACTGTTTTGCTCTACTGAACAACCTAATAAATTTCTTTCTAAAACTATTTCAGATTTTGGGGTTTGTTTTCACAAATACCACTGTCTTCTCCAAAAGACTACTTGTTCAACTATCCCCCATCCAAAATTCAACCTCTTCCCATTCAAATGGCCAGTTCCCAACTGCCTTCCAACATGTCATATATCTTTCTTATACTTTAAAAAAAGAAAAAAGAAAAAACAATCTCCAATGATTTCAATCATGACTGTGAGCCACTTCCTCTCTACTCAGAGATGGCATACTCAAGTATAGTATGGTATTTTCAAAAAGGAATTGAATTTGGAATCTAAAAGAAAGGTGCAAATCCAACCTCAGACATTTAATAGAGGTGGTAGCCTGGTCAAATCATTTACCTATCTGTGCCTCGGTTCAATCAAGAGATCTGTAAAATTGAAAGATTGAACTCTATTAACTCTATCCCTACTAGCTCTGAATCCACTATCCTTTGGCTTTGCTTCTCCAGTGTTCTTTCTGGTTCTCCTGCCTATTTGCTGTTCTTTGTCAATTTCCTTTGCGAAATCATCTTTCTCTAACAGTGTTGCCCAGGTGGTATCCTGGCCACTCTTCTCTTTATATACTCTCTTGGCGACTTCATAAGCTTCCATGGGCTTAATTATTATCTCTCTGCAGCTGATTCACAAATCCACAAATCTCTCCCTCTGAGATTTAATCCCACATAATCAACTGCCTATGGGTCATTTCAAACTACATCCCTGAGATTTCTCAAATTCAACATGTTAATAATGCAATTTGTTATCAATCTCCTGATAACCACCCCCCTTCAAACCTCACTATTTCTGTGGAAAGCATCACCATTCTTCCAGTCCCCCATGTTCATAACCTGAGACTTATTTTTGACTTCACATTTTCCTTCAACTCACATATGCAGTCACCAAATCTTGCTATTATATGCTCCAAAACATGTCTTGCATATGATCCCTTGACTCATAGTTGACTCACAGTCTAGTTCAGGTGGTCATCACTTCTCACTCAGTCTACTGCAACAGCCTCCTAAATGGTCTCCCTGCCCTCTTTGGTCTCCTTAAAACACAGACAACAAAGTGAACTTCCTCCAGTGCAGATCTGTCACTTACTACTCTTTTCAAATTTTCAGTGAGCCCCTACTATCAACAGAATCAAACAGCTTCCTCTCTTGAGCATTTGAAGCCTCTCCCAATGTGGTTTCAAGCTATCTTTCAAAGTTCATTATAGATTATTCTTCATCCTGTACTTTGCAATCTACCCACAGTGGCCTCCTTTCTGCTTCTCATAAAAAGGCCTCCATTATCCACTCTTTTCCTTCAACATGCAACTTGAGTACCATCTTCCACATGCAGTCATTCCTCACGCTCTCCCCTGCAATTGTCAATGTCCTCCCTCCCAACCTGCTCTGCTATTGTTCTCTTTATATTCTGTATATACTTAGATATATAATAGTTTCCTCTGTTAGAATGCAATTTCCTTGAGAGGAATGATCATTCCATTCTTTGTCATTATATCCTCTGGCATATAGTGAGTGAATCATAAATTTTGGTGACTGATAGCTATACTGCAGATAATTTTTTTTCATAGGTTCTATGTTTTCAATGGTATAGGGAATTCCTAAGAATAAAATCACTTCTACTAATACAGATTGGCAAGTACTCTACAATATACAATCTGCCTCTGCCTGATAATAAACTCTCCTGATAAGATAATTTAATCAATTATTTTCAAAACTTCAGGGAAGTTGGCAAAGTCATTCTCTTGTAGACTACTTTCAAATTATCTATTTTAGTTCTCTCCCAACGATCAGGGAAAAAGAAAAGTTACACATCAGCATTTACTCCTAAACCTATACAGACATCATTATCTAAACCACAGATTTGGTTACTCATCATCAAAGATTTTACTGAACTTATTGGCTCCTCTTCTACAATGCTCTTATATGAGATTGCCTGTTGCTGATATGATTTTTCATCTTCAGAGATCACACAGCAGGTCAATTTGATTATTTAAAAGTATTAATAAATATTGCTTTTCCTAATAAATAATAATCCCTTGTAATGGTAATAGAAATTTGAAGATCTTCCCTGCCCCTTAATGGACCCAAGGGAATTTGAAGATCTTCTTTACCCCTTAATAGGCTGAATGTAATCAAATGGAGCCTATGGTGGAAGGAGTTTGCTGAATTGGTGGAACAGGAAGGGTGGAGCAGAGCCCAGAGGAAGCTGGGAGTCTCAGCAGTTAGAATGGAGGGAGGAGAGAAGATGCAGGCAAAGAGACAGTGAGGTTTGTGATTGTTTGTTTGTGGGAAGGCTTTGGGATGGTGTTACTCTCTGCAGTGTTACTGTGTATAGATTTCTTTGTTGCTATGATGAATATAGTTTTCTGGTATTGGGATCTGACTTTCTGGCGTCTGGATAAATGTTTTGCTTCTGTCTTCTACATGAAGAGTCTGTTTTATTTTGTAATTCAGAATTATGCTAGTATATTCATAGTATCTATTGCTGTTGTGAATATCGTGTTGGTGCTACATCCCTCCAGACAGTTAATTAATCACTGGTTACTAACAGAAAAGGGGCTTTGTCCTTTAACTTAATGTGGTCTGTTGGCAATATTGTCTGATTTTGGCTCAATCCAGCAAATAAAATATGAGTCACGTGCTGGAATAGTGGCAATGTTAAAACTATCCCAAACTTTCCAAACTCCATTCTTTGTTTTGCAATGAAGCAACAAGGATTTATTAAATAACTGCTACGTGGCAGGCGCTTGTGAACAATAAAAATGAAAACATCTCCCACCTCAAAGCGCTTATTATGTTCTACTGAGGAAACAATGTGTACATAAATACGTAAATAAAAGATACATATAAAATAAAATACAATAAGGTGATGGAGGAGGAGGTAATTAAAAGTCAAAATGGGCTTATTGAAGGAGGCAACAAACAAGCTGAACCTCGAAAGGAGGAAAGGAGCTCCAGACAAAGAAGGTGAAGAAGAGAATACTTTAGGCCTTGAGGACAGTATGTGCAGGGGCACAGAAAAGGGCAATGGAACGTGGTCAATGTGACTGAAAGGTAGTGTGAACAAATGAATGACGGAAGAATGACATAACAGACTGATTTTTGGACTCAAATCCTGCACCAAATACTAGATTTGTGATCCTAGCAATTCATTTAACCTCTCTGGGCCTGTTTCCTCATATGTAAAATGAATAGGTTGGACTCAATAATCTCTAAATACCTTCCAGCTATAAATCTATAAGCTAAAGAGAGGGAGTAATGTGTAATTAAGCTGAAAAAAAATAGGCTGGAACTATAAGGTAGAGATTCTAAATGACTTTAAATAACAAACAAAAGAGTAAGTATTTATTTGACAACAGTGAACCACTAAAGCTTCTTGAGATCAAGGATTGATATAGTCAGGCCTATACTTAAGAAGTATTAATTGGCAGCTGCATAGAGGATGGAACGCAAAAGAAAGAGAGTTTAGTGGAGAGACCAACCAGGAGGGAGGCAAGAGTTGATGACAACAGTCCTGTCAAAGCCAGCTAGGGACCTGAACTAGGGTGAGTGTATTGTGAGTGGAGAAAAAGAAAAGACATTCATGAAGTTGTGGAAGTAAAACCTATAACACTTGGCAGCTAATAAGCTGGAAGATACCTGGGACAGTCAGGTAACTAGAAACATGGAAGTCAGGTGAGGCAAGTTTAGGAAGATACGTCTGTTTTGGACACACTGATTATAACATAAACCAGTGCTGGTAGTTAATCAACTTATAGCACTTGACAGTCAAAGAATTTGGTTAGATTAACCATGTTATTATTTAAGGCACTTAGAGCAGATGATGTACAAGAAAAACAGACTTTTCTACCCATTGCCTTCTTTCTAGTGTTCTCTCTCAGCCCTGGGTCTTTTCAACAAACCCAGGACATAGGAAACAAAACTCATAGGGAAGAAGTAACCATTAAGTCCCTACTATGTGACAGGTACTGTGCTAAGTGCTTTTGCAAATATCATCTTATTTAATCCTCACAGTAACCTGAACCGTATTATTACTCCCATTTTGCAGTTAAGAAAACTAAGGCATACAGAGGTTAAGTGACTTGCCTGAGGTTATGCAACTACTAAGTGTATGAGGCCAGAATTGATTGGGTCTTCCTGAATTCAGGACTCAGGGCTACCTACCATGCTACCTAACTTAACTATCCTTTTTAGCCATTGATTTCTTCATCTCTTTCTAGCTGATTTCACATTCCTCAAAAAAATCTAATGACCTTTTCTTAGGCTATATTAGACTATATTTTTCTCCTCTATATAACCTTTTTTTTAATCCAAAAATCACAGGATATCATTGAAATCTCAGTCTCAGTTCTATTATTTATTCTGTCACCTGGGCCTCAGTACCCTCATCTATATTACCAGAATAATACATGCACTACCTACAAAAATAATTACCTTCACTTAATTTTTAAAAATCAATAATGACAGTCATAAATATATTCAAGAGTATTAGAGAATATAGAGTTTTGTTCAATAAAGATTGGTAAGAGCTGGCTTGATTCTACAGACAAAGAAGGCCAGCCTTCAAGCATGGAAACTTAGAATTCAAGTCCTAATGGGCAACCCAGAACATAGATCAGTTCACCTATCTTAACCAAATATTACACATGGGAAAGGAAAATGATCCAGAATTAAAAGGAGGAGGACAGTGGGCTGGATTACCTTCAGGAAATTGTTCAGTACTTCCAATGATTACAAAATACCCATGAGGGGGGGAAAAGAGACCCATCTTATTAACACTAAGAGTTGTTTAGTGATTTTCTATGACTACTAAGTAAGAAGTAGTCCAATTTTCAAAGAACTAAAGTCATGAGTAACCCAGAAGGCAACAGAGGAACACACATGATAGATGTTAGTAGATGACATGCTAAAAAAAAAAGAGAAAAAGTAGCAAGAGGAATATCTGATCATGAAGAGATGGACCCATGATGAAGCAAGAGTAGAGATTAAACTATGGCAAGGCTCTCTGATCGATATTCATGCAAAGTCAACTGACCTAGAAGGTCTCCAGTGTACTGGAATAGATTTCTGTAATGAATTTATGGGAGAATACAAGCAAGAGTTAGGAAGAATGGATATGCATGATCAAATTGTGATCTGTGGAGGAAGCACCTACATTAATAAGAAATATAAGAACATACATATTATGGCTAATTAAGAACATGATTAGAAAAGGGGGAGAAAAATACATATGAAATTTCCCAAATGGCCTACTCTTCACTCATGCTGTTTGGGATGGAAATTAGTTGATTAACCAAAGTTCTTTAAGTATACCTTATATTTCAACTTAGGATCCTATCTTAGAATTAGAAGGAATATTAGAGGCTATCTAGTCTAATACTCTCATTAAGAAAAGAAGAATCTGAGATGGAGAGCCTAATTGACTTGTGTTTTTTTTTCCTGGAGGGCAAATGGGGTTAAGTGACTTGCCCAAGGTCACACAGCTAGTAAGTGTGTCAAGTGTCTGAGGCCAGATTTGAACTCAGGTCCTCCTGACTCCAGGGCCGGTGCTCTACTCACTGCGCCACCTAGCCACCACCCCCCCTTTTTTTTGGCTAATTGACTTGTTCAAGGTCATACAAATAACAAATAACTTAACAAATAGCCTAGGTCCTCTGACTCCAAATCTAAGAGTTCTTTCCCACTGCCCAAACTGACCACCTTCAGAAAATAGGTTCTGAGTGCGAGAGTCACCAAGGGTGGGAGGTAATCATTTTGCACCTGACAGTACTAGAGGGGTATTTAGTCACTTGGCCACTTAGCCTCTACACAGAGGCCAAAGGATCCTTACTCCCTAGCATAACAAAAACTCAAATATGTTAACAGGATAACTCGAGAGTCATTTTTCCTTTAAACCTAGAGTCATCTTTAAAGACCTCTCACACTGAAACCATGTAAATGTGCCACTTTGGAGTATGGAAATTTTTAAAAATTGTTTAGCTGTTTTCAGGCTTTTAACAATAACTTTAAACACTTATTTATAATTCCTTCTCAAAAACTCACAATGATTTATAAATAATCCTAAGAAGTTTAAAAAAAACCCACTTTACCAACATTCTGCATTTCTAACCACTCCCACATCAGTAAAAACTAAATCTGGGAGCAAATGTTATCTAAAAAATAGGCCAGGAAACTCATCTTGGCTGTTATGGTGGCCCAATCTTAGGAGAATAGCAAGGGGCAAAAAGCCAGATCAACTGAGTGACCTTGCATGACCATCTTGGACCCAGGGCAAATTATTTTTATTTTTAGCTAAAGACAGAAGGAAGCCTGAGCTCTAAGTCTGGAGATAGCCCTATTTAGGAGGAAGATATAGGTCACCTCACAGGATATGAGTTTTAAGGCAAGATAGTTTTAATCAGCCATGGAAAGGTCCAAGAAATGGCATGAATTTCTTTTTTTTTAAATTTTTTAAATTTTTTTGCTTTTTGGAGGAGAGAAGGCAGGGCAATTGGGGTTAAGTGACTTGCCCAAGGTCACATGGCTAGTAAGTGTTAAGTGTCCAAGGCCACATTTGAACTCAGGTTCTCCTCTCCAGCATGAATTTCTTAAGTTCAAGTACAAAAAAAGTACATTTGGGGAGGGTGGCATGGAATAAAGTAGAAAATAAACACAGATCCAAGTGCATATAATAGGTGCATAATAAAAATGCTTTGCTTTACATTTAATATAATTAGGTCCAAGTATAACAGATTATGATTGAATTGATGGTAACAGTAAAGTCAAATGACAGATGGGAAAATGTGTAAAGCTTTACATAAAAGGGCAAATTAGCCTCACAAGAAGCCCATACGACGTAATGAGTTTCTCAAGGTCAAGTAACTAATGAGTGTTTCTTGACATCCTGAAGTATTTGGACTTGGAGTCAGGAGATTTGGCTTATACTTCTAACTTTCTTACTAACCATTTGGGGCATTGATCACAGATCTGGAGCTGGATGAGAGCTCAGAGATCATCCGGTCCAACTCCTTTATTCTACAGATGAGGAAACTGAGGCCCAGAGAGGTTATATCTTGCCCGAGGTCATATAACTAATAAGTATCAGAGTCACAATTTGAACTCAAGCCTTATTCTCCAAACCCAGTGCCCTCTCCATTACATTACAATGGACAAGTGATAATTTCTCTGTTCTCCATAGATGCCAGTAGTGTTCTAAAGATCAAATCAGTTATTTAAAAGGGAAGGCATACTAGATAACCTCATCTATGCCAAAGTATGAGGCAGCTGGTGGCTCAGCAGATAAAGCAGTGGATCTGGAGTCAGGCAGACCTGAGTTCAAATTCAGCCTCAGACACTTCCTAGCCTGGGCAAGTCACTCAAACTCTGATTACCTGCCAAAATAAATCCACTGGAGAAGGAAATGGCAAACCAGTCCAGTACCTTTGCCAAGAAAACCCCAAATGGTGTAATGAAGGGTTGAACATGACGGAAACAACTGAACAAACAACATGTCAAGGGATATTACTCAAATATGAACTATTCAGTTTGCAGATAAACCTAAGTTAATCTATACATCCTGAGTGAAAAGTAGACAGAACCTGGAAAGCCAATCAAATGCAGAGAGAAAAATCAAAGCCCTACCCCAAAAAAGGAATCATTTATCATTTGATAAAACTCTTCAGTGGGTAGTACAGGTCCCTGTATTTCATATATTTTTACATCTCTCGAGAGCTCATTCTTATACTACTTTAACTTTCTTTGTCCTTGAAAAAAAAAGAATTAGAGGCAAACTACCCAAAGCTCTCAAATCCCTTCCCCCTTTTCTGGTAAGAGTTAACGGACTGGCCAGACTCAGACTTGTAACATCTTTCCTAGTAGCTTTACTGGAATATTTAAATATTTATATCTTGCCCACCCACACAAAATAATCTGAAGAGACATTAAGGCTCACAGAACAGCATGAGCTCAACAATGAACAGCCAAACACACATACAGACCACTGGCTTTATGCCTCACAGATTCAAGCAATCCACACTCAGAAGCCTTTTCACAAGCAATGAAATTTAGACGTCCCTTCTTGTTACAGTTACAATCCTAGGGGCTGAAGAATATGCCCACCACTCTTGATTCTCTGGTGGTGAGATCAGGATAATAAGCTATAATGAGATAAAAATATTATATGTATGACAAAAATTATTTTTAAAATGTTTTTGAACAAAGGAGAAATATAGCAACAAGAGTGAGCATGATGGAAAAAGAAACACAAATTATTTTAAAATTAGAGACTACCTGGACAGAAAGAAGAAATGGATGAGGAATTTGGCAAACCGACAGCAAGTATGGGACAGAGGGGTAATAAAGTAGTAATGGAAGATTTCAATTATCCACACATCTGACGGAGCACTCTATCTGCCAAAAAAGAGTAGTTAATAATTACTTGACATGCCATAGTGAGAATTTAGGAGTCAACCGACGGAAGTTCTAATCTAAATCTAGACTAGAATATTAACTAAGTACAATAATAATAACAATAATAGTAATAATAATAATGAGAGTAATAGTAGTAGTAATGGTACCTGGCATAGACAGATAATCCTTTAATATCTGCAAAGAGATTGAAAACTGTCTAAACCATTGTAGCTATCCAAAGCAGAATGTGGCACTTTCCTCCATCTTATACCACTTCTCAGGTGTGTTATAGTGGGGATTCCTCCCATTTATATATTAGATTAAAAAACTAAGGAAATTCCTTCTAACTTTCAAATTCTGTGATTTTGCAAAATGTGTATTCTGCATCAGATTCCAAAACTCCTTCCCATAACATATCTCCTGCCTCAATTTTAATCTGTTCTTACCACATCACAGTACTGTCAGCCTCTTGGTAGAAGGGAAGGGAGAGGAAAAGATATTTTAAATACCTTTATGTGCCATGATCTATGCTATGCATTTTACAAATATCTCATTTGAAGGCAATCATTACTTCCAAGGATGATAAAGATACAAAGGGGAGGTGGGGAGAGGAGGAAAAGATTGGGGTAGTCTGCCTTGGGGAAAAATATTGGGTTCTCTGTTGCATATTACTCTGGGTCATCTCATAGACATGGCTTAAGTTCCAAGTGAATTTGCAGTATAAAACAAAGGAGAAATTGTTTAAATCCAGAAAAGCAACATTTTACAAGGCACAAGACTACAATGCAACATTGTGGCCAAACAAATCTTCTGGCAAGAAATCAATAAGTATGTGGGATTGTGGGCTGTAGCGTTTAGCTATGGAATACCTTCCTTCTTTCACCTTCAAAACAGCTCCAATTCCCTTAACACTCTAATTCCTAGGTAACAAGATGGGGGAGGGGAGAAGGGAAAAAGGAAACACCAAAATCACAGAATTGCTTTAAAGCCAAATGCCACCATACAGCCAGAGAATACTGCCTTGTATAAAACCAATATCAATTCCTAAGCTTATAGTTTAAAAAAAAGGAAGGAAGGAAGAAAAAGGAGAAGGAGGAACAATATGAGGGATATTTGCCTTTAGAAGGCAAAGAAGTCACAGTAACTGGAATGGACTCAATTAAATTACAGCCAAAATCTGGGAGATAATGAACTTGTGAATATTATGAATTCAGAATACTGGAAATTAGAGCTGGTGGTTAAACAATTGGCAATATGGTATAGTACTGCGAATTAGGTACAATCAGGAAGACTTTACTTCAAATGCAATGTTTAACACTTATTAGTTTAGGGACAGTAAGCCTAACCACTGTGAACCTCCGGAAACGGTAAGACTAAGTTAGCAAAAGGTACAATCTGCATTTCTCATACCAACAGTCACAGATCCCTGATATGGATGATGTTTTGGCCAAGGAAAACAAGAATGAAA
The DNA here is from genome assembly GCA_028627135.1 of Pseudochirops cupreus. Taxonomy (NCBI): domain Eukaryota; kingdom Metazoa; phylum Chordata; class Mammalia; order Diprotodontia; family Pseudocheiridae; genus Pseudochirops; species Pseudochirops cupreus. The sequence goes on from CM053580.1 coordinate 482,775,933, forward strand.
AAATGAGGCTTTCCTAACTAATCAGCAGAATAATGCTCTTAAATATTTGAATATTTTACCAATTATTAATAAGAAAAGAAAAGAAAAAAACAATGGCTCTTTCAATCTGGCTGCTTATAGAATTTTTTTCTTTCACTTGGAAGTTCTGGATTTGTGCATGATAGTGCTGGAAGATTTTGTCTGGTGGTTTCTTTCAGGAGGTGACTGGTGGATTCTTCCTATTTTCACTGTGCCCTCTGGTTCTAAGAAATCTGGAAATTTTTCATGTAAGATTTCTTGAAATAGGATGACTAGGCTCTTTTTTTTTTTTTTGGTCATGGTAGTTAGAGAGCCCAATAAGTCTTAATGTTTTACTCCTTTGTTTTCCAGATAAATGTTTCTTTGGTATGAGATATTTTATGCTTTCTATTTTTCAGTCTCATTTTGACTTTGTTTTAATATTTCTTGTTGCCTCATGGCCTCTATTTGGTGCTTTTTAATTTTCAGGGGATTTGTTGCTTGGGCAAGATTTTGTATCTTTTAGGCCAAACTAATTCCCTTTCCACTTATTTCTTCTATAACTCTCACATCTTTTCCATTTTCCCCTCAAATGCTTTATCATTTATAAAAACGTGTTAAAGTTCTTTTTCCAAATCTTGCTTTATTACTTCCAAGAATTCTGCTTGAGTTTGTGCCCAAGTTTTGTTTTTCTCTGAGGCATTGCTTGCAGGTGATTTAGAATCATACTTTTTTCTGTGTTTGTGTCTTGAAAGACTCTGCCACCAAATTAACTCATTATGGTGGGGTTCTTATTTTGTTTACCCATTATTCCAGCCTGCTTCCTGATTTCAAACATGATATTAGGGTTAGATTCCATCACACTTCTTGGGTGAAAGTCCAGAATGGTCCTATTGCTACTTCCTTGGAATATTTAAGTACAGTGTTATTCTAGGATCTCAGGGACAAGATGGGGACCTTAAAAGCCTTCATTGTTCTCAAGGTGGGCTGACCTAACTAACCAAAGGCTATTGTTGCTCTCCTTGTCTGAACTCTGAAGGTTCCTGACTTGGGTTTAGTTCTGAGCAACAGACACCTGTTAGACTCTGTTCCTCTGAGCCAGTTGGGAAGCTTTATTGGCTCAAAGTGATGGAATTATAGGCTCTTACTTGGTTTGAGGTTGCTTTCTTGGTTATTTCTCTGCAGGCTGAGCTAGATGCTAGAAGAGAGACTCTGCTCTGACTCAGGGTCTGCTTTGTTGCTGCTGCTGCCTTCTGAATTTCTTCCTTCTTAAATACATCATCCGGGGTCTCTCTCTTCCCCTTATGCAGGTTTGCTTCCCTGAATCTGTGACCCATGACTGGGTAGTAGGTGACAGAGCTGCCAGCTGGCACATGTTTGCACTGAACTGCCCCTGTATGGGTCTGGTTTCCTTTCATATCCTGATGCATAGACTCCCCCTGGGTGCTGTAGTACTCTACACACAGTGACCTCCTGTCCTGACCCTGTTTGTAAGCCTGTTCCCCCATGCTGAATTGGGCTGGACAAATGACACATTATGACTTTTTCTGGATTTCTCCATCAGGATTTGTTATGATACACTTTCTAGATTTGTTTAGAGGAGTTGTTGTTGCTGCTAATGTTCACCTCCCCCCCCCAGGGCAGGGGGGTGGGGTGGCACCTTATTTTACTATTTCTTATTAAAACCCTGTTCTGCCTTTCACTTCCCTCCACTTTTAAAAATAATAACACAGGGACAGAGGCAAGATGGCAGAGTAGAAGCACAAACCTGGCATGAGCTCCCACTCCAATCACTTCCAGTACGCATAAATAATAACTTTAAACAAACTTTAGAGCTACAGAACCCACAAAAAGACAGAGAGAAACAAATCTCCCGCTGAAGGCAGCCTGGCAGGCAGACAGGAAAGGTCTATTGCATTGAGCTCAGAGCCAAGCACAGTCCTGTGTGAGCCACATGGTTCTGGCCCCAGGGTGGCCCTCACCAGCAGTGGACAGAGCAAACTTCAGGAGAGTGAATCACCAGCAGCTGTGGCAGTTTCCAGACTTCTCAACCCATAAATGCTAAAGAGCAAGTAAAAGGCCAGTCAGGAACTCTGCTGAAACAGGGGTGGACAGAAGAGCCCAGTCTGGCCCCCACCCCTGGGGCAGCCTCAGGAGCTCTTGGCCTGTAGGTTATAGGTGGACAAAGTGACCATTCAGAGAGTAAATTGCTTTTGCTTTAACCTGCCTGGATCTGGATCTCAGTCTTGGGTGGTGGTTCTGGGGTGTGTGGCCACTGAGCCAGAGCTTGTGAGGGGCTGTAGAGAGGGTGCCCTTGTGGTGGCTGTGAAAACCCCAGCAATTTGAGATAAAGCTCTCTCCATTGTGATAGCAGAGTTCTATTGTGGCAAAGAACTCAAAAGTCAAGTAATTTGCTAGCAGTATGAGCAAGCAGAAGAAGCACAAAAAGACCATAGAATCTTTTGAGGCATGGAGGGGGAAGAAGACAGCAAAGTCAGAACTCCTGCATCAAAAGCCTCCAAGAAAAAATATGAACTGGTTAAAGGCCATGGAGGAATTTGAGGAGGATTTTGAAAATCAAGTAGGAAAAGTAGAAGAAAAATTGGGAAGAAAAATGACAATGATGCAAGAAAATCATGAAAAGCAAGTCAATAACCTGCCAAAGGAGACCAAAAACACGCTGAAACAAATAACACGTTAAAAAATAGAATACCTCAAATGGCAAAAGAGGCCCAAAAAGTGAGTGAAAAGAAGAATGTCTTAAATTAAAAGTTGAATTTGCCAGATGGAAAAGGAATTTCAAAAACTCACTGAAGAGACTAACTCCTTCAAAATTAGATTGGAGCAAGTGAATGGAGCACCAGCCCTGGAATCAGGAGGACCTGTGTTCAGATTCGGCCTCAGAGACTTAATACTTGCTAGCCGTGTAACCTTGGGCAAGTCACTTTACCCCAAGTGCCCTCCAAAAAAGCAAAAAATTTTAGATTGGAGCAATTAGAAGCTAATGACTTTATGAGAAATCAAGATACTATTAAACAGATCCAAACAAATGAAAAAAAAAATAGAAGGCAATGTGAAATATCTCATTGGAAAAACCACTGACCTGGAAAATAGATCCAGGAGAGATAATTTTAAAATTATTGGACTTCCTGAAAGTCATGATCAAAAAAAGAGCCTACACACCATCTTTCAAGAAATTATCAAGCCAGAGGGCAAAATAGAAATTGAAAGAATTCACCAATTGCCTCTTGAAAAAGATCCCAAAAAGAAAACTCTTAGGAATATTATAACCAAATTCCAGAGTTCCCAGGTCAAGGAG